>JAMPIV010022742.1:600000-986354 GCA_024509875.1 Oreohelix idahoensis
TGTAATATTTTATCTTTTGCACATTTTCAGTGTTGGAATGCATACCTTTTTCATGTACCATGCCTAGTGGCATAGGCAATCATGTCTCTCCACAACTTCCTGTCTCCAGTACAATTTATCAATTCTGCTGTTCACTTTTTTCGTGCCAAGATGTCATACTGTCAGTATTTGCTGTCTTTGTCTTCCCCTTTCTCTTTTTCTTTCAACCTTACATGTTGTTACGACATATTCTAGCTTTCCTCTTCTCATAACATGCCCCACAAAAAAAGTGAATAGCTTCTTTCTAACTTGTGAAATAAGCTTCCTTTGCACATTGGCCTCTTTCAGGACATCCTCATTACTCTTGAATGTATATCGCAGTGCCTAATTTTTTATCTTCTCCCTTAGGCTGTTGACAATCAATTCATCTCACAGTATGTGTTTTTTTTTAAAACATTCTAGTGATACATATAATTGCTATTTTCCTAGTCCGTATTATTCCAGCATCCCACATTTTTCCCGTCTTCCTCTACAGGTTTGCTAGACCACCCATTCTAAATTATCATCATTTTCCTGTGCGCTTCTTATGGAGCATTGAGCCACTAATTACTGGTCTATTGCAGAAGACCTGCAGCAAATATTCACATTGTCTGTCAGTAGTGGTTTCTATGACAATTCATGTCATGTGATGAGGTTACCAGCCCCATGCACAACCTTATATTAGTTGCCTTGTAAGACATACATCTTATTATGTTCAGTGCCCCCTAAGCCAGTAGAAGCAAAATATTGGAATCTGTACTGTCATATGTTTGTTGAAAGCCTATGCTTATTGGGGAGCTAAAGGGTACTGATTGACCGAATTAGATGTTCCGTTGCTAATATGAAATGCAGTGGTTCTTTATTTATTCTTTATGAGGCCTTTTTTTTCTTCTAAATTCCTCAACCCTAAGACCAAATTTCTTTTATATTTGGACATGCGCCCTAATATAACCGACTAGGTTCAATGGGATGCGCCTCGCCAAAACAAGGCAAAATTTTATTTAAAACCCCAAAAATCCTCTAAATTAACATATTCTTTTAAAAACTTCTAATGGCAGAAAAATGTTGCAGTGAAAATATTACGCAGAGATGCTCTCTCCGAGCCTGGCGCTTTTGAGGATTTTGTAGAGGAAGTCAATGCAATGCACACCCTGAAACATGTAAATCTCATTCATCTGTATGGAGTTGTTCTTTCTACACCACTGATGATGGTAAGTCTGCCATATTTGTGAATAAGTAAGTTTTGTTAAAAGTCATTTTATATCATTGTGGAAATCAGGTCAGGGAACCAGTTTCTGGTTAATTGTTAATCCTTTCCCTTTGTTTTTGTTTTCATTTTGCCGTGGACATGAAATAATTCATTTATGAGGGATGTCAAGGATCATTTGTGCGTAGTATTGTGCAGTTTGTAAGTGTTAGACACCTGTGCTGTACAGGCAGCTGCATTGGTGTTGCGTTTGTTAGTTGAGTCAGATGATATGTTATATGTGATCCCATTGGCTGATGTGATTGTTGTAACTAGGTAGTGAGAATATGTTTACTTTGCTTGAATGGTGCTAGAATTATAATTTTGCCTGAATAATGTTAGAATATTTCTGAAGACTCCATTGCAAAAACCAGACGTCACAAAAAATGAAGTCCGAAAAAACTGACTTTTAAAATTTCAAACGCTATGACACAGAAGGATGGCCTGTTTTTTTGCTTTATTTTGTTGAAGAGGAATGTGTTTCCAAATATCATTTTAGTTTTTACACCTTCTTTGGAGTATGCTTAATGTGACATGTCTGGTTTTTCCTGTAGAGTCTTCATAGGTTTGTACATAAGTGTATATGGGTGGATGGAAGTAAATGTATGTAGAAGTATGGATGGATGTAAGTGTGTCTGGATGAATGGATGTAAGTATGTAAAGTAACTTTGTTCAGAATTAACAAAATGAGTTAAAGCAAGATCCTTAATCTTCTAACTGTTATTGTTTTGATGAGTTTACATGCTCATTTTGAATTAATAGATCTGTCATGGTAAGATTATGTGGAAAAAATTTACATAACGAAATCAGCTGAGTTTACTATTCACAGGTGACAGAACTTGCGCCGCTGGGCTCATTGCTGGATAAGCTGCGTCAAGCACAACAGTCTATTCTCATCTCGACACTGTGTGAATATGCTATCCAGATAGCTGTGGGCATGAGTTTCTTGGAGTCCAAGCGATTTATTCATCGAGATCTGGCTTGTAGAAATGTACTGCTAAAGACCAACGAGTTGGTAAGTGGCTTCACTTGACTTTGCTCTGTTCCACTGTCACAAAGCGTCGGCTCTTGGTGACCTTGATGCCATTATGTGGTACTGCGCAGTTTGGATAAGCTGTTTTGGGTTGCCATAAAGTGTGCTGTCAATGGGTAGGTTGTGTGGTAAAAGGAGTTGTGTCATTCCCTGGAGTGCAGAACACAGTAGTAGTGTTCTGCTATCTCGAACGGGTTTGTATGTTCATCGGTCATTTTATCGGTGCCACAGTTACACTTATCGGTAGTTCCTATCTATTGCTTATTGAATAGATGGTATTCCAATCTTTGTGACCCGTGTGGAGTCTGAATATAATCACTGAAGATCAATATAAACACACTTTGGCCCAATAGAAAAACACCAAGCCAGAAATGACAACTTGAATCAGTGCAACTGTGGAACTACTGAAAGACACAGTTACATCAACAATAACACAGACTGATTTGGAAAATCACAGGGCACAGTATTCTATCTCTGCACATTTGGAGAGCCCCCTTGATGGTGGGTAATGCACAGTATGGGTCCTCTTCTCTTCTTCTCCCCTCCCAAGCTTAAAACTAGATGTGAGTGTCATCTAAATGCATGCTGAGCCCTTAAAAATACCCAGGAAATAAACTAGAATTCACAACTCCAAATCAGCAAGTTCCCGAATGGCAGAAAAGCCTAGATCTACAGTTTAGATAATGCCAGGGAAATCAATGTGGTAGTGGCTACAAAAGCTCAGTTAAACTACTGCAACAACAATTAATTAGTACAGAATATTCAAACTAGGTCTTATTTAATGAATTAGTGCTAACGCGCAAGTTGCTGAATGGCAGAAAAGCCATAGGAAAAACCTAGATCTACATTGTAGATCAGGGGTTGGCAGCCCAGAAGCTTTTGGGATCTACTTTAATTGTAACATAAAATAACACAGAGAACGAATTATGCTGTTCAAAAAAAGAAACGCATAGCTATTCGAGGGCGCGTTTTTATGAGTTTGTAAGTAAAATTTGGTGCTAGGGTGTTATGAAGTGGTTTTAAAGTTTATTAGAGTTTGCCTGAATGAAAGCAAGACCCTAGTATGAGAACGTCTGAGAAGATAGAATTAGATGAAAATTGACATGCCTGTGGACAGATGAGACTATTGGCTCAAGGGATAGAACCAGGATTTGCCTCTCCCCTTGCCGCTTCGTGACTTCAAAATGGCTATAATCTCACCCTCCTCTGACTACCTTTAAACACAAGGAGATAAGGTGTATAAAAACGACCACAGACACCACTATACAGACAACATAGAGTAAGTATAGAGTGTAGAAGCTGATCCAGTATGGATATTATAGATAAATTTATTTACACACAGAAATCATTAAAGTTCATCATACTTAAAAATTAAAAAAATTAGTGTGCACTGTTGCACGGCCTGAAAAACAACGTAACAAGTACATTGATAGACACTAGAATAAAAACCCCAAATCACATTCACTCTTTCTGTCACCCTGCTGAGGAACAATAAAATGATTAGTGGTTAAAATAACTCTACTATTGTGGGGGCTGTCCACTTTAGCCTCCACTCTCTAACACAAATAAGATTCTACTGTCTCAGTCCGGTTGACTCTTCCTCAACGAAACGTCTACACAGCTTCCAACTTGGTAGGCGATATGCGCCACTATCTAACACCACTGGAAATGCTAAAATAATAGACTTGGAGTAACACAATGGCTCAGTGTCTATCCTTCAATGGATAATGACCAGACCCTACCGGTCCTGTCTATTTTCTCCCTCCTTTCCTTTCTCTCCCTCTCTCTCTTGGTCTCAGTGTCTCTCTAACACTCGATGACTGATGATGCGACGTCTCCGTTACGCTCTTCTCTCGTTACTTTCAAGACCCAGGTATTTTAACCCTATCACCTGTTCCTGAATTCTGCGATGATGATGATGAAGTTCTGGCGTCAAGCATGAGGTACTTGATTAACTGTCGACAAACTTCTCTGCTGCTGAATAGCTTCCCTCTTTTAACCCGCTCCGGAGTTAGAGGAAAAACACAGCCTTGATTTCCGGCTGTACGCAATTGAAACCAGTCTCGCGGAAGAATTGAACTTCACTGCAATAGACCGTTTAGGTTATCTTCTTTTGCTCCTGACGATAACTCGAGTACTCTGACCCTGAGATATGACTTTTTCCGTGGATAATTTTATTTGACAAAATTATGCTCCCCCACTGTTTCGCCGTGACTCGCTGAAATTAAAAGAAAATGCGTCTATTGTATAACAACTCCAACATAATGCATCTCTAACCCATTAATCTTTATAACTCCCTTACTCAGTACTTCTCTCGTCAATGTACAACAATACATAAATAATACTACCCACGTGGCACTTAAATCTCTCTCCTCCCACTCCCCTTCTTTCGTTCTGAAACACCATACATAAAATATTCCTACCCACGTGTCTCTCTATCTCACGCTCCTAGTCTGCCAGGTAGGTAAACAAAAACCTCCCGACCTGTCTGACATATTACGTGGCTGTTACGCATGGCTAACCACGTGACCAAACATTACAGCTAGGGAACTTCTTTGTCCGAAATCCCGTGGCCTCCTTTTTTACGTTACCCGTGAGGTTTCCTACTTAAGCCCCAATTTAAATGAAATCTCGCTATAGGAATAGTTTACTCCTCTAAGCAGTATGATCCACTTATAACATACCTCTTTACTCTTCGACGGCATTTCTTACATTTAAGGCATAATAAAATTTAGTGCACACAATCGATTCCCAATAAAATTACATTTATAAATACACAGGAATAAATGGTGGTTTTACATAACATTTTACAACTATGAGCACACGTGTAGCTTATAACTTCACACGTTCCTATCTACAGCCAAAATCATAGAAAGAATAAGCACACTGTTACATTTACATCGTTCTTCAAAGATGATAATGGATGGCACTATCATTTAGAGCTTAAAAGTTAATGTCCCCGAAGAAGTTAACTACGGGCGAATTTCTCAAAAACCCACTAATAAGTAAAACAATAATAAACTACTACATACCAATACCGCTTTGTTCCCACAGTGGAGACGATAATACGAAGTCTGACAGCTGACAATTATTTCTTACGATAGAGACTTGCCCGCAATTTTCTATCTCAATATATACAAGCGAACCGCCCCCGCGGATTCCCTTCCTACGCATAACCTAAGCTTTCGCTCGGACCAATGGAAATGCTTAGAAAAATAAAATAGCTACGCCAATCAGATTTGAAAGCGCGCAAACCGCGTGTCCAAAATTGCATCACGTCCACGTGCGTTTCTGACGCGTCATACAAGCGTGCCCAAAAAATAGCGATTTCCATAAACAACGAAAAATCCCGGAAAATCAGAAGAAAGAAAAACTGGTCGAGTGTAAAATAAACCTACCATCATAAAACGACCCCATTTAATTATCTACCCAAAAATACCAACCACGATATATATACAAATGAGAAGAAAAGATTGTGAAAATACAAAATAGACGACAGAATCGGGCCGGTTGAAGGACAGAATTCCAGTGCAGCATCACATAGGGTATATAAAAACCAGCCTCAAATGTTCTTTACAGTGTCAAATGCATGTGTTGACCTGAATTGCGTTTGTTTTTGTAATCGTTACAACGCAGTGGTCAATAGTGTTTATGATGCAATTTTTGACCACAGCTCATGTTGCGCGCACGGGAAAGCAACAAAATTTGGGGTGAACACTATTCACTGACTACGCAACTGAAACCCTATAACAGGATAACGCTACACACAAAAAAATTCAGTTCATTTTCAAGCAGACATTTATGGCGTCTCTATCGATAAATTTAAGGAACATTGCTATTGGCCGACTGGAAGCAGGCGAAAGTCAAAGTAAGGTTGCCAGGCATCTAAACGTGCATCAGAGTACCATCAGTCGACTTTGGCACCGGTTCCAAGCCACTGGCTCAGTTGAAGACCGGCATCGCAGTGGACGGCCCAGAGTGACAACAGCAGCGGAGGATCGATTTATTCGGCTTCGTCACCGCAGAGACAGGTTTACAACAGCTTCCTCAACTGCCCAGTCATTGCCTGCAGGACGTCATGTGTCTGATCAAACTGTCCGGAATAGACTGCATGACGCTCGACTTTGGGCACAACGACCTCACCGAGGACCTATCCTTACGTGCCGCCATTGCCAAAATCGACTTCTTTGGGCCAACCAGCATCATCCCTGGGCAGCTGACAATCAATGGAGACGTCGCTGGTTTAGTGACGAATCTTTCTTTTTGTTGCAGCGTCATGATAGACGGCGTAGGGTCTACCGTAGGCGAAATGAACGTTTTGCCCAAAATTGCGTTGATGAAGCTCCGCTGTGGTGGAGGTGCAATGCTGTGGGGAATGATCAGTTACAACAGAAGGAGTCAATTGATGCACATTGAAGGAGGCTTGAATGCGCAACGATACGTCAATGAAATTCTTCTACAATATGTCCTTCCACTTTTGGCTGCCCAAAGGTCCGTGTTTCAACAGGACAACGCCAGACCCCATTGTGCATGGTTGACCACGCAGTTCCTGACTGCCAACAACATTCTCACCCTTCCCTGGCCATCCCTGTCTCCAGACATGAGTCCGATTGAGCACCTGTGGGATGAGCTGCATAGATGTGTTTGTCGCAGAGACGTTGCTCCAGCCAATCATCGTGATCTGTTCCAGGCACTCCAGGAAGAGTGGGCAGCCATCCCACAGGCCCACATCAGACGTCTGATCGCATCCATGCCCAGGAGATGCCAGTCGCTGATCGATTCAAGAGGAGGCCACACACCATACTAACGGGAAAGCCCGTATGCCAAAAAACTCTTGTGACCCAGATGCAAAACAACTGTCAATTGATTGGTTGAACCCTAAGGTATTCTTGTTTGCAATCTGAACAATTAACTCATTAAATTTAAAAAGTTATTGAATGTCAAAATTATGGCTATGTGTGTGCCTTCAGTAGCTATGTGTTTCTTTTTTTGAACAGTATATATGACATAAAATAATACAGTGAACAAATTACAGCATAAAATAATACAGTTAACAAATTATAGCATAAAATAATACAATGAACAAATTTGTTACGACACGTTTAATGATGTTGGCCACTACAATTGTGAGCACTTTAAAGTTACGCGTTAATATATTGGTATGCTATAAATATAAGATGTTTTGCGCTTAAAGATAATTTATTGAACGCGAATTTGTACGGTTGTCTAGGGTTAGACATGACGTGATTAGTTGTTAAGCTACCGCATGGTAACAATCTATATACACCCTTCTTAGCCTGAACTTTGTTCAAGTCGGACGCGCTATGCTTTGCTCCCGACATAGATCGTACAGAGAGTCTCTTAACTATGAGCCAAAGGGTCGGTTTTTTATGATATATGGATGCAGGATCAAGTCATCCCATTTGATGTGTAGTCTTCACTTCAGAAATAATACAGGGAGTATTATTAATTAAATGTCAGAATATTTACGTCGCCAAATCTATGGCTGTTCATTACCGGATGACCGACATACGGCATCGAGTGTAAACAGTCATACCTTTTGACGATAGAGGAAAATAGATAGGAGACTGTATTGGACTACACGGACCCAATGTAATTGATTGATGCCATGAATGTATATGAACGTCTCTTGTAAATAAACTGTATATGTATATTGTGGACTCAACCCACACGTTGTTATTGAATTAATCAAGTTGGATTGGATTATAATTTCCCCATTCGCGTATACCAACATCAGTACGATAATCAACCAAAATCAAGAACAATGATAATAATAAGGCAGAAAAAGAAACAAATGATTAAAAGAATCCTTTTTTCGCCAAGCCGAGCTTAACAGCGGAAGATACAGCTAACGCAGATTGTAACAAAATTATAACATAATACAGTGAACAAATTATTACATAAGGGGGTTAGTAGGATGGCATTTGTAAGTATGAGTGGTTTTAAGTAGCACATATTGTAAGTCAAGGACAATCTGTAAAAAGGTTAATCCCTGAAATTTGCCTGTATAAAAACAAACAGTGGTGGTCCAGTATGGCTCAAGAGAATAGGCAAGATGTCTGAGGACCCTCGGGCTAACTGATCAGCACACACACACATATCATTTCCTTTTTGCTCCTAATAGATTATGGTGCCACCACTGGTGCTGGATCTCCTTGCATGGTTTCATTTTCTGCATAAGACAACAGGAGGCTGAGACACTTGGGAGTCATGACCCAAGTGGCGCGCCCCCCCCCCCCCCCCCCCACCTTAGAATGTAAAGGAGTAATGGGCCAAAACTTTTGATGGATGGGGAGAACACTTCTGATGATCAGATTGCCTCCTGTTGTATCGCTCTGTATGGAGTTTCCTATCATCTTATAGTGCCACCACTGGTGCTGGACCTCCTTGCAATAATCCTGCACCAAGCATTCACTTGTTCTTGCAGCAATGGTTTCTGTAACAATTTATTTGACCTGATTGAGGTTGCCAGCCTCGTGCACAGCCTCATACACTTGTGACCCATGTGGAATCTGAATATAATCACCGAGGGTCAATATAAACACTTACTTACTTAGTCGTTCCCCTTCTACCGTGAGGTGTAGAGGTTTGGAAGAGAGAGCGCCAGACTATCCTATCGGCTGTCTTCCTCCTGGCCTGGTTCCATTCTAGTCCTCAATCCTTCAAAGATTGTCTAATGTTGTCTTCCCAGCGGACTCTGGGTCGTCCTCGGGGTCTGGATCCTTGGCTCTTTGTTTCCCATGCTTGTCGTGGTATCCGATCTTCTCCCATTCTGCAGACATGGCCAAACCATCTTAATTGGGACTGTTCTACTTGGGTCTGCAGGGGGTAGGATTTAAGGCCTTGACGTATCGTCTGGTTGCGTACCATGTCTCTTCTTGTTACTTCGACCACCTTCCTCAGATACCTCATTTCTGAGGTTTGGATCTGGCTTTTATGGGTTGTAGTCATTGCCCATGACTCGCATCCGTATGTCAAGACTGGGACATAGGTGGAGCGGTATACAGCCATCTTTGTTTTCTTACCAACCTCTCTCTTGCTGAGGAATCCTCGATTTATGGCCTGAAAAAGTCTCCCAGCTGCTGCTTTTCGAGTGGCCAACTCTTCTTTGATGCCTCGCTTTCGGTCTATAATAGCTCCGAGGTATTTAAAGTGGTCGACCTGCTCCAGGACCTGTTCTCCCAGCTTAATCTGATGTTTTCTTTCTTCTCGTGATATCACCATGGATTTTGTTTTAGAGCTGCTTATGACCATCCCTCTCTTCTCCAGCTCTTCCTTCCAGACTTGCAGGTTGGATTGGAGATGTGCCTCTGATTTAGCAATCAGGGCAACATCATCAGCAAATGCCAGCTCCGAAATATAGACCTGTCTCATCTTCCAGTACCCCACTGAATACTTTCTTGTTCTCTCCTTACATGCCTTGATGACATCGTCCATAAGGAGTATGAAGAGGTAAGGTGATAGGATATCACCTTGTCTTACACCAGTGGTGGTCCTGAACTCTTCCGACTTATGGTTTGCTGTCCTCACATAATTTCTGCAAGACTTGTAGAAGCTCTGTATAGCATGAATCAGAGGTGCTGGAATATTCTTCCTTGCCAAACAGTCCCAAAGTTTGCTCCAGGGGACCCTGTCAAACGCCTTTTCCAGATCTATGAAACAAAGATGCATCTCACTCTTATACTCAAGGGCCTTTTCACTCAGCTGTCTGAGTGTGAAGATTAGGTCTTGAGTACTTCGGTTTGCTCGGAATCCGCACTGGACCTCATCCAATTGTGGCTCAGCTAGGCGTCGGAGTCTCTGCTCTAGGATTCTAGAGTAGATTTTACCAGGGACACTGAGAAGGGATATGCCTCTATGGTTTCCACACTGTCGATTGTCACCCTTTTTGAAAATTGGTGTTATGATGGCAATCTCCCAATCCTTTGGTATGGTCTTGTTGTACCACGCTGCCTGTAAAACCCTTAAGAGTAATAGGTCGCCTGATGCTCCCATGAACTTAACCATTTCTGGTGTTATACCATCATGCCCTGCTGCTTTGCCCATCTTGATTTTCTCCAGTGCTGCCTTCAGTTCTTCCATCTTTATGTCATCTTCACCATCATTGGTTTTCTCTTCTGTGCTAGTGTTTATCATTTCTGATGCTTCACCATGCTCACCATCCAGGAGTTCTGAGAAATATTCTTTCCATCTTCCATTACTTCCTTCGGGGCAGTAAGCAATTTGCCTTGCTTGTCCTTTATAAATTTTAGAGGGCATTGTTTTTCCTTCCTCATGTTCTTTAGGGTCTTATAGAACAATTTCTGGTTTTCTTGTGCATCTTTTTCTAGCTTTTCTCCAAATTCTTCCCAGGACTTCTGTTTTGCTGCTAGCACTTTGTTCTTTGCTTCTATTCTGAGTGTCACATATTCTCTATATTTTTCCATTTGTCCTGTTGTGTTTTTAGCTCCTAAGTATTGTTTCCATGCCATTTTCTTCTCTCTTATTTTCTCTTTGACTTCCTCTGTCCACCAAGGTGTCCTCTTTCTCTTGTTCCCAAGTCGGACTTCACCGCATGCTTCTGCAGCAGCTGTCTTTATGATATCCTTGAATTTAATCCAGAGGGTTTCCAAGTCATCAGGTCGTTCTTCTGTGTTGCTCACCGCTGCAGCAATAAGCCCCTGATATCTGGTCTTAATTTCTGGCTCTCTCAGCTTGTAGGTCCTAATGCTCATTTCTCCTGCTCGTTTATTTGGTTTCTTGCGTGATGTTGGGCAGTTCCTAGGCTGAGCAACTCTTTCAGTTGTTCTTTTGATTGTTAGCAGGTAGTGATCACTTCCAATCTCTGGCCCCCTCCAGACTCTAGCATCTCGGACATATTTGAATGAGCTTCTCCGAACAATGGCATAGTCGATCACTGACTTCTCATTCTTTGTTGGTTCACATCTAGTGTATGCATGTATGCGCTTATGGGGGAACTTTGTGTTTGTAATGATCAGATTCTGCTCACTGCAGAATCTAAGGAGTCGCTTTCCATTGTCATTGAGAGTATCTTCTCCATATCTTCCGATAACTCCACCCCATCTAGCATGGTCATTTCCAACTCTGGCATTAAAATCTCCGAGCATGATAACTTCATCTAGGCAGTCATCCACTGTCCTTTGAAGCAGCTCGAAGAATTCCTCCTTGACCTCTGCTCTCTCATCCTCATTTGGCCCATACACTATGACAATATAAACACACTTTGGCCTAATAGAAAAACACCAAGCCAGAAATGACAACTTGAATCAGTGCAACTGTGGAACTACTGAAAGACACAGTTACATCAACAATAACACAGACTGATTTGGAAAATCACAGGGCACAGTATTCTATCTCTGCACATTTGGAGAGCCCCCTTGATGGTGGGTAATGCACAGTATGGGTCCTCTTCTCTTCTCTTATATTTATAATATATATATATATATAACATACATATTTATATATCACACATATATGTGTGTGTGTGGTGAGAAAGGGAGATGATGAACTTTGCAAAGAAAAGATCAGTTCCCATCTCATGCGGTTGACAAATATATTTTTTGTAGCCAGCTCGAGTTTTCATTGGCAATACAAAAAAGTACCTTTGATACTGGGGACACCGCAATTTTAAGTGCTGGAGAGAGAGGTCAAGTCCGAAATGTGCCTGCAGTCACCTGAAGATCTACCAAATCATCCACTGGGATCTACCGGTTGATCGAGATCAACTGGTTGCCGACCCCTGGTTTAGATAATGCCAGGGAAATCGATGTGGTATTGGCTACAACAGAGTGCAAGCTAAGTTAAACAACAACAATTAATTAGTACCAGATATGCAAACTGGGTCTTAATTAATGAATTGGTGCTAATGGGTAGGCTGTGTCTGTTCCTAGATCAAGATTGGTGACTTTGGTCTGATGAGAGCCCTGCCAAGCCAGACAGATCACTATGTCATGTCAGAGCAGAAGAAGGTCCCCTTTGCATGGTATGTTTGATTTACAGAGTTGCCCAAATGTTACCTATTGATAGCTTGAAAAAAATGTTAATTGAATATAGTAGTATTGAGATAAGTAATGAAAGTTGGCTGCAATGGACCTCCAGTGTTTTCTGTCTCTTGTCTTAATGGTGTACAGTGATAGACTCTTTCCTGTCCATCTCTTGATATTATCTTCCCACTTATAGCGCTGTGTTCCTCTTGCACGTTTGGCTTTAACTCTGCCTTCTATTATGGTCTTCAGTAAGGTGTTATGTCATTCTACATGGCCAAAATATTTTAGCTCTCTAATTTTGATCTCCTTCATTAATTCTCTTTTCATTCCTATGTTTTCTAGGACCTCTTTATTTGTTTTCTTCTCTTTCCATGAGACATGCCCCATTGTTCTATGTATCCACATCTCAGGGGCCTCATTTATTTCTTGTAATTGCTTGTTCATTGTCCATGTTTCTGCACCATTCAATAATGAAAAATATATGTAGCATTTCATGATTCTCAGTTTGAATTTGTGAATTGGTTGTTTAGATATTAGTATATGTCTCAGGTTGTTTAATGTAGATCATTGAAATTATAAGCTGTTATTTATTAGCCATACTGAAGTTTTATGATATCTTGTATTGAGATCTCATATGGTTGGTATGATACTAAAACTCCCATACATACCAGTCGGTTGACACTGTTGAGGATCTATCAGAGGTTGTGAATTATCCTACAGAATTTCTAAATTCATTAGAACCACTAGGCCTACCTCCTCATCGACTTCAGCTAAAAATAGGAGCACCCATCATGCTTCTGTGTAACTTAGACCAACCTCGACTTTGCAATGGCACAAGACTTGTGGTTAAAAAACTAATGCCTCATGTCATCGAGGCCACTATTCTTACTGGCTGTGGCAAGGGAGACCATGTCTTTATACCATGTATACCCCTCAAACCATCTGACATGCCCTTTTTGCTATTTTTTTTAACTCAGGCAACACAGGGTATATCTGCTAGCGGTTGATATGATAGTTAATTTGGAAAGTTCTTATTTCATAACAATGGAAATTACCTAAGAAGCTGTTCTTATTTCATAACATAACTGAAATTATCTAAGAAGCTGTTCTTATTTCATAACATAACTGAAGTTATCTAAGAAGCTGTTCATATTTCATAACATAACTGAAATTATCTAAGAAGCTGTTCTTATTTCATGACATAACTGAAATGAACTAAGAAGCTGTTCTTATTTCATATAACTGAAGTTGTCTAAGAAGCTGTTCATATTTCATAACATAGCTATAATTATCTAAGAAGCTGTTCTTATTTCATGACGTAACTGAAATGAACTAAGAAGCTGTTCTTATTTCATATCATAACTGAAGTTGTCTAAGAAGCTGTTCATATTTCATAACATAACTGAAATTATTTAAGAAGCTGGTTTTTTTTTTTCAAAACATAACTGAAATTATCTAAGCAGCTATTCTTATTTCATAACATAACTGAAGTTATCTAAGAAGCTATTCTAATTTCATAACATAACTGAAGTTATCTAAGAAGCTGTTCTTATTTCAGAACATAACTGAAGTTATCTAAGAAGCCGTGAATGGGGTTCAATCCTTAGCCCCTGACTTACAAAGCAATCAGTGGCCATCACGCCTAGTGGCGTCTTGTAGGGCAGCAACAAACTGTCCTCATTATGCTCAGTCAGTGGCCAACCTTCATATGGTGCTGCAACTTTGGTTCATGCTTTACATCTCAGCTTCCACAGTTCTCCGCCAGGGTGTATTTGGTCTGCATTTCTTTTACCTTCCTTCTGGGGTCCATAGCACAGCATTTCTTGTGATATCATCGGGATCTCTTCTGAGGACATGGCCAACCCAGTTCCAGCGTCTGCCCGCAGTGATGGTATGCATTCATTTTTGACTGCACCGTGTAAGCAGTTCCTGGTTGGAGATGGTATTTGGCCAAAAAATTTGAAGAATTTTCTAATGGCAAGTTATGTGGAAAGAGGATAATTTGGACATTTCCTTTTCCGTTACTTTCCAGCAAACCGCGCCACACAAAAGTACAGAAAGTACGCAACTCTCGTGTAATCTTAATTTGGCATTTGTGCTGTACTGAGAAGATTTCCAAATGTTGTTAGTTAAAAATTTATTAATTTTTATTAATTTAAATACTAAATTAATTTTTTATTAATTAAAAAAAAATTGAAAATGTCCAAATATTGTTAATTACTTCCCTTAGCTTAAACTATTTCAAGAAGTTATGACTGAGATCTGATTTGATAATTACAGTTTAAGACTCTTAGTCTCTTCTCTCTTGTCAACACATCAATAAATTAGAAGAAGACACTGGTAGTCCATTGGTCACACATTGAGGAAACCTGTTGATAGCTTTACCAGGCAGTCCTTGTTCTGGAATTCTCAGGGTAAGAGAAGAAGAGGTAGACCAAAGAACACATGGAGAAGAGAACTGGAGACAGAAATGAAAATGATGAAGAAGACATGGAAAGACCTTGAGCTAATGTCACGTGACAGGAAGACTTGACAGACGTTTGATTTAGGCCTATGCTGCTTGGGAAGCTAAAGGGTATTGGTTGATTGATTAACCTTGCAGCATAACAGTATTTTTTTTTTTTTTGCGTACGCGCGCTATTACTCGAGTCTAAATCTCAGGTTAGTATGTCTAACCTGAGACTGATTTTTGCGTGAGTATCCCTTTTTTTCTTGTACAGAGACTGGTGTCCCTCGCCATTCAGGCAGATGGTCACCAATTTCGGAGGTACCCATTAGAGCTGGGTCGGCTCAGGAGCCGCCAGTCCCTGGTCAACAACACTCCTTCAAATGTACTCGCCAGGGCTTGAGTTAATCCAGTCCAAATCCCTGCTTAAATTTTTCTCCCAGCCCTTAAGACATGTTTTTGTTGTTTCAAACATACATAGGTTGTCATCACATTCTTCCATTTAAATAAAAAAAAAAAATTTAAATGGCTAAGCTTTCTTGTTAGAATGCAGTCATACCAATTAATAGCACAAGCCTCTCTGTATAGGGTTCAGGATGCAAGACACTGTGATGCTGAAGGAAGAGATTGCTTGTTGGAGAAGATAAAACATGCATGATACAAGGAGGACTGATGATCATCAAGGAACTTAACTTGCCCCAGATGAGGTTGCCAGCTGTATGCATAATCTCATATTAATTTGCATTGTGCAACATGAGGGAGCAGGTCCTTCTCTTTCTTTGTCTTACAACAAAATATAAATGAAAACTCGTAACCTAAGGGATCTAGCCTTCTCGGAAAGGAGCGAAAAAATAGGCGGTTCCGAGTGCAAGTTGCGCACGTTAAAAATCCCACGGCAGTTGGAAATCATAAAGAGTAGGCCATAAGGCCGCTGCCCTGGCAAAATTTAAAAATTAAAACCTACCCACCAAATATATTTATAGAATGTGTGATTCCTATATACACACATTGGGATACTTGCTGGTGCTACGGAGTTCGTGCACTGTTCTGAGATCCTCCTTGTGTAATCTAAGGGAGGAGATCGGAGCATTGATGGAGCTGTCCGTGTGCACAGAAGATAGTCCTTAAAACCAAACCAAACCTAAGGGATCGGAAAAGTCATCAAATCTTTCTTTATCTCATCAGAAACCCTGGGAGCTACATGGGGCATTAACCATCTTAGATATAATCTTTCCTATTTCAAGTATCTGAAAACCCTTAAGGATTATTAATTTTGTGAGTCACTGCTAACGTTTAATCCTGAATCTCTTAATCAAACCAGGTGTGCCCCAGAGAGTTTAAAATCCCGCCAGTTTTCTCAGGCTAGTGATGTTTGGATGTTTGGTGTTACTCTGTGGGAGATGTTTACATATGGCCAGGAGCCGTGGCTTGGTTATAATGGGTCTCAGGCAAGTTGATTTTTTTAAAGGCAGTGGCAGATTTTGTTGCTTGTGATTCGTAATAAAATACAAATAGGCGTATGGTCAACACATTTAATGTTTATTGTTTACTGTTCACATGCCTGGGACCGAAGACGGAGCAACAGTGAAAAATGCAGTCAGTGACCCATAGCTTGACTGCTTGCGTCAGGGTCAGCGAACCAGAGCTGACCAAGACCCTACTCCACCTCCAAGTGGTGGTCCTGGAAACAGGCTGCATCACTGCAGTCTGGCTGAGAGAGTAGATATTGAAGAGGGAAGGCTAACGCGGTCCCAAAAATGCCATGCTGAAACCGGATGTGTTGGGCCGAAAGGTGCAAATATCGCAGCTTTGCTGTAAACGGCGACACAACGTAACAAACGTCCTTTTCAGGACGAACGCAGAAGAAGAAGTTCACATGCCTCAGGTTTCCTTGTTTGTTTATTTCTGTATTTACTTACTTAGTTGTTCCTCTTCTACCCTAGGGTTTAGAGGTTTGCCAGAGAGAGAAGGCCATACTATCCTATTGGCTGATTTCATCCTATCCTGGTTCCACTCTAGTCCTCGGTCCTTCAGAGATTGTCTAATGTTGTCCTCACAGCGAACTCTGGGTTGTCCTAGAGGTCTGGATTCCTGGCTCTTGGTTTCCAATATTTGTCATGGTAGCCGATCTTCTCCAATTCTGCAGACATGGCCAAATCATTGTAATTAGGACTGTTCCACTTGGGTCTGCAGGAGCTGGGTTTTGAGGCCATGATGTATGGTCTGGTTTCAGACCATGTCTCTTCTTGTTACTTCAACCACTTTCCTCAGACACCTAATTTCTGAGGTTTAGAGCTGGATATTGTGGGTTGTAGTCGTTTCCCATGACTCTCATCCATGTCTCAAGACTGGAATATAGGTGGAGCACTATACAGCCATCTTTGTCTTCTTGCCAATTTCTCTTTTGCTGAGGAATCCTCGATTTATGACCTGAAAAAGTCTCCCAGCTGCCGCTTTTTGGGTAGCCAACTCATCTTTTGATGCCTCTCCCAATCTTTGACATCCAGGGTATTTAAAGTGGTTGACCTACTCCAGGATCTTATGCCTTTTTCCCTGTCATGATATCATCATGGTTTTTATTTTGGAGTCTGTGTTCACACATTTGTTTATTTCTGTGTTCACACAGTTGTTTATTTCTGTGTTCACACATTTGTTTATTTCTGTGTTCACACATGCTTGTGCTTCACAGTTATATTGCAAAATAATTTACATTTACCTGAAATGTTTGCCTTCTTAGTTTGAAATATGCAGTGAAAGAAAAAGAGACCAGTATTATTGTTGTAAAAACAAAATGGTATACCAATGTAGCAGCAAAATAACCCTTCTTCAGGGAACAAAATAATTTAAAACAAATGACGAATAAAGAAATGTTAAAAGGTGTTGATGTCTAAAAGATAAAAGAACAAAAATGACATAAGCAACAGAGTATTAGAAAGGTTAAAAGGTAGCCTCATAGAAGATACTGCCGTAGGGGAATGAAGTGTTTGAGATTTCACTATACCATGTTTCAACAATATGAGGTGGGGTGGCCAGTTCCCTGCCTCGCTGCCTTTGCCTTCCCTAACTTAGGAGCAGGGTGAGAAATAAAACAAAAGGAAGAGATTAAAATAAGTTTACAATGAAAAGTGTGTAAATGTTACATATTGAATACACAGAGGGACAGTGACAAAGAAAACTCTAGACAAGGATCACAAATCTGGGCTGTAGAAAAAGATGTGTAAACTTGAAATTTTCAGTCATTTTTTTTTCCTTACTTGTATTGCCATTTTGTTTTTCCATTGCATCATTTTTTTACAACTTCACTGCTTTATTTCTTCCCAGCATTTGTGTCTTTTAAACATTCTCAGTTATCTGCTGGTGAATTTTTCTTGTGTCTTATTCTGTGTTGAAAACCTGTGTGCCCAAAGTGTTTTTTTTTTTTTTTTTTTTTTTTTTTTCTTCTTCTTCATAGTGGTTCTTACATATTTGTGTGTCATATTTAACCTTGGCTATACACTTCCACTGCAGTTGTCTTCTTTATTCAAGATTGAAATATATTAGGTTATCACATTAAAACTGTACTGTTTTTAATCCTCCTTATTCTAAATTGAAATGTATTAGCTTATTTTAGATCCTGTGCACACCAGATTGCCACATTGAGAATAATAGTTGATTATTGTTGATGAGAATCAATTTATTGATTATTGTTGATCAGAATCGATCTCATTGCACTCTGAGCAAACCTATAGGTGCTCAGTCTCCCTCAGTAAATGTCAAAGGTTATGAATGCTTAATCGCTCCTGTTGCGCGCTGATGTATATATGACGGCTGCATCCTCCAAACATCCATTCCTGCTAGTCTTACATTTTATGTCAAATTCCTGCAATCTTATCCATGATGATTCATCGATTGCAGTCTGTAAGAGACGATCATTAATTGTCTTTAGTATCTCATCCTTATCAATATTCAGTGCACCCATTATGGGATCTCTTGAAGTTAGTCTGTCAGCTTTTTCATTGCCATGTATCCCTGCATGACCAGGACAGTAGAAATAATAGTTAACAAAGTCTGGAATGGTATTCATCTCGCTACACTGGATTGGTGGACTATAAAAGGGCATTTGACAGATTAGACAAAATCGCTTCGGAAATTGATGAGGCATTATTGAGTCCCATTGAAGATCATTAATTTAATTTTAAAAAACATTTAATACATGCAGAGTTCTTCTTGAAGGGCAATGATGCGTGCCGTCTATAATATATAATGTCCGAAGAAGTATCCGTGGCCAAAGTACAAACTAGGGGTATATGACAGACACGTATCACGATAAAGTCAGTGAGCTGAAACACTTCTTGAACATATCACGATGCACAGTTTTATTTCACTTGTGACATAGCTCCGTCACATAATTATGAGCCCAATGGCAAATGAAGTAATATGCAGTCTTCCAAAAGTCATCAGGCAGTCCATTCACTATTGAAACGCTGTCCTAGCATTCATACAATATTTAATCTCATCATACACTTGACATCTTCGTTAATGTATATATTTCCTGACTCAGAATAAACTAGGGACACCTCAACATAGTATCTTGATGCCCTAGTGATGGTACAATGCAGGAAAAACACAGTAGACTGCAGGATCTCATACAAATACGTCTTCTCACATTAAAACAGAAGCTGCATATCTTCTAGCAGACGATCACCCACTTCTGCTTCAAATTTCGTGTCTGCTTCTACACCATATCGGTATGACATCACTTCCTTTATTAGTGAGTAATTCCATATAAAAGTATCAGAAAAGGAGCCCTGTCAAGCTTACTATAATACCTACATAATCGTTATGAATTTTAATCATAACAGGTAACTTAAGATCCATTTGGGATAAGAACTGGAATGCGACAGGTATGCCTCTTGTCTCCATTTCTGTTCTTACTGGCAATACACATGTTGGAAGCAATATAGACACAGTTGAAAGGACTGACTAAATATATCAAAATAAGAATACAAAAGGCAAGAGTAGCTTTCATTCCATTGGGAAAAATATACGGAGAGCAAGAGAAAGCAAGTCAACACCTAAATAATCTTCAACTCAGTGTCAAGTCAGTCCTATTGTATGGCTGTAAAATATGGAGAACAACAAAAACAACAACAAAAAAGCGACATTTTCATAAATAAGTGCTTGCATGAATAGAAGGACTGAAGCGGCGTGACAAGGTCACTAGTGTGAAACTGATGATAAGAACTAGACAAATGTCAGTGGAACAAGAGATAAGAAGATGCTGACAATGAATCAGACACACATTGAGGAAACCTGTTGATAACATTACAAGACAGTCCTTGTTCTGGAATCCCCAGGGAAAGAGAGGCAGAGGTAGACCAAAAAACACATGGAAAGAGAACTGGGAACAGAAATGAAAATGAGGAGGAAGATGTGGAAAAACCTTGAGCTGATGTCACGTGACAGGAGGGACTTGGCATGTGTTTGTTGAATGATTATGCACCTTTGGGAGCTAAAGAGTTTTGACTGATTGATTGATCTAGGTAGAACTAAACAATGAAAGTGTGATGCTCCACTTACATTACACATGATTTGCACTAAAGCAGTTACTACACCAGCATGATGAATTACATATGTTACAACAATAGCCCCCCCCTTCAGTTATAACTGACTATGGGATTGTGCCCCTGAGGTGACAGCCCTCAGCTGCTTTTTTTTGCTCATGTTCCTTTCATCGTTTTCTCCTCTCTTCTGCTTGCCATGAGCTTCTTTTTGCCCGGTCTGAGGTGGCGCTGTAGAGAGCATCGCCCCATGGTGCAGTTGACAGCTTCATCCTCCCAGGTTGCTGGATTTATGTCCAGTGCACTCATGTCTCTCTTGCACATATCTTTGAACCTCAGATGCAGTTGCCCAACTGTTCTTTTGCCATCTGCCAGTTGTCCGTAGAAGATATCTTTCGGGATGCAACCATCTTCCATATGGCGGACATGGCCAAGCCAGTGTAGTCTAAATAGTGTATATATGCAATGCATGTATACGCATGTAGTGTATACATATTCTGTCTATGTAGCATGTACATGCTAACTACATATGTTAATCACCGCATATAGAGCACAAAAAGGATATAAAGAAATAAGATAAAGAACTTAGGTTTAAATCTTCAGGTAACGCAAGAAATTTAGTTGCGCTTACATTGTGTAAAAAAATAAAGCCCAAGGTTGAACGTCAAGTGATGGTGAAAGTTTTACATATTCTTACATCAGAATCAAAACAAATCTTCTTTTGATTGATGATTTGTTATCATTTTCTGTTATATTCATTTTTGTTGTGCTTAGATAACAAATTTAGCCAGTGCATGTAATTTTCTGTTCATTTGCTTTAGTAAGACTGTGATAGATTCATGTAAATGACGGCTTTCACTAAGCAGTGACACAATTTTGTAAAGTTGGTTTGTGTTTAGCCAAGGAGTTGCCTTGTGCTGTTCAGTTTGACAGTGATGTATTTGCCAGTTTGCTTTTTGCAATGTTGTGAGACCTAGTGGTCTTTTATATTTGGACATGTGCACTAATATAACTGACTAGGTTGAGCGGGACACGCCTCGCCAAAACAAGGCAAAATTTTATGTAAAAAAAAGAGACAGTGTGCTGAGTAGTTTTGTTACTTGTTTTTGTGAAGGTGATGTTTATCTGTTATGTGTGAAACACTTTTATTCTGCGGCCTTATTGCAGCTATTTTTTTGGAGCAGCTGCATCCATTATTTGTATATCTTACTACATATATTGAAGACTAAGCCAGAGTCTGTCTGTAAGCTTATTATGGCAAAGCATTGTGTGATTGGGCATGTGAAGTTCCTGGGCTTCTCTTAAGAGACAAAGAAAGAATGGAACCACTGCACCCTCCAGCATGTCATACATGGTGGATAATATACTACTGGACAAAAGTTAAGGGCCGCCATTCAGTTTAGACAAGGTTTATATAATTGATTGGCAAACTGTAAAGACAAGTGAAAATGTCATTAAAACTGAGCTCAGAGAAATGTGTATACATTTCTGTGTGCACTAGGTTAATTTTTTTTTAATGTCCAAAAACTGGGTCACTTTAACCCGCACGTGAAAATTGCCATTGTTGCTGCAAAAACTCGTGGTTTTTGCAACACGCCCCACTAGTTCAAAAGGTGAAAAAGTGAGTTGAATTTGAATGCACATGGAAAATGATCATCGGTAAAGAGGGTTTACCGTTGGTATGCAATAAATCAGTATGACAAGTGGTCGAAATGACCACTGCATTAGCCATGCCAGCAAGGAGAAGTCTCAGCACTGTAGACCGTGGTCGAGCCATGGCATGGATTCAGGATGGTCAATCTGTTCGTCATGTTGCAAGACATTTAGCAGTGTCCCACTCAACCATTCAGAGACATCTTGAGAGATTTCAAGCTACTGGACATTTGGAAAATCGACCCTGCTCACGAAGAATTATATAAACCTTGTCTAAACTGAATGGCGGCCCTTAACTTTTGTCCAGTAGTATATGAGGTTGTGTATTGAGGTGGCAACCTCATCATGTCAAACTAATTGCCACAGAAACCACTGCTGCAAGATCATGTGACTACTTGGTGCAAGCTTCCTGTGTCACAGCATATGTGACCCATATTTGGTGATGATGCAAAATTGAAAGTATGGGAAGTTGAATAAGGATTGCACTCTCGAGGCTTACACCTAGTGAGTTGGTGGAGAGTAAGAAAAGGTAACGATGGAAACGGATGATGTAAAAATAATGTCATTTGGGATGACGTAGGAACTTGGTAGTTAGGAAGCCGGTCACCAACTTTACCATCCCTGAAATGTACAACCACTATACGATTAATTAAATTGAACGGCTGAAGAATAAAGAAAACTGTGACACCTGTAAGGAGACCAGCAAAAGTGGCAGCTCCATGCACCATAAGGAGCGCAAAGGACAGTGATGATGATGATTGTGTGAGTGCATCAGATGGTCACGAGTTGGCCTAGCGTCGTAAGACCATTCTAACTTCATCTTACTTGATAGAAATCAGCCTGTGACATCATTAATTGTAATTATCAACACGTTTGACTAGACCGGGGGTCGGCAACCTTTCCATGACAAAGAGCCAAATATTAATTTTGTCTCCATTTTAAAAACCTGAAGAGCCGCATGAAAAAAAAATCACATGGTATCTGTCATTCAATTATATATATATATATATATATATATATATATATATATATATATATATATATATATATATATATATATAGAAATAATAAACTTAATTTTTCAAAAGCCATTTTACCACACTAGAAGTAATACAATTTTTTCAGTAACAAATATTCAGATACGAGGGAAGGTCTAAAAGTAATGCCTCCTATTTTTTATGTATGTAAATACTGCATCGGTGTGCAATTTGTAAATTTAGCAGGATTCCTCAAACACTCTTCTGCATTATATAGCATTACCAACCTGTTTCAGTAACAGGTGGCACCACTGTAACAGTTTAAAAATGGCTGCCAAAGACATTCGGTTAAAACAACGTTATGTCATAGAATGTTGACAGACAGACATAAAGAAACAAGGAAAACCATAGTCATCAACCTCCTGCACCGTTACGAAACTGAAGGAGAAGAGTTTTTATCGAATATTGTGACAGGTGATGAGACTTGGGTTCATTTTTTTTTAACCAGAATCCAAGAGGCAGTCAATGGAATGGCATCACACAACATCGCCGACAAGAAAGAAGTTCAAAAGTTCACCATCTGTAGGGAAAGTTATGGCCTCCGTGTTTTGGGATGAGAAGGGTGTGATTCTTCTCGACTTCTTGGAACAGGGAAACACGGTGAATGCAGACCGTTACATTGAAACTTTGAAGAAGCTTAGAGGTCGTCTTCGGCGACTTTACCCATTAAAAGATCAGAGAACTGCACTACTGTTGCACGATAATGCCACGCCACACACTGCTAAACGCACCATTGATGCGATTGCAGAATTTGGCTGGACATTATTAACACATCCCCCTTACAGTTCCGATCTTGCACCTTCTGATTTCCATCTGTTTGGACCACTGAAAGAAGATCTTCGCGGACATCACTTTGAGGACACCGAGACCCTTAAACACGCCGTACGCCAGTGATTTAGGAAAAAGGACACAAATTTTTTACCATGCGGGGATACATTCCCTTGTGAGAAGATGGAAAAAAAACTGTAACAAATAACGGAGACTACATTGAGAAATAAATTTTTGAAGTTCAGACTTTGGGCTACATTTCAATGTGAATTTTATCTGTTTTCTTGCCTATTGAATGAAATTAAAAATTACGAGGCATTACTTTTTGACCGTCCCTCGTAAGATGTAACATAATAATAAAATA
This sequence comes from Oreohelix idahoensis, assembly GCA_024509875.1. Taxonomy (NCBI): domain Eukaryota; kingdom Metazoa; phylum Mollusca; class Gastropoda; order Stylommatophora; family Oreohelicidae; genus Oreohelix; species Oreohelix idahoensis. The sequence continues at coordinate 624,113 of JAMPIV010022742.1, forward strand.
AAATATACAAATGATAAGTAAGGAAATTTAATAAGACTTGCTGTTGGATTTCCTTGTAATGTGGTCAATATTTGGTGAATAATCTGTTGTTTTCATTTTCAAGCATCACTGGAGACTCACGTCATTCAATTGGCTTCTTAATTTGCTTATGATATAATTCATGTTGGAAAATAATTGTTCACAAAAATATGTTGATCTAAAGATTGAAAGAAGCCCAAATGCAAATTTCTTCAGCTGAACATAGCTGTCGTGTAAACAGAGTTGGAGTGACAGACAATGATATCAAAATAAGAAAACAAAAAGCAATAGGAGCTTTTATTGCATTGGGAAACATATGGAGAACATGAGAAATCAAGTCCAACACGAAAATAAGAATCTTCAACTCTCAAGTCAGTCCTATTGTATGGCTCTGAGACATGGAGAACAACAAAAACAACAACCAAAAAGGTACAGACTTTTATAAACGGGTGCTTGCGTAGAATAGGACGACTAAAATGGTATGACAAAATCACAAATGTGGAATTTATGACAAGAACCAGACAAGTGCCAGTGGAACAAGAGTTGAGAAGAAGACGCTGGCAATGGATAAGACACACATTGAGGAAACCTGTTGATAGCATTACAAGGCAGTCCTTGTTCTGGAATCCCAGGGAAAGAGAGGCAGAGGTAGACCAAAAAACACATGCAGAAGATAACTGGATACAGAGGTGAAAATGATGCGGAAAACATGGACAGAATTTGAATGGATGGCACCGGACAGGAAGACTTGGCATGTGTTTGTTGAAGGCCTATGCTCCTCTGGGAGCTAAAGGGTATTGATATATAAATTTGACCTGACCTAGATTTGATAAATTTTTATAATTTAAATAGGAAATTGGATAAAGATGTGCGTCGATACTTTTAATAACCACATCAATAGCATAATTAAAGGAGAAAAATGTGTTGACAACTTACCTTTTAGCAAAAAATCCTATTTTCATGTTAATTCAATATGAAAAGAAATTTTGTATACCAGCAAGCAAGTACATCAGGAAAGTTTCAACTGCAAAAATGGCGGTTACAGTCTGCGTCGCTTGGGTGCGCGACGGACATCTATTGAAAAAACTTGTTTATTTTGTAATCAAAAATTCTGTAATCGGTTATGAATCCAAAAATAGAAATGAGGGAAAGCATTTCTCTTGTCTTTAAAATAATAAAAATATGACAAAACCTTTAAAGGACACCCTCCCCACACACCCAAAAGTTTAGTCCACGAAAAGTGTATGCCAAAAGGTGGTTTTAGTGCACGGACACTAAGTGTTAAGTAGCCGAGGGCCAAGAGCCGCACAACATGGCTCAAAGAGCCGCATGCGGTTCGCGAACCGCAGGTTGCCGACCCCAGGACTAGACTAAACCTTGATTTTGAAGGTTAACTATTCTATATTTGTTAAAAATTTATGCTCAGGATGGTAAAGAATATATTGTTAAGACAGTCTGCGATCATTCAGCCACATTTTTTTGTTTGTTTAAGTGTGAGCTACTGTTGATGACTTCCACAGATTCTTCATAAAATTGATGTTGAAAATGAAAGACTCCTACAGCCTCCAAACTGCCCAGGTGATATCTATCAGTTGATGGTGCAGTGCTGGGCTCATAAGCCACAAGATCGGCCTTCTTTTATAGCACTGAAAGATCTTCTGTCAGAAGTAAGTATGTGTTCTGGAAAATTTCTATAAGTTTAAAATGCCTGTTACAGAGTCTCTCACTTTAATTCATTTTATGGGTCAAACATTTGATTCGGTGATGTAAAGGTTTGATAACGTTGATGTAAAGGTTTGATAACTTTGATGTAAAGGTTTGATAACGTTGATGTTGGTTTAAAGTGCTCTCTTTAAATCTGTCTCTTTGTACCTCACTTTACTTATTTTCACACTATGTTTTTCTTATAAGTTTCATTAATTAAAGTTAGTTTTACCAGTAGGGTCCGCCATGTTATTTAGTCTCTAAATGATTGACGTGTTTGTGTCAAGGATTTTGCTTTTTATTTGGTAAAAAATATGTTTTGTTCTAAGTTGTATTTGTTCCCTTCCAGTTGATACCAGAGAATGTGAAATCAACACAAGGGTTTAATGAAGAAGGACGGCTGAAAGTTGAGGAAGGAGATCTGATTACAGTCATAGAGGGAAAGTAGGTAGCAGGCTATTTGTTTTCTAGCAGTTAAAAAAAAATATCGGTGTTCCAGTTCCGTCATCATAATTTTTCCTTTGTGCTCCTTGTGGAGCATGGGCCCAACACTAGCTGGTCCCCTTGTAGGAAGCCTGCCCCAAGTGCTCTTGCAGCTGTGGTTTCTGTGGCAATTAGTTTTTCACGATGAGGTTGCCAACCTCGTACACATCCTCATATTAGTCACCTTGTACGACATGTGTCAGGGAGCATTAGTCTTCTTATTTCTTTTCTCGTCATAGGACACACACACACCACCCTCCCCTCTCCTTTTGGAACTGCACTGGGTGTTCCAGTTCTGCACCTTTGGTTTATTATCTGTAGAAATGTGTACCTTTTTTTCACAGTTATTTGCTGTTGGCTTTTGTTCGTTTCTTTTTTTTTTAAATTTTAACTAAAATACAACTTAGAAAGGTTGAAAAAATAAGCAGTCACTAGTGAGATATTTGTCAGGTTCTGCGCTGTCGACTATAACAGAATATTCATAACACGAGATGAAGCGTTAGCACTTCACATGTTTATTTCTGTTGCTATGCAACTGACAATCCTGCAGCATAGCCTCCCCTAGTATTGGTTATTCTAAACAGTGGAAACCAATACTCATTACATAACAATATTATGTGCCTGATTTATTTATAATAATAACAGTTTGTTTAAATCAAAACAGTGTAAACACGATCTGTCTAAATATGTGATGGTTTTTACATGCTTTGGCTTAATGTTTATAAACTGTTAAATATTCCATATTCATATATATCAGTTTTTTACATAAGCATATTTAATACGAGAAGTTGATGCTGGCAATGGATTGGATACTTACTTACTTACTTAACCTTTCCTCTTCTAACCCCGGATGTAGAGGTTTGCCAGAGAGAACACCATACTGTCCTATCTGCAGTCTTCCTCCAGGCCTGGTTTCAGTCATTGCCCTGTGTATTTCCTGGGGGTATTTGTGGAAGGCCTTTGCTCTATGGGGAACCACAGGCTATTAGTTGATTGATTGGTTGATATTAATACAGTAACTGTACATACATTAGTAACTCAATCCATCATCATTATTTTCACTCACTCCTTGTAATAACTAATGACTAAATGTTTTTTTTTATTTTAAAGTTTGTGCATTTAATCTGTCTGTAAACATAACGTTGGCCACTCGAAAAGCTGCAGCTGGGAGACTTTTTCAGGCCATAAATCAAGGATTCCTCAGCAAGAGAGAAGTTGGTAAGAAAACGAAGATGGCTGTATACTGCTCCACCTATGTCCCAGTTTTGACATATGGATGTGAGTCATGGGCAATGACTACAACCCACAAAAGCCTGATCCAAACCTCAGAAATGAGGTATCTGAGGAAGGTTGTTGAAGTAATAAGAAGAGACATGGTTCGCAACCAGACGATACGTCAAGGCCTAAAATCCCACCCCCTGCAGACCCAAGTAGAACAGTCCCAACTAAGATGGTTTGGCCATGTCTGCAGAATGGGAGAAGATCGGCTACCACGACAAGCATGGGAAACAAAGAGCCAGGGATCCAGACCCCCAGGATGACCCAGAGTTCGCTGGGAGGACAACATTAGACAATCTTTGAAGGACCGAGGACTAGAATGGAACCAGGCCAGGAGGAAGACAGCCGATAGGATAGTCTGGCGCTCTCTCTTCCAAACCTCTACACCTCACGGTAGAAGAGGAACGACTAAGTAAGTAAGTAAACATAACGTAACATCTCTACATACCAATGTTTTGTACCAAGTGTATTGTGCATCTTATCTTATTGTAAATAGTATTTGAACATGTTCTATCCAGACCTGACCATTTTTGGTGGAGAGGGCAGAACAGACGTACAACCGATATTGGAACATTTCCTCGTGTCTTGGTGGAGATCCAGAGAAAGCTTGGAAGTGAGTTTACATGTTAAACATTGCATTACGTTCTTGAATATTAGATGTAAGATTAATAGAGGTCATCATTTTCTGCTTACGCACTGATCATGATAGGTTGAGGTACCATCTGTATCACAAGTACAGGATTGGTCCAACAGATCTCTGCTCCTGTGGCACCAGCCGCATGACAGTGGAGCAGCTGCTGCAGTCCTGCCTAACTTACAACAGTAAAAAACTCCATGAAAAATTGTTTGGAGATGTCAGGAACCTTGAGCTGACTACAACCTTTATTAGAGTCATTAATGTGGAAGTCTGAGGGCGAACGAAGAAGAAGAAAATGAAAGTCATGGAAGTTTCTCATTCCTTGGTGAAAATCAAAAGAAATTTGGAAGGTATTTGTTGTAATCATGTGTTCTGTGTGTCCTGTAGGTATTGGAACATATCCTATGACAATCACAACCAACAGATATTTTTGTTCTGTAACACTATTAAATAGCGTAGTGACAGTTTTGTCCAGAGTTTTGTCAACCAGTCAAGTGCTCATATTCACTTGGAAGAACTAAACTCACACCATTCCACATTCATTGATCAGTGAGGAAAGCCTTTAGCTTATCTTACAGAATACACATGACTAATGCCCCGACCCATGCACCAGTCAACGTCACCGAAATCCTGCTCGTTCTCACTACCAGATCTACTTTCTTCATCACTGGATTCTAGTTCACTTTCAGGATACGTTTCGTCAAATTTCTGTTCATTGCCAGAAAATCATATACTTTCTGTTACTGAGCAGCTTTAAGCAGCCTAGACCTAGGGCTATCCCACTCGATGCACCAGGTTCCTGATTGGCATGCTTCATGCTATAAAATAGTCAGATGGTCTCTAAAGACAATGACCACTGTTAATAAGAGCCGTCATTTCCTGCAGAACAAATATTCCGCACTCACTACTCAAATTTTTAATTTAACATTGATTGGTTGATTATTTTTTTAGTTTTGCCCCCAGTTTTCTCATGGATGTTGTCCATTCCCGATGTACCAGGAATCCAACAGAGAGTCATTTAGGGCAGTGCTCTGCAACCTTTCTTGCTTCACAGCACACTTAAAGTGCGTTTCAAAATTCCACGGCACACTAAAGTATTTAATTAGGTGGGTAAAAAAAAAAAAACTGTGGTGCCATAGCGGATACTGCCATAAGGAAGTGAAGTGTTAGAGACTTCACTATACTAGGTCCAGCATCGAGAGGTAGGGTGACCATTTGCTTTCCTTGCTGCCTTTTCCTTCCCTAACTCAATTGCAAAGTCAGGTACCCATTTACATCTGGGTAGACTGAAGCGTGTCGATACCTTGAATCAAACCTGGCACCTTTGCCACAAGAGACCCGGGCTAAATAGATGGGCAAAGCATATATTTGAAAATTTGATGCAATCGTATGACAACGCTCCCAAAATTCTTGTGATGGCCATGTTGCGGAGCACTGATTTAGGGTATTCCAGATAATCAGATGTCACCGAAGGGTTAAGCAACACTTCTCAGTACATTAGGAATAATTTCTTCTTGCAGTAATATGCTTTATAAAACAACTAAAGTGACAACAAGAAAGATATAGAATTTCATAAATGGATACTTGCACAGAATAGAAGGTTGGAAATGGTATGACACAGTCACTAATTTGAAACTGTTGGAAAGAACCAAACACCAAGTGCAACAAGAGGTGAGCAGAAGACACTGATTTTGGAGACAGAAATTAAAATGGTGGGGAAGACGTGGAAAGACCTTGAGTCGACTAATAAGTGTTATCTATTTCCAGATGAATGGAGACATATCTGGAGTCACCCATAAATGACCACCAGCTGAGCACAATGCTGTAGTATACATATGTGGAAGTGACACTCTGTCTGTGAGGCTAATTACACCCTCATTGACTCTTGAAATCATCCACACACTTCTACTGTTGCTTCACTGTGGTGAAACTTGTTGAGAATTCAGCATTGCACACTAAGCTTGGAGGAGTCACTTGAGCCCCAGAAGTAACTCTTTGGTTTTGACCTGGTTGACTGCATGCAGGAGGATCTCACTACTGGCCCAGTGATAGGTAGGGGAAGCTGAGAAGTGGCTCTGTACAGGACGTGATAATTCCTTGGGAGAGCCCAGAGATAGAGCACAGTATATTAACTCTGCATAGTTGGAGAGCCCCCTTGGATGGCGAGTACTGCGCAGTTGGCCACACGCTTCTTACTCCTAGCTTGGCACCAGATGTGACGGTCCTTTAAATGCAAGTCAAGCTGAAGAAACAGGAGCTCATGACTTCAACTCAATACATTTTGGAATGGCAGAAAAGCCACAGGAAAAGACTAGATCTATAGTGTAAATCAGCAGTTCTTAACCTTTTCTTTACCACGGACCCCCTTTAAATATCTTTTATTGCTGTGGACCACCAAGACTTAACTCGAGATTTAAAACCCTAAAGTGCATCAAATATTTTTTTTAAAGTTGCTCATCAAGGGTCTTCAAATTTGGAGAGAAGGGGGAGATAAGTAAATGCACACACTCCTATTATAATATTTTTATTGGAATGATTCCATACAAATGTAAAATAATAATACCTGAACACCGAACCATGGCCTAATATTACTTGTTAATTTTAATTAATTAATTAATGAAAAGGCTGGTGGTGCATTTCACTTACAAGCCTTGTTTTATCGGGCTTAATAGCTGAAACTTGTATTCTGAGTTTTTCAAACGGTTTCTATACTTATTTTTAAGATAAACGAGAGCAGAGAATGATTATTCACACATGTATGTCGTTACGAAAGGCATCACTTTCATAGCCCTCTTCGATAATTCCGGAAAATCTGCTTGTAAGTGAGCCCAGAAATTTGGAAGGGACTGTTCCTTTAACTGCAATTTCAGAGCACCATTTCTATGAGCTTGTTTTTCTCTGCTGTTGTGAGCCCCTCTAGTTCATACACATTAACTGAAAATGGATCTCTAATCCAGTTTTTGCTTGCATCAGGAACAGGAAAATATTCACGGAAACTATGCTGCAAATCTTTCACATGTCTTACGATAAGTGATGTGTCCTTCTCAGACAACTCTTCATTGGTGGAACCAAGAAAATTTGTAAGATTTGGAAATGTCTCATAGTTTCGGTTCGATAGGCAATGATGCCACAATTCCAACTTTTCATCATTGCTTCGATATTGTCTTCAACTTGAAAAACTGTAACATTTTCTCCTTGAAGATTTAAGTTGAGCATTTAAATGGGTGAAGATATCTGACAGATATGCTAATTTTACCAACCAGGAAAAATCTGTCAAACGATCGCTGAGGTGAAATTGCTGCTCCACGAGGAATAATCTTATCTCGTCTCTCAATTCCCCAAAACGGGACAAAACTTTACCTCGTGATAGCCAGCGAACTTCACAGTGTAGCAAAAGTTGATGGTGTTCACTGTCTATATCTTTGCAAAGCTGCTCAAAAAGTCTTGAATTCAGTGATTTGCTTTTTATAAAATTGACAATTTTGACTGATTCATTTAAGGTATGTTTTAGTTTTTCTGGTATCTTCTTAGCAACTAGAGCTTCCCTATGTATGCAGCAATGGTACCAAGTCACCGACGGTATGATTTCCTTAATCCGTGCTACAAGTCCAGTAAGCTTTCCAGACATTGCTCGTGCCCTGTCTATGCTAATTCCAATGCATTTCAACCAATCCATGTCATGAGATGTTATAAACTCGTTTAAGCTATTAAATACTTCTTCAGCTGTAGTGTGTACCAACGAGGAGATGAATAGTAAGTCTTTGAAAATATTTCTCTCATGCTCATATCTAACGTACCACAATAAGGTCGCTTTGTTTGTTATGTCTGTGCTTTTGTCCAGTTGCAGAGCAAAATAGGGGGACATGCGAATTCTTTCTAATAACTGTTCCTTGATATTGACTGACAAACCGTCGATTCACTTTTTAACTGTGTCATTTGACAAAGGTATTAAGGAAAGGTCCTTGGCAGCTTTCTCATTGATCAATGCAGAAACCATAATTTTTGCAGCAGGTAATATAAGTTCTTCAGCTATTGTGTGCGGTTTTCTGGTTTTTGCTATTTGTTGAGAAACTTCAAATGAGGCCCTCACTGCATTTCCATTGTTACAACCAGTAGCAGTCTTTTTTTTACCATTTTCTTACTTTCCCGAAGCTCCTGCTCCTTACTTTTGAAAAAAATTGATTCTCTTTGTGACATGTTCTTTATGTTTAGTATCGAGAAGTCTTCACAATTTTGACGGTTTCTTGGCTTCGTTGGACAATATATCGTAACATAACACACACTGAGATATTTCTTGCTATAATTGCGGCACTTTTTAATATGACTGGAAGAAGCTTCATTTTGCTTTGAACAGGATGCACCCTCATCAACATCATTGTCACGAAGTGGATTTATGACTAGAGGCTGCCTACATATAGAGACAAGACACTAGTGGGAAGAAAGTCTAAGAAGATAGATTTTAGATGAAAATGACAGTGGCTGTGGAAGATGAGGCTATTGGCGTCAAGGGGCGAGAACCTAGATTGACTCTCCCTTGCCACTGGTGACGTATTGTGTTGCTATAGCCTCAACACCTCTAACTACCGAGACGGGGATAAGGTTTAACTAAATACCACAGGCACCACTATACAGACAACATATAGGTACAGTATAGTTAGAGTAAGTGACTGATCCAGACTAAAGTTTTAAATAGTTTTTATTTACACAACAAAATTCATATAACATACAAAAGATTAAATAAAGTGCGAGTTCGCACACCTGGAAAAAACCATAACAATCAATTAAAGTGATTATGTAAGGTAACCCCACAATGTTGCCCTCCCCTCCACCTGTAAGGAAGAAAGGTAAGAAATACAACAACCTGTTAAGTGTGATCTCTAACATCAGATCCGCCTTACTCCTAATCAACCTGATATTATGTAACCACAATCTAAATCCTACTGTCTGTCTGTCTGCAGACGTCACTAAAATTGAAGGGCCTATGCAGCTTCTCCGCTTTAGGCAAATTACCCTTCACTAACTAACCGACGAATTGCTGAATTCTATCTATGTTCAGTGTCTGTATGACACTCCTGGTTTCTACTGAGAGACTCCTCCACTACTCTCCTTCTCCACTACTCTCCTTCTCCACTACTCTCCTTCTCTCTCTCTAGTGCAGGTATTGTGACCCTTTTTCCTCTAACTGACTGTTGTAGCTGATGACTTGGGTTGGTAGACTGGATACATGACTTGGACTATAGCTGCTTCACAAATGACGAATCTTAATTCGCATGCCCGGTTACCCCTCTTTAGGTTTAGGGCTGTCGGTTTTATTATGACCAAATTTTACGACACCTCTAGGCCCTGTGCCTAAGTTCATTGTGTGCGTATATGAGCGTAGAGCTCAGGATTTGTTCAGAAATCCGTTCTTTCGGAAGAAGGCTTCGCTTCCAGCGACCTGCTCTTTCTCTTCTCTGGTGCAAGCAGAATTTGTGCCGGTGATCCCCATGTCACCACTCCTCTTTCTCTTCTGGCTCTGCCTCGACTCTTCTTCTCCTGAGAAGGCCGACAACTTCTGGCAAGCTGTAGGACAAAACTGACGCCCCTAGCTGCCAGCCGTGAAAATATTTGCTGTGGAACAAACAATAACAACTGATATACCACACATCAAATTTTCCATACCTTTAACACTTAACTCCCATAATTAAATACCTCTCCCCTTAATCAATACAGCTCCCCTGCTCTATTATCGCACTAGTGATACGTAACTCTGACTACCCCTACTTCCCCTCAAATGCTGTCCTATCGGAAAAACCCCTATCTGCAGACTCAGCTGACTTAATCTCTTACATGCCGGCTGCCCAGTCAGCCGTCACACCATTTCAACCACTGAATGAAACTTATCGCCGGTAAAATTCCTGGCCCTACTTATTTAACAGTGATCGAGGTGAGTCCTTGCCAAACCAAAATAAAATAGACTTCTCTAGAGAGAATAACCTCCCATCTCCATGAATTTCACCACTATAAATATATATCTATTTTAGGACTAATTAAATCCCATCTAGACCCGTAACTGCTGACTTCAAAATGTATGATTTACCCACACGTAGTAAATACACAATTACCTATGCTCTATCACAACTGTTAAATTCCCTCTCTCTTATTCAACAGCGTTACCCAATTAGCCCGCAGGTAATCTACACACACTTAATTAACACTTAAATAACGCACACAAATACCTAGCGTATTTACTCTGCTAACGTTATAAATCAACTTTTGGGAAATCTTCATCCCCATGCCGGTAATATTATTTACACCCTAATCATATAAAGTTATATATATATATATCTCTCTCTTAAGGAACTAATAAAGACACTTTTCTGAGGCCTTAAGTAACATCTGTTAAGTTTAATTTGTGCTCTTTTTAATACCATTCAAGGCAGCAAGGAAGAAAACTGGTCACCCCCATCTCATAAAAAGCTGGACCTAGTATTGTGAAGTCTCTATCACTTCACTCCTCCATGACAGTTCTGCTGTCTTTTTTTCTTCTTTTTTTATTTTTTTTTATTTAACATTCATTCACTCCGGTCTTTACAGCTTTACCAGTTATAACTATGTTAACAGGCTAAGCAACTAGGAACCAGAATGAATGAATTTCAGACGCAGTGAAGATCGGTAGATCACAAGGCTCACTTGCTCAAACAGGTTCCAGAATTGTAATATCTGAGAAGCATTTTCATAGAAAATGGAAGACTTGACGGGGAAATTGAAACAAGATGTCACAAAGCCAGTGCAGTGACTAACCAACGGTCACCACTACTCAAACATCCAAATATTAATATGGAAACTAAACGACAGGTGATAAATAGTATATTCTTACCAGCACTTTGCTACCAGTGTCAGACATGGTCCCTGAGTGCAGGAGACGAAAATCATATCGGTTGAGATGAGCTGCTTATGAAGATTATTATTTGCAGAAGAGGCAGAATAAGAAATGATTACAGAAAAATTGTAGGTACTATATCCTGCATCAGATGCCTACATAGGCAATAAAATGGTTTGGTTATCATGGAGTCCACTGTGTTCCTTCATTAGAAGATCTGGGTTTTAGAGCACCAGGAAAACCAAGAGGCAGATATTATCAACATGGGCTTACACCAGGCAGGGGTTACACAAGTTCTAAAACTTCAGCTCAGCACAATGCTTCACAGCAGAATATGACCGAAAAAGTCAGCATTTTAATGTTTCTCTCAGGTGTGAAGTAGATTTATCATATAAAGATGTCTTTGTTTGTAAATTTCCACAGGTGCTGATATCAGTGTCCCCTTGAAAAACAGCTTCATCCACACGGGCCATGGTGACATTCGTGGAAACAACTGGGGGAACCCAGGAGAAATTGATGAGTGAGTTACAGTAATGGCCTACCAATGAGGGAAGGAAAATTGGCAGTGTCTGTCACAAAGTTCGAGTAGCTTATTAGTCAGAAAATCTTGGGAAATATTGATAAGTAAGCTACATAAAACTATATTTAGAGTTACAATATATCCTCATTTATGCGGACATGTCCTCATTTTGGGGGTAAAAATTACTGTCCGCACACATTTTTGTGAATTCCCTGTTTTGTCCGCATTTCCTGTGATTGGACACTTTTTCTTCACTCTGGCGGTACCTCACACATTGTTTTGTAAAGATTTATAATTACTTTTCAGTTGACACTGTCCATGTTGAGTCCCTAAAAGAGTTCTGTGAGTTTGTTGATATAGAATACCAGCAACTCCTTAACCACAGCAAAACATGGTGGTTGTCTTTATTTCCAGCCGTTCAAAGACTTTTACAAATGTTTCCAGCTCTCAAGTCATTCTTTCTTTCACATAACAAACCACCAGCTGCACTGAAAAAGTTTTTTGAGGATCCATTAAGTGAAATCTATTTATAGCATGTTCAGTCCCTAATTAGTGTATTTCATGCTCATATTAGCAAATTAGAAAAGGAAGATAACTCCCTTATTGATGTAATGAAAATCATTTCAACCTTGCAAGACCTCCTTCAAGAAAGAAAGGATATCAGTTTCATGCCACTCAAAGTGGCTAAAGCAAATGGAAAGTGATGGCTACAAATCTGAGGTGCAACAGTTTCAGTGCAATGTCATCATCAGCTGCCATCTCCACAACGAAGGTTGGCTGTAATGGATCTCCAACATCTTCTGTCTCTTGTCTTGGTGGTGCACTCTGATAGACTTTTTCCTGTCCATCTCTTGGTGTTATCTTCCCACTTATAGCGATGTCTTCCCCTTGCACGTTTGCCTTCAACTCTCCCTTCTGTTATGGTCTTCTGCAATGTGTTATGCCTTTTTATGTGGCCAAAGTATTTTAGCTGCCGAACTTTGATCTCCTTCATTAGTTCTCTTTTCATACCTAGATTTTCTAGGACCTCCTTATTTGTTTTCTTCTCTTTCCATGAGATACGCCCCATTCTTCTATATATCCACATTTCAAGAGCCTCAATTCTTTCTTCCAATTGCTTATTCATCGTCCGTGTTCTACACCATACAGTAATGCAGAATATATATAACACTTTATGATTCTCAGTTTTAATTTGTGACATAACTGTTTAGATGTCAGTATATGTTTTATGTTGTTGAATGTAGCTTTGGCCATTCCTATTCTCTTCTTGATTTCTGTTTTACATCTGCCATCTTCTGTTATTATATGACCAAGATATAAGTAGCTCTTGACTTGTTCCAGGATTTTCCCATTTACGCTTATCTTTAATGTGGGCTTATTGTCTTTTTTGCTAATTATCATAGTTTTTGTTTTCTCAATATTAATGTCCAATTCATCTTCATGACTTATGCTGTTCACTTGCTTCACTAGTTCTTGTAACTCCTGTTTGCTTTCAGCTAACAACACAGTATCATCTGCATATCTAAGGTTGTTTATTGACCTTCCACTGATGTTCAGTCCTGGTATTTCCTGTATCTGTTTGAAAATTTTTTCGGTGTATAGATTAAATAGGCAGGGGGACAGCACACAACCTTGTCTGACACCTCTTTTTATGTCTATGTAAGGTGAATAATTCCTTCCAGATCTTACTGTGGCCGTTTGCTCCCAATAAAGGTTACTGAGTATTCTTATATCTTATATCTGCAATGTAGAAGCACTGAATAAAGGATGTTTAGATTATTTAAAGATGTGGATGCAGCCTTTTCAGGAATTTTCTGGGTTAAAGTTGCTAGAAGATATCTCATGTGAAGATGTAGAAATAAGTATAAAATTTTTGATGGAAAAAGGTGTACAAATTGATGATACTAAGTGTTTTGATCAGTTCTCCAATTGAAGAAATTTCATTATAATATCTGTGCTTGTCCTCCTTTTCATGACTAAAAATTGAGAATTGTCCTGCTTTTTTGTGTTGAACGATATGGTAACCATAACTATATTATCATCATTATTAGTCTCCTTTCCATATCATGCAGCGAAGCACTTCGTGATGAACTTATACTGTGATGCTTTCTGTAGCAGGTTGTTTGTTACATGATGAAGTTGCTAGCTCCATGCACAGTCTCACGTTAGTTACTGTTATGTCTGAGAGAGAGGACTGGTCCTAGCCTTTGATTTCAGTCTCAGGCCAGTTGTTCTCACTTTCCCCAACACAGTAAGTGTCTGAAAAGCCAGACTGCTTGGGGATGGTCGGTCCGGATTTTCCAGATTCTCTGGCAGTACTTTTAAAATTCAAATTTAAGGAAGAATAAAGAAGAGATGAACAGGTAAATTTTGTTGGTTTATTCGTCAACAAATATAGAATGCTTCATTTATCTAAATGAGTATGTTTATTTTTTCATATCAATGACTTCTGTTGCATCTGCTGCACTGCTTGTGGATGGAACACTTACAGCTTCTACTGCGTCTGCTGCACTGCTTGTGGATGGAACACTTACAGCTTCTACTGCGTCTGCTGCACTGCTTGTGGATGGAACACTTACAGCTTCTACTGCGTCTGCTGCACTGCTTGTGGACGGAACACTTACAGTTTCTACTGCGTCTGCTGCACTGCTTGTGGATGGAACACTTACAGCTTCTACTGCGTCTGCTGCACTGCTTGTGGACGGAACACTGCAGTAGCTGATCCCCTTGTAGGAAGCCTGCACCAAGCAGTCATATGCTCCTGCATCAATGGTTTCTGTGGCAATTTGTTTTATTTACGTGATGAGATTGCCAGCTGCATGTACAACCTCATATTAGTTGTCATTTAGACATGTCTGAAGGGGAAGTAGCCTGTTCTTTCTTCATCTCTTCAGAGACCCCCTGGGAACTACATGGTGGGCCATCAAAACCATACTTCCATTTAGTTGTAATACAACTGGCTGCATAGATGTAGTTTTATCTAACCTGGATATCATTCTTCTTGACTGTGAAATCTTTCTTCCCAGGGTGTACCTCAGAAATCCTATGGACCCACCTGACCTGCATGAGGAAGATGCTAGCATAGCAAGTCAGCTGCGGACTAAAAGTGAGTTGGCCGAGAATGCAATGCGAATGTTTGGGTAGATGCTTACATGACCACATTTATCTGAAATATGCATAATATAGTTCAGACCAAATGTTACTAATTGTAAATATCATGGGTTGTTCTCTGTCTCTCATATGAAAGCTGAAAAAAAAAATCAAAATGAAGAAGATTAATATTTAGTTGCTTGAGTTCTGCAACATTGTATAGTTTTTGTTTGTTTGTGATTGTAGCTTTAATCATCACAAACCATGCTAACTTTCATCATCTGCATGAGAAAGATTAGGGCTACCTTACAGCTGGGGTTCCCAACCTCTTTTTTTAGATCCCCATACCCCCTTGGCTTTTGCTAAACCGCCCTATACCTGCATTCAGTATGAGAGGAAATAAATTCTCCATTTTGCCATGCTTATGCATATAAGAATATAAATAAAACAGATTAATTAATTTTTTTCATAAAGAAAATTAGTTTGGTATGTAACAACATAAAGTTGATTATCAGAACAGTCAAATAAATTAGCGCGACCCTTGATTCCTTTTCTTGTCTGCTAACAGTTTTATTCTTGGTACAGTTTTTGAAAGAGATACTCCCACATCATATACGGTCTCCAGTTTGTTTTATTTTGCTTCAGATTTGATTGAGAACAATACTTTCAATTTTCTCTCCAGTCAACATTTGTTGTCACGAACACTACTACTTTTGGAATATTTGAATAGAATAATGTAGTTGCTTACCAAATATTCCCATTGCCCCTTTCATAAGTTTCTCATACCTTCAGGGAGTACACATATCTCAGGTTAGGAACCCTTGCCTTAGAGATTGATAGCAACATCAATATTCTGTCTTTTGTAGTGAGAATATTTTTAAATAATGGTATTTTAAAAAATAAATACAGTTTTGGTTATCTTCTTTTATCATTGAACAGTATCTGAACTGTTTAAATTTATTTTTAAAAACTATCAGTAATATAATCAATAAAGTTGTGAAAATATTTGTCTATTTTTGGAGATTCTGTAATTTTTTTTTTTTTTTTTTTTTTTAATATAATGAGGAAAACCTGATTTTCAAAGAAATTAACTCACCGTTTTAAAAAAATGTTTTTCTTCTTTATGACTGACAAATAGTTCAGCTCGGAAGCTCTCAGTTCAACTACAATAAATTGAAAAATGAACCAAATCAGAAGCAGCTTAACTCTGACTGTCATCAGAACCGTCATAAACAACAGTTGCTGAGAAGGCTGCCGGCACCACAGACTGTGGAACCTCCAGTTTCATCTGGAAAGACTGGCCAAAGGTTGTAAAGCTACAAATTTTATCATATTACCTTATTAATTTACTATTATGTTGTCTTTTCTGTGTCCATGTTATGTTTTTTTCATGTCCTTATTATATTTTTTGCTGCCCATAGTGTTCTGACTTTTTAACCTTTCATAATGTATTAGTCCTGTTCATACAGAGGTAATGGTCATCTAGAAGAGTATGACGTCTGTAGAATGCGCTGTGAAAATAAATGGAACAGTTTTAAAACAAGTCCAATGTATTCAAATACCAAGGCAACTCTAATAACATTTGATTGGAAGATGTATCTTAGAAGTGAAGAGGAGAATACCCCAGACAAAAGCAGTAGCATCTAAAATGAAAATTATTTTATGCAGCAGTTCTTTCACAATTGAAGTAAGGAAGAGTATGTTGTATAGAACAGTCCTAACATATGGAAGTGACTCATGCACATTAGTAAACAAGTAGGAAAAGCACTACAAGTCCCAGAGATGTGGTTTTACAGAATATTAAAAATACCATGGACAACTAAAAAAGAGTAATGAGGATGACCTGAAAGAGACCTCATATTAAAAGGAAGCAGTCCAATTTCTTTGGACATGTTACGAGAAGAAGAAGAAAGATGGAATGTATCATGACAGCAGGCAGGATTGAAGGAAAAAGAGTCAGGATAACAAAGACAGAATATACTGGACAGTTTGGCTTCATGACATGGAAAGATGTATGATGTAAGTGAGAAAGTAACATCGAGAGATGGGGGGGGGGGGGGGGGGCTTTCCCTTGCAGACCAAGAGGGCTTCACCAACTCAGCCGGCAAAACTTAAACAACTGCCTCAGGTTGGCAAAATTGATACAACCAGGAGTGAATTTGGAAGTTGCCAGCTAGCACTTCAGAATCATGACCCAAGTGAACCTGCCCTCGCTACCGCTCCCCCTCCCACAATTTTAAAGGAGATAAAAGGGCCAAAACACTCAGTGATTGGAGGAGGACCCCTTCTGGTGATCAGATTGCCTCCTGTTGCAATGCTGCATATAGAATTTCTTGTCAGTATTTAGACTAGAGATAGAAGACTTTGGAGATCCATTGCAGCCAGCCTTTGATGTGGAGATGGCAGCTGATGATGATCAGTATTTTACTTAAATCTTGATAGCATTAAGGATACAATGTGTTAAGGAGAAATTTTAGCTTCTTCATTTTCTGTTGTTGTTACTCGGATTGAAAAAATGTGCAGCAAGAGTTTGCAAACAGTTAATTTCTTTAACAAAATGTATAAGTCTAATGCATTATAAAAGTGTTAGTGATAAATTTATCTTCTGATTTTGAGCTTTAAACTCGGGTGGGTGGAAAGTGGTGAAAGTATAATCTGAAGAAAAAAAAACATGTTTTTCTACATTTATTTTCATTGCAGCTTTGAAACTACTTCAATACGTCGATACTTGCAGTAAAAGAAATGAGGAAATACAAGTGCAGAAGGAGAGGTAGGGGAGAGAAGAGGAGAGAGAGAAAAAGAAGGGCAGGAAAGAGAAGGTTCAGATAGAAAGCAGATCGCATCCTAATAAAATATGTGCGTATAGGATACTGGAATTGTCGAAGTGCCAATCAATGTGCAGCCATTATACAAACAATCATCTACAATTTCAATATCCTCATGATCCAGGAGACAAATTTAAAAGCCAATAGTGTTATCAATTGCCTGGGCTACAGATGTTACTCCAATCCATGTGGGCCTGGTAGACGAGGGCAAGCTATATATATATATAAAACATGAGCTCCCTCATACGTGGCTGGATACAAGTTCCCAAACTAGTGAGGATGCAGAATTGCAGGGGATTGCTGTGAGCGGTCAGGAGTGGTGAGTTTACAATTTATATGCTCATGTCGATCATCTTACAGCAGAGAATGATTGGAATTTTCAGGCGGAATTGTCAGAAGATTCTAACATAAGGTGTTTAATTGCTGGCGATTTCAATGCTAGATCCAAGGAGTGGGGGAACATCACGGAAAATAGGCAGGGTATAGCTTTGAGCCAGGCATTGCTTAACATGAACCTTGCCATTCTGAATGATGGACACCCATCTAGACTGGCAACTAAACCTGGGGATACAAATGGTGTCATAGATCTGGCATTCATCTCTAGTGCTGCCACCACCATGGCATGTTGGGATGTATTAGGTGCACAGGAAAGTGATCACCTACCTTGCATCATACTCATTGCAAAGGGTAGGACCACTAGACACAGGAAACCTAAACAGACCTTCAAGAATCCTACAGGCAAACTCGACTGTAACAACCCTTTACACACGTTGCGTCAAAATGCTAAACAAAAGACAGCGAGAACACCTTTCACCCAACCTCCCTGGTGGAATAAGACAGTGGAGGAAGCATGGATAGAAAAGGAAAGAGCAACAAAGGAATAGCGTATAGCCCGAAACAGAAGAATGATGAATGAGGGAGAGGTTGAAGAGATGAAGGAGAAAAAGCAAAAAGCCGTAATAGATTCAAGAGCTTGGCAAGGAAGGCCAAGGATAAAGTGTTGGAGCACTTTTTGACATAGGTCGGCACGGAAATAACCCTACAGAAATTCTGGTCCTTACATCGAAGAATGAAAAGGAAAAGTGCAAGTCAACCCATCCCTAATATCAAAAGCTCTACGGGACTAAACCAGAAGACGGACAAAGAGAAAGGAAGATCATTATTCAATCGATATGTGGAGCAAACGGATAAAGGTGACAAAAGTGCCCGCCAGAAAATAAAGGACAGTGTGCTGGAAAATGCCCTAAGGAGCCAGATATACTTCGATCTCATTTCTGAAGAGGACGTGGTGTACACATTGAAAACCAGCAGAAACACTGCTCCGGGTCCTGATGGTGTACAATACATTCACATTAAACAGCTTGATGACACAGCCATTACAAATATGGTGAGCAATTTTAATACCAGCATACAGAATGCTGAGGTGCCGGAAGACTGGCTACACAGTTACCTTCGGCCACTTCCTAAACCTGGCAAAGACCCCACACTGTTCAACAGCTATCGAATTATCACACTGCAGAATTTTTATGGTAAATTACTTGAAAAGATAGTTGCAAGACAAGTAATGAGCCACCTTGAAAATGCACACATCCTTCCTGATACCCTGGGTAGCTACAGGCCTATGAAAACAACATGGGGTAATGCTGAAACGTTTGCATACAATGTGTACGAGGGATTCCAGGGTAAAAGAGAAACAGGCAGTTTCTAAATGGTGTGAGGAAAGTGGATAAAAGGTCAATCTCATGATGTGGTGCTCTTTGAACAACTTCATAGTGAAAGCAGGTATCATCAGCTCGTGATTTCAGTAATCGAGTACGGGCTAGGAATACTCACGCTGTCAGTGTCACAATGTTAACGACCGGAACGCATTCAAAATGAAGGGATTCGACGACTAGTTTTGGGCTTAACGCGTGATACCCTAAATTGTGACAATGAGATATATGCTCGGATTGCTGTCGATTAGATCTAGATATGCGATGGCCCAGGCAAAAGCCTATATGCGGGTAACCACCGACAAAAGACACCCCCTACATGAGAAGGTAGCTGACATCATAGGAGCAAGAATCAAGAGGATGTCATGGATGGCACAGGTAGAGGCTACGAATGGTCAGGTGACCAGGGTTGAAAATGTATCCATAGGGGAAGAGTGGAGTAAGTCAGGTGAGAACTGGATAAACTACCAGAAGGTCATCATTAGCCTTGGCAGAGAGTGCAGATTTTGGGACAATGGAAAAGCAGAGCTGGAGATTAATCAGCTGATAAGTGATCATGCTGGGGATGATGATGCCATTGTGTACACTGATGGGTCTGTAGTGCGTGGTGAGAAATCAGGATGGGGCTTCTCTTCGAGAATAAAGGGCAGCAGGGTCGTTGCTGAACAGAGTGGAGCCTACATGACAACAACCTCCAGCATGAGAATGGAGGTAGAGGCAGTTACTGCAGCACTGAGGTGGCTGTCTGAAACTCCATCAACCAGGGCAGTTATATTGTCAGACTCTCAAGCCATGCTTCGGAAAGTTGAGAGCGGATGGCTGCGGCAGGAATGGAAAACATCAATAGAATTCTCAAGTCTTCAAGGACTGGTGTGGATCTACTGTCCTGGTCATGCAGGGGTACGTGGCAATGAGAGAGCTGACAGACTGGCCTCGAGAGCACCCATTGTGGGGACACTGGACATGGATAAGGGAGAGATAAGGGCAATTAATAATCGCCTGCTGGATAATGACAATGATATGGATGAATCAACAAGGCTGAGGCTGTTGGAGTTTGGCATCAAACGTGGGACTAGCAGAAATGGAAGTGAGAGAGGATGCATCCATCCTATGTAAAACCAGTGTACCACAGGTACAATTAGCATTCATACTCTTCGACAATTTCTGAGAGAGAATGAGCACCTATGGATTTGCCCAGAGTGCAGTGAGATCGATTCTGATTAACAATAACAATAAAGTTTTACTTCAGTTGTCTTCCGATTCGCTCTTTCAGTAAACTCGATTTATTGAAAGAGTCCTGGGAAATCCCTTTAACGGATACAGCTTCACCATTAATAGCTTTTATTTCGTCTCATGGCTTGTATCAATTTAATTTTATGTTTTAATGGTATAAGCGCTCCTGCTACTTTTTACATATGATGCATCGGTTATTGGGTGATCGTAAGGATCTTCTTCTTCGTACACTCTCAGACGTCCACTTGAATGTTCTCAAAGAAAGCAGTAGTCAGTTTGAGGCTATTTGAATCCCCGTAAAGCTTTTCCACGAAAGGAGCTGGCGTCGGCCATATACGCTTTCTCTGTACCGCATATAAGGGGCAACTTTGAAGCAGATGTTCAGCAGTCATTTTATCAGTGCTACACTGATCGGTAGTTAACATCTTTAGCTTGTTAATAGATAGTATCTCAATCTGTTGTGGCCAGTGCGGAGTCTGAAGATTACCACTTGTTCTCTTCTGTTGAGCTGGTAGTAAGCATCATTCTGTGTGTGACCTGGATGTTCTACATTCCATTTGTTTCTGTATCTGATTCTGATAATACTCTTTGCCTCCTCGAAAGTTATGCTTGTATCAGGCTGAGGTAGAATTATGTCAGCCTCTTCATTGCCAGTGATGTTACAATGAGATGGGATCCATTGGATCACAACACTTTTGAATAGTTGACAAAGTTTGTGAAGCACTATTCTGAGGTCATCAAGGTCTGTATTTGTGGCGGGTCGGTGGTGGTGGTGTGGTTGGTGTTGCGATTCCTTGGTTATGGTATTATTATTGAATAATAAAGTCACTCTTTAGACATAGCAATGTTGGTTATAAATGGTTAGCTCTGAGCATCAGAACATCCCTTCGACGTTCTGATTTGCATAGTATATAGTATTTGATTTCCCTTGTGGGAGAGTTATCGTGCTGACAAAGGTAAACACCAACAGCTGTAGAACCGAACCCGAAACGTAAATAAAGGATCAAGCCTTCTGCTTTGAGTCCACATGTATTAAGATTCATACAAAACGATAATCGACATTCACAAAGGTTTCATGTACAATTCATCTATATAATATAGGCTATATACTCAGCCTTATTTCCTTGGAAGAAATACAAGACACGACCTTCTTGCTTGACGGATAGCGTAACAAAGGCCCTGTAACCAAGTCACCCGGCGTGACCTTCCCAACGCGAATGCGTCATAATCTCCGCATATATTTCGCGTTCACTATACCGTAAAATATCGACATATTCTATAAATATTAATGACCCCTAAACGTTGCGCATGGGTAAACCCCAGCAGACGCCATCATTTAAAATAACACCGTAACAGATTTCCTGTCAGACGGGGGCAAAAAAAATCTATTAAATAGATTTTTTTTTTTTTGAACAATATTAATCAAATTATCAAAAATTTAACAAAACCCGACGTATGACCTACGATGTTCTATCTAGAACAGTGTCGCGGTCATGTCAGTAATATATTATAATAAAATCAACGTCATATCATACATATACCTTATATTAAACAAGGAAATGTCACTGTCACTAACTAATTAACTAATTAATTTGTTGTATGTATAGACTAACTAATAATGTGAGGTGTTATTAAAATTATTCTAACTAACTAAAATTAAAATAATTAATTATAGTATGTACGTATGGTACTAACTAATTAATATCTAATAGAGGAAAATGAGAAATAGTATAAGAGAGTAAAAGAAATAAAAATTGAGAAGTACGGACAATTGAAACCAAATATTAAAGTATACATTAAATTAGCATGCGTGTGAAAATGAAGTGTAAGGATAGATACCTAATTAAATTAACGCAATCAGAAGAAAAGAGCAGAAAAAAAATTCATACATTTTAACTATATATATGAAATGTCATAATGTAATATCCATTACCTTAATAATTACACTAATTAAAAGGTTTAATTGGTGTGATATTCTTTTGTTTCATCTTTTCTTATTATTTTTTTTTTTAATTTCATCACACTTTGACTTTATTATATATTATATACTAATTTAATAACTAGAAAATTTAATAATATTGGACATGAAGATCCAATCGTTGTTACCTCCTGTTGAATTGTATGAAAGTTCATTAAGACACAAGGTTCATATTATCAAATTATGATTTGATTATCCATTCATCGTTAGTTCCTTTATTAAACTTTTGAAAGTAAATTGACTAAGTCATCAACGTATCTGTCCTTTCTACATCAGAGATTGTTCCTTTTTAACAGTTTTCAATCGAAATGAGTGATACTCAAAGTGGAATTGAAGTTCAAATTTTCAAACGATCCGTAAAACTTGATATTTTGATCACAATAGTTTATTTCGAAATGTCCTTATTTAGGTAGGAAGTCCAACTGAATTGTTGTATATTCTGACTTGATATCAATACCGTTCATTGCAAATGTAATGCTTGACTAGTCAGAAAATTTTCTTGAAATTGTAATATTCATTCAGAATCCGTAGGATGTCTGGACAACGTGTCGGCTATGACGTTTTCAGTTCCAGGTATCGACTGTATCTCGAACTCGTAGGGTTGCAACGTAATAGCAAATCGTGCAAGTTTAGCACTTTTATGGTTTGAGCGACGTAATGCTGCCACTGATTTCTGATCAGTCTGGATCAGGAATGGAGATCCCAGCAAAAACTTTTCCAACTTGGTAATTGCCCAGATTACGGAGAGCAATTCTCGGTCCACAGTGGAATATTTCGTCTCCGGAGGTTTCAGTTTGCGTGAGATATACATTACGGGGTGAAGGACATCATCATGATATTGCAGTAGACATGCCCCGAGTCCGTAATTACTCGCATCTGTACGTAGAACAAACTTTTTAGAAGCATCTGGTAATCTTAAAACAGGTGGGCATGAAAATATTTTTAAGATAGTGCGAAAAGTTTTGTCACATTCGTCGGTCCAATTTATCCTTAAAGGCATGTTCTTCTTTAGTAACGAAGACAGGACAGCCGTGATGGATGATAGGTGAGGTACAAATCTGCTATAGTATTGGATTAAACCTAACAGACTCCTAACCTGTTTCTTCGTTTGAGGAACAGATAAATTTAATATTTTAGAAACCGTACTGGGAATTGTTTGGATACGTCCCGATCCAATAATGTGCCCCAGGAATGTTATCTCATTACACGCTATTTGAATTTTAGTTGGTTTAGCGGTTAAATGGTTATCCCGCAATATTTCCAAAACTGATTTAAGACCCAAAAAATGTTCCTCAAATGATGAACTAAACAAACATATGTCGTCAATATAGGTAATTATATCTGATCTACCTGCTAAAATTTTTCGCATCATGCGAATAAAGGTAGCTGGAGCATTCATTAGCCCAAAAGGCATCACGTTCCACTGGTAAAGACCTTGTGGAGTTGAGAATGCTGTGTAGTATTTGGCTCTTTCGGTTAGTGGAATCTGCCAATAACCTTTAGTTAAGTCAATTTTAGTGAAAAGTGTAGCATTGGATAGACGAGGAAGTAAATCGTCAAGGATAGGATGTGGTTCGCTATCCGGTACTGTCTGCGCATTAAGTTTCCTATAGTCAACACATAAACGTATGTTGTTGTCCTTTTTCCGGACAATGACTAAAGGAGAAGAAAATGGAGATGTACTAGTCTCAATAATACCTAATGATATCATCTGTTCGAGTTCCTGAGATGTCTTACTCAGAAAATGTAGAGGTACAGAATAAGGATGAACACGAATTGGTGTATCATCGTTAAGAATAATATCGTGACTAATTACAGATGTGCAACCCGGTACATCAGTTAACACATCTGGGAAAGATTGTAGAAGATCAGCAACGCGTTGATGCTGTTGCGGTGTAACCGTAGAAGAAATGGTCACATCACGCCAAGATTCAGTAGATTGGACAGTAAGTACAGGTAAAGGCATCTGCACTTCAGGAAAAGAAGATTCTTCCTCCTGTATAACAGATAGATTAGAATAATGACAAGTAGATACAGTATTGTCATCTAATTCATGAAAAATTGACTGTAAGTGTATAGGACGTGTATGAAATTGCTTGAGCATATTAATATGGAATATCTTTCTGTGTCCCTTGATATCTAAGACGTAATCAACGTCTGAAATTTTATCAGTAACCTTATAAGGACCAGTCCATGAGATCAATAACTTATTGTTATTGTGAGGGAGTAATACATAAGCCTCATCGCCTGGGAATAATTGACGTAATCGTCTAGATCGATTTTGTATAGATCGAGCCTTAGCTTTTGCAGCCTCAGAAGAAGCTGTTGCCAATTGGCAAGACTCAATAATATTATTTCGAAGATTAATCACATACTCATAAGATGACTGAGTGTCCTGAGTCATCTCTGCATCAATTAATAAATCTTTTATCAGTCCCATAGGACCTCTCGGAGGGGCACCAAAAACTAACTCAAAGGGAGAGAAGCCAGTTTGTTCATGTGGCACCTCTCGGTAAGCAAATAGGACAGCTGGGAGTGCTCTGTCCCAGTCCTGAGGGTGTTTAACAGTAACCTTATGTAAAAGTTGCTTAAGCGTACGGTTAAGTCTTTCAACTGCACCGTTACTCATGGGATGATAAATACTACTCAAATTCCTATCAATGTTCCAGGTTTTCATTACCTCCTTCATGGTATCGGATATAAACTGCGACCCATGATCAGATAATAATTTTCTAGGAAACCCTATTCTAGAGAAAATTAGATGTAATGCATCAGCTACATCTGTGGTAGTGGTTGTCTTCAATGGAATGGCTTCTGGCCATCGTGTGCATAAATCAATGCACGTGAGAACAAATCTATGTCCTCTCGCAGATGGTAGAAGTGGACCAATTATGTCTATGGCCATCTTGTCAAAAGGTCGTACTGAGATATCGCAAGCCTGAATAGGCGCCGTGTGAAAAGCTCCACGTGCTTTCACTTCCTGGCACGTAGTACAAGAACGTACATACTGCGAAATATCACGTGACACTCCTGGCCAAAAGAATGAAGATAATACTCGAGATCGTGTTCGAGTATATCCCATATGTCCTGCACACTGCGAGTCATGCGCGTGTTGAAGAATGTACCGTCTAAAAGCAGCCGGTACCATCACTTGTTGTTTTACCAGTGATTTATCACTAAAACATCTAATTAGTATATCATTTTTCATAATAAACCAATGTTTGTTCTTATTACCTGAAGTTAAATTATCAACCTTATTAACTAGGTTAAAAAAATTTATTTAGAGATTTGTCATCTTTTTGTTTGTTAGCAAATGATTCCCTGTCAATAGGTGAATTGACCTCAATATCCTCCTGTTTTTCTGCATCCATCTTATTATCATTGACACTCTCCATGAGCATAGTCTGAGCTCTAGTTGTCACGGCGTTTCCAGTGCATAGATTGTGTCTCTCCCATTCAATAATATCTTCTGGTGAACAATCCTTGCTGCCGTGTATGCGACCCACCATAAGGTCTGCTATTGGCTTTTTCAGCATGCATACCTTCACGTTACCTGTGAAAAAAGGTGTGTTAACATGGATAATAGCTGTGGGGTAAAACTCAATAGTTCCCCCAAAAGTCATGCAACGGACATATTCCCCCGTTGCACAGCTAGGATGTACTAGCGACTGTCGCACTCCAATGGTTGTGGACCCCGAGTCTCTCAATACAGAAACTACAGAACCGTTTACTATCCCTCTGTTAAAAATCAGAGAGCCTGTTCCATCATTGGCTGCAAGACCTACTTCTGGTGTAATGTGTCCGCAGTTTAGCACTGTCTCCTTTGCCTTCTGAAAAATAAGATTGCATTGTGGGCAACTATTTGCCACGTTATAATTTATAGCAAAGCATGCAGCAGAAGAATTCATTGTATTATCGTTAGGTGGAACCTGAACCTTAGGGGTGATATCATTTGTCACTGCTGCCCCGGTATTATGGTTATAATGTGAAGATCCACGAGAATGAGAACGATTACGAGAATAATTAGTTGAATTATCTCGTTGTCGTCTATTATAATTGTTATCTCGATGTCTCGAGTTATAATTATCGCTATTCTTCCAATTGTTACCATTATTATATTGATATGACCGATTATAACTTGAGTTACGTGGATTACTGTTGTATCTTGACTGAGGTGAATAATTTCTGGTTTGTTGTCTTCCTCTATTAAAGTTATTGTTAAAGTTATTCTGTCCCTTATGAAAATTAATGTCATAGTTTCCTTTGAACCTACCTCTGTCCACACTGTGTGTTCTAGGTTTGTTATGATTATGATATGCCATATTGGAGGCTACAGGAAGTGGTTCTCTTATCAACGAGCCAGAAATATTAGCATTCGGATGAGCTGTGCAGTAATTTAAAGAAATTTTTTCTAACTCATCAATAGTTTCTGGTTTTCTTTCTTGCAGATAAGCAAAGAATGGTGGGCTGACAGAAGATAATACTTTATCCCTCAATAATAAATCAACTAATTTGTCGTAAGATTTGTTGACACCTGCCAGTTCAACCCATCTGTTAAAAGTATTGCGTATGTTAGCAATAAAACCTGTGAAATCTTTATTGTTATCTGGCAACAAACTTTTGAAACGTAATCTACATGCCTCTTCGTTCAAGTGGAAACGACGTAATAACAACGTCTTAATGGCCTCATAATCTGTGGCTAATGTAGGATCAATGTTTTGTGCTGCACTTGCAGGTTCGCCATCCAGAAATTCCTTAAGTTTAAGTGCCCATGCAGTTTTGTCAAGGTTATTGACCTTACATATATCCTCAAAGCGCGCCAGCCACGATGAAAGGTCGTCCACGTGTAATTTGAATGGTGGTAATTTAAAGTAATAATTGCCCTTAAGTCGGGTGGATGAAGATCCAGATTGAGCATTATCATTTTGGCTTGCTGCAGCACTCTGCGAATTAAGTTTTGCTGTTTCCAATTTAAGCCGTTGCAATTCCATTTCTTGCTGTAGTATGATTTCTTGTCGTTTCAATTTATTCTCTTCTTCAATCCGTAGGATTTCATCTCTTGCTATCTTTCTTTCTTCTTCTTGTCTTAATTCTTCTCTCTCTGCTTTAGCAATTCTTCTCTTCTTTTCAGCAATAGCCTGTTTTCTTTCAAGTTCTTC
Source organism: Oreohelix idahoensis (assembly GCA_024509875.1). Lineage (NCBI taxonomy): Eukaryota > Metazoa > Mollusca > Gastropoda > Stylommatophora > Oreohelicidae > Oreohelix > Oreohelix idahoensis. The sequence continues at coordinate 651,612 of JAMPIV010022742.1, forward strand.
TCTCTCTGCTTAGCAATAGTTTTCCTTTCTTTCCTTTCTCAAGTTCTTCTCTGCCTTATATTTGCAGTTGTTGTTCAGCAAATTCATAAGCCTCGTGCCTCTCCTTTTTATTACAATCTTTTCCAATTTTAATGAAATAGTCCAAGGTAAGCATTCTTGGATTTTAATTTATTTAAGTATTCAATTACTTATGTCTTGTAATCAACCATATAATCTATGTCGATAATTATAATTACTCAACGAATGAATAATTATTATAAGAAATTGTAATATTCCTGTATTGTTATGTATAAGTTCCACAATCTATAATATTTTGTAAAAATATTATATATATATATACTCACTGATATCTATCATAAATAGTTATGATAGTTAGTTATATAAGCTGCTGAAATTATATCAAGCGCTTAATATTAATATTTAATAATTATGTGTATTATCCCCAAATAATTAGTCTTAATTGTCACTAAGTTCACAATATAGTACTGAGAAAGTGTACTAATTTATATTAAATATGTATTAATATGTTATAAAGTTTTAATAATTAATCATTATATATTATGCCATAATCATGAGGCATAAAGTGCATTGCCCATTTCTAGGACCACTACTGCAAATATGTGCAAAGTCCCTAATTCCTCATCAAAGCTGATAAAAATTTAATCATATTCATCTACACTATTATTAATGAAGAAATTATAGCATTAATATTAAATTATAGAAGGATGAAATGAATACAAACAATACAATGGGTTAACCAAGGATTACGAAACAGTATTACCATACGACAAGACATTTTCACAATAAAAAATGCATTAATAACTAAGTGGTATAAAACGGAAGTGAGAGATTAAGAATGAACTGAATAGAAAGTTAAGCTGTGTACGTAACAAATAGTGACGTCACAGGACTCATTTGACGTTAATACAATACATTTAATTAAAATTAAAGATAGCTAGATCAGAATAAACAAGATAGATTACGAACATAAGACTGTAAATGAATAAAAATAAGAACCAAATACACCAGAAAACACCAGTTATAACATGACTATACACCTAACATGCAAAGTGAATTAATGCAAGTCCGAACCAAAAGATCACCGATAATGATAATTCGACGCTTTCTTCGCGAGGTGCTATTAATTCACAGCCTTAGGAACATTCAGAATGAATATCGGCATCCTGAGAGCCATTTTATTCATTCCGAACCGCCGCCCAACCATACCCGCTACATGAAAAGGACAGGAACAATATTTAACATGGATACAACAAAAAAAAAGAACATGGCATTATTTGGACAAACAGGACGAAATATTTTAACCTTTAAAATTAGTGACTTATCTTGTTTTGGTGGTAATATCGTACATTATATGCTACGCCGACAGACTCGAGAGCTTGTTTGTATCATTGAGAAAGTCAGCAATAGGTTTCATTTGATGTTTGAAAGCTGCAAATAAATTTGTTTGAAGGACATTGTCAGCTGCTGGCTTTTCCAACCGTTCATACTGTCGTCAAGGGCATGACGTCACCGGTGTTTTTGCAAATAATGTCCATTTCGGCTCGAATGGAAAAATGTCTTATTTTTTTTTGTGGTTCGTTCTTTTGAAACATTTCAAAACCACACTGGCCACCAGTTGTGACGGGTCGGTGGTGGGTGGTGTGGTTGGTGTTGCGATTCCTTGGTTATGGTATTATTTATTGAATAGTAAAGTCACTCTTTAGACGTATCAATGTTGGTTATAAATGGTTAGCTCTGGGCATCAGAACATCCCTTCGACGTTCTGATTTGCATAGTATATAGTATTTGATTTCCCTTGTGGGAGAGTTATCGTGCTGACAAAGGTAAACACCAACAGCTGTAGAACCGAACCCGAAACGTAAATAAAGGATCAAGCCTTCTGCTTTGAGTCCACATGTATTGAGATTCATACAAAAACGATAATCGACATTCACAAAGGTTTCATGTACAATTCAGCGTAACAATTGAATTCCAAATAATATCAGTAAGTATCCGTCCGTGTCAAAACAATATGTCAGATGAACATCGTGGCTATATACGTGCGCTGTTGTAGTCAACAGCCAGAAATGAGCACATGAGTTCTTGACATCTACAATTTGAATCATAATACGATTCTCCTTCCATTATTAGTTTAATTTAATTAATCTCATGCTTAGATTAATTTCCGAACTGACCCTGAAGTCTACATCGATTCATCTATATAATATAGGCTATATACTCAGCCTTATTTCCTTGGAAGAAATACAAGACACGACCTTCTTGCTTGACGGATAGCGTAACAAAGGCCCTGTAACCAAGTCACCCGGCGTGACCTTCCCAACGCGAATGCGTCATAATCTCCGCATATATTTCGCGTTCACTATACCGTAAAATATCGACATATTCTATAAATATTAATGACCCCTAAACGTGATTGCTTCCCGTGTTGCCAGACTTGTGTGAGGTCGCGCATTGTCGTGAAGGAGAAGCAGGTCTGCTGGATTCTTGTGCAGCCGAACTCTGCGAAAACGTTGATTGAGTTTACGAATTGATTGTCTCTCCTCTTGGCATAACGTCCACAAGAATCACACTTTCAATGTCCCAAAAGACAGTGATCATGACCTTTCCAGCTGAAGGAATTGTCTTGAATTTCTTTCTTCGTGGTGATTGCGGATGATGCCACTCCATTGACTGTCTTTTTGTCTCAGGTTCAAAATGATGTGCCCAGGTTTCGTCACCTGTAACGATCTTAGCCAAAAAGTTCTCTCCTTCATCATTGAAACGATTCAACAATTCAGAAGAAATTGTTTTCCTTTGCAATCGGTGGTCATTTGTGAGACTTCGAGGAACCCATCTTGCGCAAACCTTAGAAAATCCAAGAGTTTTTATAACTGCATTTGCACTACCAATGCTGACTGACAGCTGTAAGGCCAATTGTTGAGTAGTGATTTGCCTATCATTTCAACGGTTTAGGGCAGCCGTATTATTTGGCCAGTTGTGGTGCAATTTGGTGCACACAATTGGCACATGCCATATTTGAAGTGTGCAAAATTTCATGCTTCTATCTTCATTATTAGCTGAGAAAAACGATGTGGTGCATTACTTTCTGAACGCCCCTTGTACAAGGACCTTTTCATACTCTTAAACAAGCATACATGTCATCACGAAGATTGTGCCTTCCCAGCACATACAACATATAACAAACACATCCATACACACCAGTGCTGCACGGTGTCATGGGAGAAAGGACAGCTTGTATCATTTATAGTGCAGTGTTGAAACCTACTTCAGCGACCTTAAAATGAATTTTTTAAACTTATTTTTCTTGCAGTGTTGAAGCTTCTTCAGCGACCGCCCCTACAAGTGATGCACCACTGATAGATCTAACTTCATTCCCAGAGGACAGTAAACATTCTAGGGACAAAAGTTTGAAGACAGAATTTGACATCTTTGACTCACTGTGCTCCGTGACAGATGACTCAAGATATGGTAATGTGCGTCTACCACCGCCACTACTAAGCAATGCTGAACCAGATCCCTTTGATGTGAACACTCATTTCCATGTGTTTAACAGACTTAGCTGGAACACGACCGGAAGCAATATTTCTGAAAACAAATCAGCTTCTGATATACTTAGAAGTCTAAACTCTTCTAGAATTTTCTCGCCAGCATCAACTCTCTCATCCTCTTCATCCATCTCACAACATCCTCAAGCTCACCCGCAGCTTAATAAGTTGATCAACTCACCAGGGCCAGTGTTCAGTACTGGTTCTGACTCTAGTCAGAACAGACAAAAGGTTGACGAAAACTCATCCTTGCATTTTCAAGTCTCTTCTATCTTACCAAAGGAAACTGACAATGTGTCCAGAAGGTTATATGAAGCTACAAACATTACTCAAACCAACTCAGGTGGTCTACTGTATTGTGAACCTCCTGCTGATGATGTGCAATATTCATCTTTTCAGTCCATAAGCAGATCACCAGGTGCTTTTGATAATCATAGATTTGCTTTACTTCCCGTTGATAGAATCAAGAATTTAAATTTACAGCCATCTACTGGTGTGGACCCTTTTTTCAAAGAGCATTTAGCAAATGTGATGCAGCCCACTGCAGGAAGTGGTAGGAGCAGTTCTGTAAACTTGCCCTTACAACTGTCACCACCTCCTAAATTTCCCAGCCGAACCAGAAATCCATTTCATGTGGCACAGAACTTGCCCCATAGTGTCCTGAAACCTGCGGCCAAACCAGGTCTCCAAGAATCATCCACTCAACTTGATAGTGACCGAGCAAAGACAGAAAAGGCTTTTGACTGGCTTAATGATGCCCTGAAAAATGATTTACCCACCCCACAGCGATCAGTGAATAAAGAGTGCTCACTGGCAGTAGATATGAACAGGAAGTATTCGTCTCAAATACCGTTAACAAAATCGGACACTTTTCCAATATATGATAGTGTACCTGATGAGACAAATGATAGGTTATATGCCAGAAATGAAAGTGAAAGTGTTTTAACAGATGACAGAGCATTTATACCAAGAGGCTTCAAAAGTTGTGATGATGACCACTCATCGAACTCCAATCAGTATTCAAATACCCTGCAAGATTTATATACCAACACTAGTAGCATATTAGCCTGTGCTGCTGGTAGCAATGCCAATGACCAGATGTTCATGCCCTCCACAGCGAGTTATGCATGCAGCTCAGCCTTCAGTGACTGCACCTGGGATGATGATTTTGATGATGATGACTTTGATGAAACCTCTGTCAAAGAACTGAGTATACAAGACTCAAATGCTGGGGCAAATATACCCCCACCTCTACCTCCAAGAACATACCAAACTAGTACTGGCAGAAGCAACCAGGTGAATACCCAAAATAAACCATACATCCTGCCCTTGAAACAGGATGGCCAACAGTTGAGTCACACACACTACTTTCTCATACCCTCCCTAAATCAACAGGATTCCTCACATCATCACAGGGAGAAATCCTCACTACACAAGACAACAGCCTCTGTTAAACCATTTGTAGTTAACTCAGCCTTTGATATTCAGGACGAGAGAAACGATAACGTAGAATATGAGAATCTCACAGGCCTTCTGAGTAGGGATGTGGTCATGTGGCCACTGTCTAACAACTCCACAACATCAAAGTCCGGCATTGGTAGTGTGGGCTCTGGGAGTTCTTCACCACGACATCAGTACTACAACTCATCACACAGATCAGCAGGGTCATCTCCTTCCAAGCCACGGCCTATCCAGTCCCAAAGAAAGTCTGCTGTAGAGGAAGAAGGGAGCACTTTCATGAGCTCGTCTCCACGAGACCGGATCACCATGGTTCAGAACCAGGTGATTGGTGTCACTGATGATGAATGCTATGCAGCTTTGTCCACCACGCACTGGGATGTGGGCAGTGCTGTCAGGTATCTTAAAGTGGAGCAGCTTTTTCGCTTGGGTGTGGCTTCTCGATCATCGTGCCAGCACTTACTGGAAACCCTGGACTGGAACTTGGAGCTAGCAAGTTCAGTAATCATAGATGAAGTCTGCAGTGAAAAGGTATGGTGTGAGAGTAACGTCTGAGATAGATATGCAGTTTGGTTTGGTTTTGAGGACTGTCTTCATTGCACACAGACAACGCCATCAGTGCTCCGATCTCCTCCCTTAGATCACTCAAGGAGGATCTCAGCACAGTGCATGAACTCCGTAGCACTGATGAGAATCCCAGTGTGAGTATATAGGAATCACACATTCTATAAATATTTTCGTCGTGGGTAGGCTTCCAATTTTTAAATGTTACCGGTGCAGTGGCCTTATGGCCTACTCTTTATGATTTCCAACTGTCGTGGGATTTTTAACGTGCGCAACTTGCACACGGGACCTCCTATTTTTTCGCCCTTATACAAGAAGGCTATGCATCCGAGGTCACTACCCAGGAGGGAGTATAACATCATTAAGACCACTGGTTCTGAAAAAAAAAAAAGTCCATAAACTATATTCCCTCAACTGGGAATCGAACCCAGCACCTTTAGAATTCGAGGCGGTTGCCATACCTCTTAGCTACTCTGACCCCCAGATGTGCAGATAAGAAGTAGAAGCTGTTGTTAAGCAGTAAAATTTGTTAACGTTACTGAAGTAAATTTTTTCTTTAAATCCTGCAGTCGCTTATCACAAATAGTGTAGCCATAGTTGCTGTGAGTATTTAATTGACTGAGCGTCCTGTTTGCAGAATGGTTAGAGCACTTGCATCATGGCAGAGTTGCTAGGTTTCGTGTCTGATACCTGGTAACATCTACCCAGCTGTAAAATATGAACCTAGTTCTGCTGTTGAATTATGGAAGGCAAGAGCAGAAAGAAAAAGAACTGGTTACCCCACCTCAAAAAGCTAGACCAAATATACTGAAGTCTCTAGCAACCATAGTAACGACCTTGGGACTACCTTTACTGTTTTTTTAACTTAATTTCTTAATTTAAGTCTGATTATTTTAGCCATTTTAAAACAGGCTTAAGTCATTTTTACGATGATAGTGATAGGTAAAAATAAATCATTATAGATAGTAATTTTTAAAAAGTGAATTACTTTAGCTGTAGTAATCGCTGATATGTTCCAGTTAGAGATATGAAAGTAATAAATTACTACACTCCAACACTTGGTAATACAAAGGTAATGAATTATTGCTTAGTAATACAGGACAGTTATAACACTCCAGCACTTAGTAATACAGAGGTAAGGAATTATTGCTTAATCATATGGTGTAAGTCATTTTAAAATTACCAGAGCACTGGCCTGTGGTTTTTACGTCATGAAAGCTGTTATTTTATGGTGAATTAATTATATATGTGCCTAGATGTTTAACTGACAGAATAATGAAATTATATATGTGCCTAGATGTTTAACTGACAGAATAATGAAATTATATATGTCCCTAGATGTTTAACTGACAGAATAATGAAATTATATATGTGCCTAGATGTTTAACTGACAGAATAATGAAATTATATATGTGCCTAGATGTTTAACTGACAGAATAATGAAATTATATATGTGCCTAGATGTTTAACTGACAGAATAATGAAATTATATATGTGCCTAGATGTTTAACTGACAGAATAATGAAATTATATATGTGCCTAGATGTTTAACTGACAGAATAATGAAATTATATATGTGCCTAGATGTTTAACTGACAGAATAATGAAATTATATATGTGCCTAGATGTTTAACTGACAGAATAATGAAATTATATATGTGCCTAGATGTTTAACTGACAGAATAATGAAATTATATATGTGCCTAGATGTTTAACTGACAGAATAATGAAATTATATATGTGCCTAGATGTTTAACTGACAGAATAATGAAATTATATATGTGCCTAGATGTTTAACTGACAGAATAATGAAATTATATATGTGCCTAGATGTTTAACTGACAGAATAATGAAATTATATATGTGCCTAGATGTTTAACTGACAGAATAATGAAATTATATATGTGCCTAGATGTTTAACTGACAGAATAATGAAATTATATATGTGCCTAGATGTTTAACTGACAGAATAATGAAATTATATATGTGCCTAGATGTTTAACTGACAGAATAATGAAATTATATATGTGCCTAGATGTTTAACTGACAGAATAATGAAATTATATATGTGCCTAGATGTTTAACTGACAGAATAATGAAATTATATATGTGCCTAGATGTTTAACTGACAGAATAATGAAATTATATATGTGCCTAAATGTTTAACTGACAGAATAATGAAATTATATATGTGCCTAAATGTTTAACTGACAGAATAATGAAATTATATATGTGCCTAAATGTTTAACTGACAGAATAATGAAATTATATATGTGCCTAAATGTTTAACTGACAGAATAATGAAATTATATATGTGCCTAAATGTTTAACTGACAGAATAATGAAATTATATATGTGCCTAGATGTTTAACTGACAGAATAATGAAATTATATATGTGCCTAAATGTTTAACTGACAGAATAATGAAATTATATATGTGCCTAGATGTTTAACTGACAGAATAATGAAATTATATATGTGCCTAAATGTTTAACTGACAGAATAATGAAATTATATATGTGCCTAGATGTTTAACTGACAGAATAATGAAATTATATATGTGCCTAGATGTTTAACTGACAGAATAATGAAATTATATATGTGCCTAAATGTTTAACTGACAGAATAATGAAATTATATATGTGCCTAGATGTTTAACTGACAGAATAATGAAATTATATATGTGCCTAAATGTTTAACTGACAGAATAATGAAATTATATATGTGCCTAGATGTTTAACTGACAGAATAATGAAATTATATATGTGCCTAGATGTTTAACTGACAGAATAATGAAATTATATATGTGCCTAAATGTTTAACTGACAGAATAATGAAATTATATATGTGCCTAGATGTTTAACTGACAGAATAATGAAATTATATATGTGCCTAAATGTTTAACTGACAGAATAATGAAATTATATATGTGCCTAAATGTTTAACTGACAGAATAATGAAATTATATATGTGCCTAGATGTTTAACTGACAGAATAATGAAATTATATATGTGCCTAGATGTTTAACTGACAGAATAATGAAATTATATATGTGCCTAGATGTTTAACTGACAGAATAATGAAATTATATATGTGCCTAGATGTTTAACTGACAGAATAATGAAATTATATATGTGCCTAGATGTTTAACTGACAGAATAATGAAATTATATATGTGCCTAGATGTTTAACTGACAGAATAATGAAATTATATATGTGCCTAAATGTTTAACTGACAGAATAATGAAATTATATATGTGCCTAGATGTTTAACTGACAGAATAATGAAATTATATATGTGCCTAGATGTTTAACTGACAGAATAATGAAATTATATATGTGCCTAGATGTTTAACTGACAGAATAATGAAATTATATATGTGCCTAGATGTTTAACTGACAGAATAATGAAATTATATATGTGCCTAGATGTTTAACTGACAGAATAATGAAATTATATATGTGCCTAGATGTTTAACTGACAGAATAATGAAATTATATATGTGCCTAGATGTTTAACTGACAGAATAATGAAATTATATATGTGCCTAGATGTTTAACTGACAGAATAATGAAATTATATATGTGCCTAGATGTTTAACTGACAGAATAATGAAATTATATATGTGCCTAGATGTTTAACTGACAGAATAATGAAATTATATATGTGCCTAGATGTTTAACTGACAGAATAATGAAATTATATATGTGCCTAGATGTTTAACTGACAGAATAATGAAATTATATATGTGCCTAGATGTTTAACTGACAGAATAATGAAATTATATATGTGCCTAGATGTTTAACTGACAGAATAATGAAATTATATATGTGCCTAGATGTTTAACTGACAGAATAATGAAATTATATATGTCCCTAGATGTTTAACTGACAGAATAATGAAATTATATATGTGCCTAGATGTTTAACTGACAGAATAATGAAATTATATATGTGCCTAGATGTTTAACTGACAGAATAATGAAATTATATATGTGCCTAGATGTTTAACTGACAGAATAATGAAATTATATATGTGCCTAGATGTTTAACTGACAGAATAATGAAATTATATATGTGCCTAGATGTTTAACTGACAGAATAATGAAATTATATATGTGCCTAGATGTTTAACTGACAGAATAATGAAATTATATATGTGCCTAGATGTTTAACTGACAGAATAATGAAATTATATATGTGCCTAGATGTTTAACTGACAGAATAATGAAATTATATATGTCCCTAGATGTTTAACTGACAGAATAATGAAATTATATATGTGCCTAGATGTTTAACTGACAGAATAATGAAATTATATATGTGCCTAGATGTTTAACTGACAGAATAATGAAATTATATATGTGCCTAGATGTTTAACTGACAGAATAATGAAATTATATATGTGCCTAGATGTTTAACTGACAGAATAATGAAATTATATATGTGCCTAGATGTTTAACTGACAGAATAATGAAATTATATATGTGCCTAAATGTTTAACTGACAGAATAATGAAATTATATATGTGCCTAGATGTTTAACTGACAGAATAATGAAATTATATATGTGCCTAGATGTTTAACTGACAGAATAATGAAATTATATATGTGCCTAAATGTTTAACTGACAGAATAATGAAATTATATATGTGCCTAGATGTTTAACTGACAGAATAATGAAATTATATATGTGCCTAGATGTTTAACTGACAGAATAATGAAATTATATATGTGCCTAGATGTTTAACTGACAGAATAATGAAATTATATATGTGCCTAGATGTTTAACTGACAGAATAATGAAATTATATATGTGCCTAGATGTTTAACTGACAGAATAATGAAATATGATTTTTATGAATATAGACCACATCATTATTCTTTATCATGCATAATGATATAGATTCATAGGTTTCTGAGCTTAGGCCTTACAGCTGATAATTTAACTGGCTTTTTAAATTTTCTTTCATGAAAAATCAGAATAATAGCAGCGACAACAGCGGTGAGGGAGCACAGCAGAAGACAAAGGATAAGGCAGTGTGGATATCTTGAGGATGCTAGGTGATCTGTTATCAGCATTCACACGTAACAGCAAAGCAACCTAAGGGTCAAGGATGACAAGAGCAGACAAGATCAAGAATATTGTAAAGAAATGCACCTTGACGAGATGCCACTTTGTATGCTGGGTTGGAAATTAGTTATAAACCCTTCCTATGCACATTCACTAAAATAAATTAATAAAATACACAGGGTAATCAAAAAGTCACCAGCACTAGATCAGATACACTTGCTTATTTATCCAAAAATTACTTTGTACCTATTATTATTCTAATTATTATTAAAGTTCTTCTGTGTCCCACCATATGGCAAGGGCCTTCTCTAATTTCTTTTCTCTTTCTCTTAGATACTTTCTTAGGTCACAGTTTCACTAAAAGAGATCGAGTCCAAATTGGTAGGGACACAGTGACTTTTTGATCTTCCATCATGTTAAAAAAATTTGTCATAACTGACAGTTCTGAAATGCAGTTACTGATCCCCCTTAGCTTAGAGGACCATCCAACTCATGGCATAGCATCACCTGCCAATTAGTAGGTCTGGTATGTTTTGCCAGTATAGAGCCGCTGAATTGGGGAAGCCCTCAGAGTTTGCAGGAAAGCCAGAGTATAAAGGTACAGGATCCTGTTACATGCCCTTTGAGGCATATTGCGAATATGGTGTTAGGCCCATATTTTCATGAACATCGACATCAGCGTCACACTGGCCACCTTTAACTTTCCCAGAGTTGCTCTGGTACCCATTTCATTAGGCTGGGTTGACTCCAGAGCCGTTTGCAGTCTAAATAATCCCACTTCAACGGGATTGAACCATGGACCATCGAGATCAGAAGCCAGTGCACTAACCACTGTGCTACCACAGTTCTAAGGAAAGCTCTGGACTCACCCCAGATAAAAGCAGGTAAAGAGTGAAAATTCAAATTCCAAGGGATCAAAACAAAGAAATATAATTACCAGGTCTTCAGTGAACTGCACAACTATGTTTGTGTCACCACTGCTGCACTCACACATTAATCTAAGGGAGCTAAATTTTCTAGTTAGTCTTAACCAAAAGTGATGTTCGTTGTGTTTCATCTAACTAAAATAGACGCACAGTTATCTTCAAAAGCATTTTGAAACTAATATGTAGTATTCATTTTTATATATTTTCAGACAAACAAGCATTGAAAAGCTTGTGCAGGTTTAACATTAACTTGGCTTAGTTGCAAACAGTCGTTATTTGCAACCAGACTAGTCATTAGAACAAGATAGGATATTTACAAGGATATGATGAGAATCATCAAAGGACATGAAGCTGGATCCAAATATCATCATTACCCTTCAACTCCCCAGGCCTACAAACTCATACCAAGTGCTCCTGTCCTGTGCCATCAGTTCCAGGTCTTTCCATATTTTTCTTATCTGTCTCCAGTTCTCCTCTCCTTGTGTTTTTCACTCTTCCTGTTTCCACAGTGTGTGTCCTTTCCGTCACCAGCGTCTTCTTCTGATCACCTGTTCCACTGGCACTTGTGTGGTTCTTAATCCAAACATGGCAAGAATAATAAATCTGTCTTTCTGATAGCTATCATGACGGCCCCATTCAATCTTCTGTCCACAATTTTAATAGCTGAGAGAAGAGAATATGCAAGAAAGATCTGCAGGTTTTATTTATATGAAGTAGTAGTGCGTATTTGTCAAGTTAGAAGGAAGCAGTTGATTTTCTTTGTGCATATTAAGAGAAGACAAAAGATGGAATATATTGTGACAACTGGAAAGATTTAAGGAAAAAGAGATAAAAGATAACAAAGAGAAAAGACAGTCTGACATCGTGGCATGGAAAAAAGTCAGGAACAGAATTGATAAACAGTACTGGAAACAGGAAGTTGTGGAGAGATATGAAGGACCTGGAGCCGATGGTACACTAAGGGAGGACTTGGCTTATCTATGTTGAAGTCCTATGCTCCTTGGGGAGCTAAAGGAAATAAATGAATTTGACTGGATGTAATCTTCTCATCCACATGCAGCTAAAGTGATGTTAGCTGGAAACATGTAATGACCTTGTTTCAGATATGAAATGTGGATATTCTGTCATAAATAGATAGATCATATCACACATGAGTTACTGTTACATGTAGTTTGAGCTTAAAATCATTGCTGATGATCACTTGTGGCCGCATTTATGCCTGAATAGTTAGTTATTCATGAAATTTATAAACAAAAATAGTCTTGACAAACTTATTATGTTCGCAGAGAGTTTTAGCTGGAAAATGCTTTATACAGTTTCACGTTTACAGCAGAAATTTGTTTTACATTATTCGTGCTTCACAGCAGCTTCTTTTAGTATTCTGACATATTCAGATTTTGGTATTGCAGGAAAAGTCAGCTAAAATATACTGAAGCACATTAAAAACGCACCACCTGTATAATCCAGGAACAGAGTGTGAAATGTAAATATAAGTGTTTCAAGTTTACATATTTGGAATCTTTATTAATTTTCCTATGAATCCATGCTGGTCATTAATTTGTACATTTGATTGTTATGAAATTCATTGCATTCTGTGCAGGCAAGGGAGAAAACCAAAAATGCAACCAATAAAAAAATTCATTCACACTATCCTCAGTATCTGGTATGTCCACCGTGTGCTTGCAAACAAGCTTGGCAGCGGCTCCGCATGGAACGCACACATCTCTGAAGGAAATTCCGGGGAATCAAGTCCCATTCATGTGTAAGAGCAGCTTCGAGCTGTTGCAGATAAGCTGGAGAACCTTGCCTGTAGACTCTGCGTCCAAGCTCGTCCCACAGATGTTCTATAGGGGACATGTCTGGTGATAGGGCAGGCCAATCAATCGTCACAATGTTCTGCTGCTGTAGATAATGCATGCGGTGTGCGCACGTGCGTTATCCTGCTGGAGAAGCTGCAAGTCTGGATAATTTGTGAACGCAGGAGCAACCAATGCATCCAGAACCTCATCTCGATATGTCACAGCATTAACACATTAACTACCGCAAGCCGCTGTCAGCGGCTCACAAAATAAACACATTTGGACTGCAAGCCGCTCAGAGCGCCAATCTAATTTTAGTAATAAAACGAATGAAAAATGTACTGAAACACTTTCTGATCTGGTTCGAGATTTTTAGTTGCCACCGGAAAACAAATTCCCAAAGCATGGTTGTTGTAGAACACTGGAAAATAGATATTATCATCTTTTTCAGCGTTTTGGGTTAGTTACCAAATCGTGTAAAACTGTTTACCGTGGCAACTAGTGATAGGACTACAAAAAATGTGTGTACATCTCGTCTAATGGCTGAATAGGATAGAAACGTGTTTCAACAACTGACTGATAGATCTAGCGACGAGGACAAGAGTGAAAACGGTGTGCACATTGATTGAAATTGTGATTTTGAAAGAGATGGGGCGCAAGCAGTTATAATTGTGAAAGTATTGCAAGTCCTCGGCCATCGGAGGGCCGTTAAATAGCAACAACCTCTATTAGAGTTATAAACGGTGCTTGTTGTAATAGTACATTCATTTATCTTTAAAATGACGTGTAATTCATAAAAATCTGTTAACAGTTACGAAAACTACAGCTTACTTTGTGCAAACACCTACAGGATGAAAATGGGAAAAAAATTTAATTCGGCCACAGTGTGTTTTTCAATTCAGTAGTTAATGTGTTAACATTTCCACGGAAGACGTGAAGAGGCAAGCGATGGTGAAAACTGAATGCTTCCCAAATGTGAATACTGCCACCTCCAAATCGGTTGTGCTGACGAACACAGCAATCTGCAAAGCGCTCTCCACACCGTCGCCAAATCCGCATACGTCCATCAGCAAAGGATATGTTGAATCTGCTCTCGTCTGTGAATAGGACAGCATTCCACTGCAGTCTAGTCCATCTCACATGTTGCTCTGCCCATTGCAGGCGCTGCTGACGATGTCTGTGAGTCAAGTTTGGCCCAACATAAGGTCGTCTTGCAGTAAGGCCTGTATCTCTGAGTCGTCGTTTGACTGTCATTCGAGAGACTTGCCCACGTCTACCCATTATTGCTATTGCTGTTTGACTTGCCGGGAGAGAACGATTCCTTAGGTGACTCAGCACAATATGACGATCTTGCGCAGGGGTAGTAACTCGTGGTTGGCCACTCCGAAGTCTATCCCGGGCACTGCCAGTGGTTCCATAACGTTCATTGAGACGTACAATAGTGCTGTGGTGGCAATTCATCCTTCTGGCAATGGCCCACGAGCTCATTCCAGTCTCCAACATACCAATGGCTCGTTGGCGGTCGTTTACAGATAGTCGTGGCATTTCAAGCACACGTACTGGGTGTTTTGTCTCAACGGCCTTTTTATACCGACTATACTGCCACAATGCGTACACATTTTCAGGGTCATAGCTGTTGGGAATCGTGTTGCACGTGTAACTTTCATTGTTTTCATGTAGTCTGTACACAAACCCGTGGGTTGAATCATGCACTTTCCATTCCAGCAGCCATTCGCTCTCTACCTCATGACAAACACGGGGAAAATCCATTCCCACACTTTTTTATTCCAGCTTCTCGGCATCAGTATATATAATAGTGGTGCGTTTTTAATGTGCTTCAGTATTTTTCCCATTGGGGAAATTTAAAAAAATTTTAACTTGCTTAATCTTTTGGAAAGTTATGTGTTTATAAAAAGTTTATCCACAGAATAGCAGGTTGGAATAAATTCTGCTTCAGATTTGAGTATGCCAATGACATCAAAATGGGTTACTACTTTTCAGGAACATTTAAGTATATTTTAATATAATTTGTATCATTTTAAATATTTTAATGTACCACCGCACAACAGTTTTTATTTCCAACATGATATTAATACTTTTCTTGATATTTTTTTACTGAACCAGACAGAAACGTTATTTTTTTAGTGGCACATCACATAATCAGTTTAATTTATTTTAAAAAATATCTTGTACTTACATGCAAGTCTTGTTGGAAAC
The DNA here is from genome assembly GCA_024509875.1 of Oreohelix idahoensis. Taxonomy (NCBI): domain Eukaryota; kingdom Metazoa; phylum Mollusca; class Gastropoda; order Stylommatophora; family Oreohelicidae; genus Oreohelix; species Oreohelix idahoensis. The sequence continues at coordinate 667,215 of JAMPIV010022742.1, forward strand.
TGCCATTTAGTCATGTCAGAAAGATGCATGTCCTAGGAGATGTACTTTTAACTTATCTTGCCTTTAGTTTCAGGTCATCCTGTTTTAAAAGATCAGAAGTCAATTATGAGGTGTCAGAGTCATCTTTTTATATAGACTCAAACTTTTTATATTTTTAATTAACTATGAAAGTTACTATTTGTCAGTCATCATTTTATATAAAACAAAACTCAGCATTTTGTGTGTGTGTGTGGGTAATATGTCAGTCTGCATTGTTTTATTTGCTTTGAGTCATTATTTTTATAGGCTGATAAAGTAGTGATTTTCATTTAACCCTGGAACCTAATTTTATTAAGCCTCCCAAAGGCTGAGGTATTTCCAAAAGAATTTACTTATGATGGAACTTGCCAACGTTGTTTTCAATATGCATCTGTACACAATTGTTATACCTCAGAAATTAAAACACAAAAAAACCTGTGCTTGACAGGAACAGTCTGCTGCTACAGTGTATTTGGTTCACGGTGGATGGGTATTGCAAAAAATCGAAAAAAGATGATTCGTCTTACGAGGACAAAAGACAAAGAAAATAGCCAACATTGCAACCACAAGGCCTACAACAGGGAAAGGAAAGAAAGTGGTGCACAAGCCAAGATTACCATGACATAAGGCCTGATATTTTCTTGCATTTCATTGTAATGTAATTTTCTACTTTGTTCTTTCTGACATTTTTACCTAAATAGAAGTCATGACCTGGCCACTTTTGATATTGCTATGATTATTTCCACTCATAGCTTCCTTTGTGATACTTTTGGCATAGTTTTAAACAGACATCATTATTTTATTAATTTCTGTTAATAATTTCTAGAATCCGTGCCATTTGAATCCAGATTGGACGAGCAACATTCGTTCAAAGTGGCCAAGTATAATGATCTGGCCGCGGATCTGAGACACGATGGGTTCACTGCAAGGGTCATGGCTGTTGAGGTGGGCGCAAGAGGGCTTGTGGCTGCATCAGTGTATGATTTATTGAAACTGTTGGGGCTGAGGGGACAGTCGAGAACAAGGACACTGAAGAGGCTTAATAAAACTGCCGAAAAGGGATCATGCTGGCTGTGGAACAACAGCAATGGGCAATGGAAATCGTGACAGTAAACTCTGCGGTACAGAAAACACCAGGAATTTTTCTAAGTCCACACAATACGTTGAGTTTTTTGGTGTACTAGTGAAAGGGCTGTGACTGAGGGGCAACAGGCGGCGTATATTATAAGAGGTGTTAGGCACAGAATTTCAGTTGCTAGCGCGCAGTGGCTAGCCTCATCGGCTTCGTGCAGGTGTCTCAGTGTGTGTCCTTAGTTGTGATGTGCGACGGAACGAACAGAATAATTTGTCTTCTCTTTGTTACTTTCACAATTGCCTCCACGGCTGGCGGAGTTGTGGATTTTAAAGTTGCTACCATAAGTGAAATGGGTTCACTTTTGATACAAGACAACAGGAGGCTGAGACGCTTGGGAGTCATGACCCAAGTGGGCTCCTCCCCCCCCCCCCCCCCCCCCCCCGAGTGTAAAGGAGTATACTGGGCCGAAACACTTGTTCGACGGGGGGACTACTTCTGATGATCAGATTGCCTCCTGTTGTATCGCTCTGTAAAGAGTTTCCTATCATAGAATGTGCCGAATCTGTTTGAAAATAGTGTGTATTTACTCATTTTATGCGGTGTACCAAAATTCTAAAACAACAGGTATTATGGAGTTATGTGCAGTAAACCACCAGTTTTATTTTTGAGGTTTAGATTATGTGTAGCAGACCATCAGTTTTATTTTTGAGGTTAAGTTATGTGTAGCAAACCATTAGTTTTATTATGAAGATTCAGGTTATGTGTCACCCATTACTGTTTTCAGTTTTGGAGTTTAGATTATGTATAGCAAACCACCCCAGTTTTATTATGGAGATTCAGATTATGTTTCACCTATTACTATTTTCTATTATAGAGGTTTAGGTTATGTGTAGCAAACCACCCCAGTTTTATTATGGAGATTCAGATTATGTGTCACCCATTACTGTTTTCTGTTATTGAGGTTTAGATTATGTATAGCAAACCACCCAAGTTTTATTATGGAGATTCAGGTTATGTGTCACTCAATACTATTTTCTATTATGGAGGTTTAGATTATGTGTAGCAGACCACCCAGGTTTTATTATGGAGGTTTATGTTATGTGTGGCAAACCACCCCAGTTTTATTATGGAGGTTTTTGTTATGTATGGCAAACCACCCCAGTTTTATTATGGAGGTTTTTGTTATGTGTGGCAAACCACCCCAGTTTTATTATGAAGGTTTTTGTTAAGTGTGGCAAACCACCCCAGTTTTATTATGGAGGTTTATGTTATGTGTGGGCAGACCAACCTAGTTTTATTATGGAGGTTAAAGTTATGTGTGGCAAACCACCCCAGTTTTATTATGGAGGTTTATGTTATGTGTGGGCAGACCAACCTAGTTTTATTATGGAGGTTAAAGTTATGTGTGGCAAACCACCCCAGCTTTATTATGGAGGTTTATGTTATGTGTGGGCAGACCAACCTAGTTTTATTATGGAGGTTAATGTTATGTGTAGCAAGAGACAGAAGTGTTGGAGAGATATGATTTGGGTTTGTCTTTACTATTCACTTATATAGCATTTAGGCTCCGTTATTGTAATTGCAAATGGCGATCACTTGGATGAAGTCAGAAACCAAATGTTTCTGAGATGTTCTCATATCGTAATGTAACTTTGACGGATAATGTTTTTTTTTCTATTCCAGACTTATACAAAAACCAAGATAACCATGACATAAGGCCTGATATTTTCTTGTATTTCATTGTAATGCAATTTTCCACTTTTTTCTTTGTGACATTTTTGATCTTATTAGGAGTCATGGCCTGGGCACCTTTGATATTGCTATGATTATTTCCACTCATAGCTTCCTTTGTGATACTTTTGACATAGTATTAACAGACGCTAATAAGTTCAGTCATCATTATTTTATCCATTTCTGTTAATAATTTCTAGAATGTGCAGACTCAGCTTGAGTATAGTGTACAGTTACTAATTTTATACAGGGTACTAAAATTCTAAAACTGTGGCTGTTCTGAAATTTCTGATTTGAATGGTGAGCAGACGATGATTTTGTGCAGACGGAGATTTGCTAATTTTTTAATTAACCCTTTAAGTGCAGTCACCTTTTAGAAATATACGAGCAAGTAACCTGCCAAAAAATGATGGGAATGAATTGTGATTGTGCTCTTTCTGCTGCAGGTCCTGATCACAGAATTGTTTTCTTCTGTGATCATTTCAATCCTTTACCTTCTGTTTCAACTTCATTGGATCTTTGTTGTCAAACTTATCATGACTTACAGTTAGTGGTCAGTGCACCGTGACAAAATTGAAAGGCCTTCATTTTCTGTCATTGGGTGTTCAATTTAAGTTTCACTGTGCAACGCATGCTGTTTTCTTCTTTTCCTTAAAATGTGCAAAAATTTTTCAAGGCATGCATATCCTTTGATGGGTGTCCAAATTAGTGTTCATGGTGCAGTGTGCCATTTCCATATTTCCCCCCCCCCCCCCCCCCCCCCCCCAAAAAAAAAATAAACTGATGGGATTGTTTTATTGTTGGTTACAAATATTTCATTAAGAAAACTATCTTCTTCGTTGATCCATAACCGCCAACAGTCAAAGCAGTCAGTGGCCATCACAGGTCTTGTAGGGCAGCAACAAATTGATTCCACTTTGCTCAGTCGGCAGCCATCCATCATACAGTGCCCCAACTCTGGTTCATTCTTTGCATCTCGGCTTCCGCAGTTCTCCACCAAGTTGTTTTTGGTTGGCCTCTTTCGCTTTCCTTCAGGGGTTTATACTAGCATAGCTGTTCTTGTAATGGTATCAGGGTCCCTTCTGAGGACGTGGGCAACCCAACCCCAGCGTCTGCCAGCTATGATGGTGTGCATGTCCTCCTGGTTACTCTGAATAAGTGGTGTTTGGCCAAAAGATTCAGAGAATTTTCCTTAGGCAGATTGTGTGGAAGGAGGACAGTTTTGACATTTCCTTCTCTGTTACTATCCAGCATTCCGCACCATCGAGAAGCACAGAAAGTACACGGCTATCATACAGTCTTAATTTAGTGTTTGTTTGTGCTGTACTGGGAAGACTTCCAAATAAAGTTGAGACTAGCAAAGGCTGTTCTCGCTTTATTCATTCTGTTGTTAATGTCCTTGCTTGTTCCGCTGTCATGTTTTACTATGCATCCTAGGTAAGTAAATGTGTCTGTCTGTTCTAACTTCTGGTTCCTTACTGTTATTGGCTCAGGATTGCCCACATTTAGTGTCATGACCTCTGTCTTCTTCAGATTGATGTTCAGGCCAACCTGCTGGCCATACTTATTCAGTCTATCAGTTTTTTCTTGGATGTGTTGATATGAATGTGTGAATAGTGCAATGTCATCTGCATATTCCAGGTCTTCCAGTGTAGAAAACGTTGTCTCTCTAATTCCTTTTGGACTGCCCTCTGTTGTCTGGCGCATCACCCAATCTATAGCTGTCAAAAATAATGTTGATAATGGGCATCCCTGTTGTACTCCTGTTTTCACTCTGAAAGTTACATTACTCAATCCAACACTGCATGTAAAGTTAGAATAGAGGCTTTTTATGACGAAAACAATGCAGCTGGGAATTCCATAAGCCCTCAGTATTTTCCATAGGCTGTCCCTGTGTATGCTGTCAAAAGCCTTTTCTAAATCAACAATGTATTGCTGTCTCTGCCATTCTGAGCACTGCTCTATAATGTTCCTGAGGGTGAATATATGATCTGCACATCTTCTGTTCTTTCTAAAACCCGCTTGTTCTTTCCTCAGTTTATGGTCAACTGCTTTTGAAATTCTCTGGATGATTATCCTGCCTAGTATTTTGCTGGGAACTGAGAAGAAAGTAATTCCTCTCCAGTTGTTGCAGTCTGCAAGGTCACCCTTCTTGGGCAATTTGACAATTATTCCTTTACTCCACTCTGTTGGTGTTGTCTCAGTTTCCCAGACTTGTGCAAATAGTGGTTCTAATAGTTCTGCTCCTAGTTCAGGGTCTGCCTTGAATAACTCAGCATTTAGATTGTCGTGACCAGGCGCTTTTCCATTTTTTAACCCTTTGATAGCTGAGATGATTTCTTCTTTTCGTGGAATGTCTGTATTTTCGTCTAAGTCGCTTTCAGCCTCAGGAACATTCAGCTGAGTCTCTGGTGGTTCCTTATTCAGTGTTTCTCTGAAGTGCTCTGCCCTTGTTTCCTGCCCCTGTGCTGTGGTGATGAGATTTCCTTGCTTGTCTCTTACTAACGTTATGTTGTTTGCACTTCGTTTTCCATTGATAGTGTTAGTTATTTTATAAACCATTCATTTCTCAGTGCTGCCTCTTCTGCCTGTCTTGCAAGGTCATCCAGAAATGTCCTTTTGTTAGCACGGGTTTGACGTTTTACTTCCTTGTCTAGCTGACTGTAGTGTTCACTATATATTGCCTTTAACCTGGGAGACTTAGCTTCTGTTTTCTTTCTTTTCATTTCCTTTCTCTTCGCTATGGTGTTTAGCGTTTCTGGTGTTATCCAGCCTTGGCTCTTTCTTTCCTGGAATCCCAAGCAAAGAAAACTATGTATGGGAATAATGGAAACCTTCTAGAGAGCCATTTATGCTACTCACATACAGAACAAACTAGAGTTACAGAGGGTAGACTTGAAAACCATTGTTTTGCAGTGTTCATACATTCTGTGTTTAGTCAATTGGAAGTTTCTAACAGTCTTTTCTCAAAATTTCTTTTGCATCAACTGGCACCGACACATTTGGACCTGACGTCTTTGAGCCACTCCAACTTCCTTCAAATCTCAAGCAGGAGATTTCTTTATCTCCTCCTGGCTGCTTTTTACACTGGGGGCCTCTCTTTCCTGTAGGCTTCTGTGTGAGGGTCATTTGAGAGCATAATTTCTTATTGATTGTATATAAGTTATAATCACTTCCATTTTCCCCTTTTCTTGACTATCAATATAGTGAATGCTTATACATTTACTGATTTCTGCATGAGATATCTTTTTGTTTCCATTGAAATATTAAGCTTCTCATTAGGCATCCTACTTTAAATCCCCCTGTGGTGCCATATTCTTTTTTGGGCTTGTTTTACCTCTCGAATCAATCTAGTGGTGTTGGACTTGAATATATTAAGTTTAGTTTACGTTTAATAGGGTGATGACCCCATGTATCATCCAGTGATCATGCTACTGCTCTTCATTCCTTTCACAGTTCTATTTCTTTCTCAACTTGATCTTCTCTGTTGAAATGCTTTAACTGAACTATTTATGCTGTCACTTAAGTTTTACTCTGTTTACTTCTGGATGTCCTGTTTGCTCAGAAGCTTATTTTCATCTGCATAAACTTCAGTGTGGCTATTGATACAATGCCTCTGGTTTCTTTAGCCATTCATAACTCATTTGACTGTCACCCAGAAAAATATGTGGGGACGAATAATCACTACAAGGCACCCAATTACATGTGTGGCTATTCTTGTAATACATTCACTGATATTCTGCAGACACATCTCATCTTTCACTATGTTTATTTTCTTTTTCCATGGTTAGTTAGAATCATTTTCTTCCATGTTTCTGGATATTTTCTGTGTTCCACACTTTCTTGAAAATTGTGGCGAGAATTGTGCACTGATTTGTGAGTTCGCTTTCATGTTATTTGCGTGTTATTTGCTGTAGTCTGACTTTTGTGCTGTGTTGCTTATAGTCTGTAATATGGCCTTCTTGACATTTAGATTTCCTTATTTTTAACCTGATTGTATACTGTATATACTGAGGGAGACTGCACACCTGTGGTTTTGCCCAGAGTGCAATGATGTAGATTCTGTTCAATAATAACAATAACCTGATTGGTTATTAGTGACCTGTGCCAAGCAAACTGAATTTGGCTATCATGCCTGACCACAGCTTTGTGTCCCTGATGCTGTGTGTTCTCTGTGTTGTTGATTTCCATGTCAGGATGGATTGATGCCTGTAGATATATTTACTGTTAGCTGTGATAGATTGTCTGAAGCCACATATTTGAGAGTTTAGGCTCTGAGATTAACTTTTTTTTATTTTCCAGAGTGTAGAATGTGTGATTACTTTTTATCTCCCTGAGTGTACACTCTATGATTACCTTTTGTTGTATCCCTGAGTGTAGGCTGTGTGATTACTGTTTGTTACATCCCAGAGTGTAGAATGTGTGATTACCTTATGTTATATCCCAGAGTGTAAATGTGTGATTACCTTTTATCTCCCTAAGTGTAGGCTCTGTGATTACCTTCTGTTATCTCCCTGAGTGTAGGCTCTATGATTACCTTTTGTTGTATCCCTGAGTGTAGGATGTGTGGTTACCTATTGTTATCTCCCTGAGTGTAGTCTGTGTGATTACATTTTGTTATCTCCCTTAGTGTAGTATATATATATATATATATATATATATATATATATATATATATATATATATATATATATATATATATATATATATATATATATATATATATATATATAAGGTACTGCACTTATGATCACTTTTCACATCATTTTTTTTTTCAGAGCAAAGGGCTTTATATATTTCCCTGTTTGGGCGTGTCCTTTTTATGCCAGGTTTTTTCAGCATGTTTTTGCTTCCTGTAATTTCACTGGTGCTAGTATTTGAGATGTCTGTTGTGAAAAGTAATCTCAAATTAATGTAAATGGAACAGATGACAAGACATGAAGCCTTGACTTGATTGAAGGTTTAACTCTTGGTATACGAGCGGCCTTTTAGAAAGGCCGACGATCGATCCCCGTTTTACGGCCGGCCTTTCTAAAAGGCCGAGACAGTTTAGACCGTTTCCGTATCAATATTTAGTTAAGTGCATGATATAGAGGTTTCATTTCTTCACATTTTGATATATAAAACTTTATGTTATCTTTATAAATAAATTATTTATTGCAAAATCTGTAAAGATAGTCATGTCTAAAAATGTACTCTATGAAATTAGCTCGTAAAAACGTGGTTTTTGATCTCGTTTACTAAGAGTTAAGAAAAAAAAAAAGTTGTCCATCATTAATTCAAATCAATAGCTACTTATTGTGTGTAGCACAGAAACTGGATTGATTCTGTTTAATTATAATGTAGGAAACCAGTGGTTTGTTAACTTTGATGCTTTCTACATACTAAAGTTTTGTAACAATATTATAGTCCTTTTTTTTTCATTATCTAACTAACCCTTTCAGTCGTCACATTTAGGAAAAGCTTTTACATAAATCTCTTGTAAAGATATGATGTGTTTACCCTGAGATGAATTGTTTTTCTCTGTGATATGAGTAAATGCTTTGGTGCATTGGATATGTGTTTTATAATTCGATTGATTTACGAAACTGAAACGTTTGCCTCAGGAACATGTGCATGTCCTAGTGATCTGACACTCCATGTTTTGCTTTCAGTCTCCATTATTACCCTTTGATTATCTCACAGACTTGAATCCATCCTTCTCAAAAAATACTCTGTCCCAGTTCTCTCACTGACTTCTGTAATCAATAAGGAGTATCATCATCATCATCATTTTGTTCCACTACTTGTGGAGAATAGAGTCACCACAGCAGCTGATCCCCTTGCAGGAAGCTTGCACCAAGCAGTCACATGATGTTACAGCGGTGGTATCTGTGGCAGTTTGTTTGACATGATGAGGTTGCCCAACCTCATTAGTAGCCTTGTATGACATGCCTAAGGGTGCAGTAGTCCTATTCTTTCTTTGTCTCTTTAGAGACAACCACCCCCTCCCCCCCCCCCCCCCATCAGAACTATACAGGGCCTATTAATCTCTGTAAATTATATAGACTTAGTTTCATCATATGATGGTCCTTCATTATAACTGACTTGCAAGTTTCATTTAGATATAAATAAACTAACTTTTCACATGCAAATATATGCCTCTTCCCCTTCCAGCTCCTCCCATTCCCCATTCTTTTCTTCACTTCTGTGAGCTATAGATAGAATTCTTAACTGCAAATGTAGACGTCCATTGTTCACGTCTCCTTTTGACAAAATATTGTATTTTCCTGAAGTTCTTTGCAGTCAATATGTGTGTTGCTTTCATGGGATCCTGTCAGCCTGAAACAATTAAATCCAATCTAATACCAGACCACAAGGTCTTTTATATTTGAATGTATGTGATGGACCTTGTGTCTAGGTTGAACGGCACATACCTTTCCAAAACAAGGCAAAATTGCTTTCTTTTTTTTTCTTCTTAATTTCAGTCATTTACCATTAGTGTATCATGTATTGGCTTTGTTCCATTAATTTAGTTTTCATTTGTTAAACATTGCTTAGCCATCTCAAACTAAGAATGTTTATTGTCAGTGGGAATTGTATGGGTATACATGAAGAAAAAAGTTTAGTTCTCAGATATTTTGTAAAAATTAATTTTTGTTTTAATTTCTGAGGTATAACCTATTGTGTACAGATGCATATTAAAAACAATGTTGGCACATCCACCTATAATTAATGAGTAGTTCACTGTCGGAATAGCTACAGCAGGATTATTTAGAGGTTATTTGCTAGATTTAATTGGGGGTTGCATAGTCAGTAACCTGAAAGCTTAAAGGATTTGAGACATTTTGTATTGTTACGGAGAGGAGGTGACAGCTAAATGCTGTTTTCATAAATAACTGCAGGATTTCCATACAAATACACAGGGTTAACTTACAACAGTAATATCTATGCATCTGATGGTATAATGCTTTTAGTTGCCATGGAAACTGTGACCATTTAGGATTTTAATCCTATATTTCAATTCACTAAGGCTTTTTTATTCCTTGAGTTTGGAGCACCAAAGTTGAAATCTAAGCTCATCATTGTATTTTAAAACTTTAGTCAGATTAGATTTTTGATAAGTTTAGTAGATTATAGAACGTTAAAGTTTGTATCTAAAAATAGTAACACATTAAAAAAAATGTTACTACATTATTTGCAATAAATCAATATTTTGATAAGATATCAAAAATCAAATTTTAAAAAAAGAGTTATTATTCAGTGGAAAGTATATGTGCCAGATCTTGTGTTGATTGCTTAAGAAGTAAGCTAGGTATAAAAAAAATTAGTTATATAACATGGAATTCTGAGAAATTTATGGGTTTTTTTTTCACAGGAAAATACAATTTGCAAACTCAAAATACATATACTTAGAATGCATTCTGAAAAGTGATTTTGACATGTTTAGAGTCAAGAAAATATAAATTATCACAACATAGACTAATCTAAATTGTAATTTTGGTTGTATTTGACTAAAAATGCACTGCCGCTTCTCCCCTTAAGTTGACAATGATAGATGTGATGAAAAATTGCGTCTGTGAAATCTACAACATTCTTACACTGCCGTTATTTTAATGTAGTTTGAACTTTGTTAGTTTTGTCCTCTTATCAAAGTATTGTACGACTAGGCCTGGCTCACTGTGCCGTAGCCCGCCCTACATTGTGTATATGCTGTTAGAGTTGGAATGTTTGTGTTCCTGCCTACAGTAAAAGCATTTAACAGTAATGAAAGCATTATTTTCAACTCTACGCCTGCCATGCAAATCTCATACATTATATTGCCTGTTTGCAATTTGCTTTATTTTTTTTTATCATTATTATTATTGATGAGAATTTGTTTTGTGTTGAAATATTGCTTGTTTTATGAGTAGAGCATTTTTGAAGCAAATTAATTTGTTTCACTAGTCCTTGAATGATTTAATTTCACCAAAGATAAATATTTTGTTAAAGAGCAGTGAACCTTGGCTTATGATTGAAAAAAGAAAGATGTGTGTTGATAGATTGCTTAAAGTGTGATTCTTCATCATATGTGATAAATTACCTCACAGTTAGGCATTTTGTGATATTGATTTGTTGGTGCCACAAGAACAATATTTCAGTGAAATCCCTGAAACTTGTTTGTAAAATCTCCCTGTTTGGTTAAACTGTCTGTGTGTTCGAAAAGTGCATAATGTGGGAATCAAATTCTGAGAAAAATGAGTTCAAAGTTGTACATCTGTGATGCTATAAAATGGTTCTCCAGGTTCAGGTACATTTTAAAATACATGTATTATATTTGTCACTTGTAGCCTACATCATTTTAGAGCAAAGAAGATTACTTTTGTTTTTGAGAATTAGTTACCAAATCTTATAATTGATGATTTTAATGGATGTCATTGTTGTTCATGATTTTTCTGACAGACTGCCATCATAGTTTTCATTTTCTTCTAAAGTGTCACATATGTGCAAGTCATAGCAGCACGCTTATTGCTTGCACTTTGGGCTGTGGTCGCAATATTTCATTGTATTTTTGTTCATTATAAGGTTGTAGGTTAGAACAAACAATTGTGCATTGATGTATATGGAATATGTGGATACAAACATGACATTTCATGTTTAGGAGGAGCTTGAATGTCTCACTCCATAACAGTTCTGTACCTTGTTTATATATTATATATAAATGGTGTCCCAAAAGTTCATCCTCATAGAGAATATTAAATTAATAATTGATAGTAATAATTAGTATGTTATGATTACATATTATGTTTAATTTGCAGGTAGTGAGAAATGAGTGACTATATATATATATATATATATATATATATATATATATATATATATACTACTGGACAAAAGTTAAGGGCCGCCATTCAGTTTAGACAAGGTTTATATAATTGATTGGCAAACTGTAAAGACAAGTGAAAATGTCATTAAAACTGAGCTCAGAGAAATGTGTATACATTTCTGTGTGCACTAGGTTTTTTTTTTTTTTAAATGTCCAAAAACTGGGTCACTTTAACCCGCTCGTGAAAATTGCCATCGTTGCTGCAAAAACTCGTGGTTTTTGCAATAGCCCCACTAGTTCAAAAGGTGAAAAAGTGAGTTGAATTTGAATGCACGTGGAAAATGATCATCGGTAAAGAGTGTTCACCGTTGGTATGCAATAAATCAGTATGACAAGTGGTCGAAATGATCACTGCATTAGCCATGCCACCAAGGAGAAGTCTCAGCACTGTAGACTGTGGTCAAGCCATGGCATGGATTCAGGATGGTCAATCTGTTCGTCATGTTGCAAGACGTTTGGCAGTGTCCCACTCTACCATTCAGAGACTTCTTGAGAGATTTCAAGCTACCGGACATTTGGAAAATCGACCTTACTCATGAAGAATTATATAAACCTTGTCTAAACTGAATGGCAGCCCTTAACTTTTGTCCAGTAGTATATATAAATAAAATCCCAGCTTTTTCTGTCAGTAGCGCTAAGGTATGCAACTGTGGTTGAAAGTTAGACATTAATTGTATTGTTTCCCAAAAATAGTAACACTCGACAAAGAAAAGTGCGCACAGGTTGGTGTGCATGAACAGTTTGATTATACTGTATGAACAGAAGTCAACAACACAACTGATAAACAGTACATGAGCTGGAGACAGGAAGATGCGGAGATCCATGATTTAAGTAGGACCAGATATAAATCAAGATGCTCTTCTGTGATGTTTAGACTTTTAACATCAGATGTAAAACAAATATTTTTTTTTTTTAATACTTTTGAATAAGTAAAATTGCTGTTTTGGTATTGGTGCTTTTGAATTTAATTCCTGTCTTATAACGGGCTTTTACACTAGTATATATATATATATATATATATATATATATATATATATATATATATATATATATATATATATATATATATATATGCCCCTTGTAGTTCCCAGGGGTCTAAAAGAAGGTGAAGGAAGTATAGGATTGGTGTTCCTCAGACATTTTGTTAGAGGAATTAGTACCAGCTTGTGCATGGGACTGGCAGCCTGATCACATAAAACCAGTTGCTACAGAAACCACCACATGCCTGCTTTGCTACAGGCTTCCTGCAAACAAACCAACTGCAAGGCTGGGAATTTTGAGAAAAATGTCCACCAGTTTACAATTCTATTATGTGGATATGTCGTTATAGGAAGTGTAACATTTCTGATATATAATACTAATCTTCTTGTACTTAGACTTAGGTCCTTGGCCACTGGCTGACAAAACAATCAGTGGCCGGCATGCCCGGTGGCATCTTGTAGGGCAGTAACAAACTGTCTCCACTATACTCTTTACACACTCAAAAATGATTAAGCTTGCATGAACTGGCCACCCAGGCTGTATCCATTTCACTACAGATGCATTCTTCATGTTACCGGTTGCATCTAGATATGTAATCCTGTTACTGTGCCCCAAAGACAAGACAAGAATTCATTCATTTATTAGTTGTCCTTTTTGCTGCCTAAGACACCACCACTACATCTGGCCCATTTGCAGGAATCCTGTACTAGACTATTCACGTACTGTTGCAGCTGTGTTTTATGTTAGTCATTTCTTATGACATAATGAGGTTGCTGGCTGCTTTAGTCATTTCTCTTACATAAAGAGGTTGCTGGCTACATAAACCATTTATTTTACATGAGGTTGCTGGCTACTTTAGCCATTTCTTTGACATAATGAGGTTGCTGGCTGCTTTAGTCATTTCTTTTACATAAAGAAGTTGCTGGCTACATTAGTCATTTCTGTTATATTATGAGGTTGCTGGCCACAAGCATAACCTGTTATTAGTCACCTCTTACAACATGCTTGAAACAGTAGTAGACCAATTTTTGTCATTGTCTCCTCACACACCCCATGGGAACTACACAAGTCAATTAGAGAGTGAGCAAATATGAGTGTACCACAACATTAATGTCCCGTTGTCACTGCTGTCAAATTTATATGGGAAAGTTTTGTTGTTTGACTCCGGTCATTGCCTTTATCATCAGGTGATAGGCATATTGTGTTTTCTGAAGGATCGCATTTGTTAATCTATTGCCCTTTGTGATATTATTGTTATAGTTGTTATACTAAATAGATTTTTTTTAAAAATACTTTCAGTAAGAATGGGAAGAATATAAATGAAAACACATTGGCTGCAGGGAGTATATGTATGTGTCCAGCTTTGTACAGGCATTAGGGACACACATATGCCTTTAATTTTGTATGAGTTTATGGTTATTTAGCACATTGCAGCATCTTTTTCCAATCTTTCCTTAGCATACTGAAGCACTCCAAGATCTTGGATCTCCAGTGAATGAAAACCATTAAAGCTACACTTGGCTTGAACTCATTTTGACTTTTGACCAGATAATAGTTTCACAGCCATCAGGGTTTTCTTTGGCTAATGCAGAGTTTTAAATTAGTACATTTTTATTAGAGAGTATTACATACAGATAGAATAATTATGATGTTTTTTGTAATAATAATATGAAAATATCAGCACTGGTATGTGAGGAATCGTGACGGAACCACCTGTTGTCAATTCCAGATGTCTAAGTTGTCTGGAATAACACTATTAAGTAACTACAGGTATACTTTAGGTATAGTAAGTCAAATGGTTAAGAAACAACGAATGATAAGGTTAATGCTGATGGTCAGACTAACAAACATCCTAAAACATGTTCTTTACATATGAAACTAGACTTGCTACTTTGACCTTTATGTAATAAGCCACTTTAGATTCTGGTGAAATAATTTAACTAGTCATATTTATGATATTAATAAGGTTTGCATTTTTCTTTGCGTTAATTTTCTTGTTTTAATAGTAACACAAAAGCACAACTTTGTCATACAGGTCTGTATCTTTTTTTATCCGAAAACTGAAATATTCTGAAAAGCAAGTCCTTCGCACAAGAAAGGAGGACATAGCATGTGTTTGTTGAAAGCCTGTGCTCCTTGGGGAGCTAAAGGGTATTGATTGAAGTTTCTTTTTGCTACTTTTCAATCACAATTTTCAGACTTCTTCTTCTTCTTTGATCAGTCAGTGACGTCTTGTAGGGCAACAACAAATGGATTCCACTTTGCTCAGTCAGTGGCCATCCTTCGTACAGTGCCCCAACTCTGGTTCATTCTTTGCATCTCAGCCTCCACAGTCCTCCGTCAAGTTGTTTTTGGTCAGCCTCTCTTTCGTTTTCCTGTAACGGGATCCTTTACCTTTTTTTTTTACTATACAGACCAACTGAAAAATAGTAGTAATATTCCCCGCCTCGGCAGTCACTAAAGTAATATTATACACAAACTCACACCTTCCGTCTTAAGAAAAACAACTCTTACATTAACGCCTTACTGATTTTGAATTGTGGTGCACTTAATCAAATTCAGAGTTTCCCTGTCACAGAAAATTTATCTTCTTCGATCCTTAGCCGCCGACCGTCAAATCAGTCAGTGGCCATCATGCCTGGTGGTGTCTAGTAGGGCAACAGCAAATTGAATCCACTTTGCTCGGTCGGTGGCCATCCTTCGTACTGTGCCCCATCTCTGGTTCATTCTTTGTATCTCAGCTTCCACAGTCCTCCACCAAGTTGTTTTTGGTCGGCCTCTCTTTTGTTTTCCTTCAGGGGTCCATAGCATAGCTGTTCTTGTGATGACATCGGGGTCTCTTCTGAGGACATGGCCAACCCATCTCCAGAGTCTGCCAACTATGATGGTGTGCATGTCCTCTTGCTTGCTCCAAGTAAGCAGATCTTGGTTGGTGATGGTATTCGGTCAAAAGATTCGGTGAATTTTTCTTAGGCATGTTGTGTGAAAAGAGGACAATTTCGACATTTCCTTCTCTGTAACTCTCCAGCATTCCACACCATAGAGAAGCACAGAGCTCTGATTTAATCTTAATTTTGTGCTTGTGCTGTACTGAGAGGGGAGCCATGGTAGCATAATGGTTAGTGCACTGGCTTCCTAGCTCAGTGGTCTATGGTTCGATCCCCAGATGATGTGGGATTTTTTTAGGCCGCAAACAGCTCCTGGGTCGACCCAGCTGCAGTTGGGTACCAGAGCAACTTCTGGGAAGGTTAAGGCGGCTGGCATGATGCTGACCACATCACCCCTAGTGTGCCGATGGTCAAGAAAATATGGGCCTAACACCATATTCCCAATATGCCTCAATGGGCGTGTAACGGGATCCTTTACCCTCCCTCCCTGTACTGAGAGGACTTCCAGATGTTGTTTAGACTAAAAAAGGCTGTTCTTGCTTTGTTCATTCTGTTGTTGATGTCTTTGCTTGCACCGCTGTCTGGTGTTACTATGCATCCTAGGTATGTGAAGGTGTCTGTCTGTTCCAGTTGCTGATTCATTACTGATATGGGCTCAGGGTTGCTCACATTGAGCATCATGACCTCTGACTTCTTTAGATTGATGTTCAAGCCCACCTGCTGGCTATACTTATTAAGTCTATCCGTTTTTTCTGGATGTGTTGATGTGAATGAGCTAGTAGTGCAATGTCATCTGCATATTCCAGATCTTCCAATGTAGAAAATGTAGTCCATCTTATTCCTCTTGGACTGCCCTCTGTTGTCTGGCGCATCACCTAGTCAATGACTGTTAAAAATAGAGTGGTTGATAAGGGACATCCCTGTGTCGTACTCCTGTCTTCACCTCAAAGGTTAGGTTTCTCTGCCCAACGCTACATGTAAAGTTGGCATAGAGGCTTTTTATGATTGACACTATGCAGCTTGGAATTCCAAAAGCCCTCAGTATTTTCCATAAACTGTCCCTATGTATATTGTCAAAAGCCTTTTCAAAATCAACGAAATTAATGTACAGCTGTCTTTGCCATTCTGAGCACTGCTCTATAATGTTCCTGAGGGTAAACATATGATCTACACATCTTCTGTTCTTTCTAAATCCTGCTTGTTCTTTCCTCAGTTCGTGGTCTATTGCTTTTGAAATTCTCTGTATAATTATCCTGCCTAGTATTTTGCTGGGAACTGAGAGAAGAGTGATTCCTCTCCAATTATTGCAGTCTGCAAGATCTCCCTTCTTGGGCAATTTGACAATTATTCCTTTGTTCCACTCTGTTGGTGTTGTCCCTGTTTTCCAGACTTGTGCAAATAGTGGTTCTAATAGTTCTGCTGCTAGCTCAAGGTCTGTCTTAAATAGTTCTGCATTTAAGTTATCATGGCCAGGAGCTTTTCCATTCTTTAACCCTTTGATTGCTGTGATGATTTCTTCTTTTCGTGGAATGTCTGTATTAACATCTAGATCGTTTTCAGCCTCAGGAACATTCAGTTGTGTCTCTGGTGGTTCCTTGTTCAGAGTTTCTCTGAAATGCTCTGCCCATCTTGTTTCCTGTCCCTCTGCTGTCGTGATGAGATTTCCTTGCTTATCTCTTACTAATGTAATATTGTTTGCACCTCGTTTTCCGCTGATGATTTTTGTTATTTTGTATACTGTGCTTTGTTCATTTCTCAGTGCTGCCTCTTCTGCCTGTCTTGCAAGATCGTCTAGGAAATTCCTTTTGTTGGCTGGGGTTTGGCGTTTAACTTCTTTGTCCAGCTGACTGTACTGTTCGCTATATAGTTGCTTTAACCTGGGGGACTTCGCTTCTGTTTTCTTTCTTTTCATTGCCTTTCTCATCGTTATGGTGTTTTATGTTTCTGGTGTTATCCAGTCTTGCTTCTTCCTTTCCTGGAATCCCAAGCATGATTTGCTGCTTTCCTTATATATTGTTGAAATGGTGTTGAATTTCTGGTCTATATCATCAGTCAATGTCTTTTCCTGACTTTTTACAAATTGCTATCGCTTCTTTATATCAGCTGTAAAAGCTTTTCTGGTATGGGGTTCCTTCAATTTGCTGATGTCAAACCTTTTCTGTGTAGTTACAGTTGGTCCAGCCATTCTGAGTTTCACTTTCAGTTTTGCTACTACTAAATGGTGATTACTTCCCACATCTGCACCTCTTCTTACCTTCACATCTTGTAATGCATGTCTCCATCTACCATTAATCATGATGTGGTCTATCTGGTTTCTGTCCCGACCATTTGGTGATTCCCATGTTAATTTGTGAATTTCTTTTTGTGAGAAAAGTGTTCCTCCAATGACCAGGTTGTTAATGCTACAGAAACTCATTAATTTATCCCCATTTTCGTTTGCTGTTCTGCTGCCGCATTTCCCCATTACTCTTTCATTATATGTATTGTGTGTTCCAACTTTCACATTGAGGTCTCCCATTACTACGATAAGATCATATCTAGGTGGGTCTTCCATTTCTTTCTGCAGTTGTTGATAGAATTCATCCTTGACCTCTTCATCGCTGTCATTTGTTGGTGTGTAGCATTGTATTATTGTAGTGTTGGGGGATCTCCCTCTCAATCTTATTCTTATCAGTCTGTTATTGATGGGTTTCCATTCCAGTAGTGTCCTTCCTATTCCTTTCTGTAGAATAATGGCTACACCTTCATTGTGCTGTCCATCTTTTCTTCCAGAGTAAAGTACTGTTTCTCCTGTTGCTGTTTTAACTTTTCCTGCCCCTGTCCATCTGCTCTCGCTTATCCCTAGAATGTGTAATCTATAGTTTCTCATTTCTGCTGTGACCTGTTTTAGTTTACCCGTCTCGTTCATTGTCCTGACATTCCAAAATCCTATTCTTGTTTCACATTTTGCGGTCAGGACGTCCATTTTCGTGTCAGTGGCTTCCTTTCGGCTTTCACCACTGACAGTCATACGAGCCTCAGACTCCGGATGTCCGTCCCGCAGCAAAGTTTGTTCATGTGTTGTCGTTTCCGTAACTTCGTTTCTTTTTACATAGACAGGGGTGTCAGCCCTATGCTAAAACCCCCAACCTGGAGGACCAGGGTGTCTGCTTTAGTCTGACCCCTGCCTGTGCAAACCTGTCCAGCTTGGTAGAACCTACCAGGAGTAAAACTCCCGCTGGCATAGCTCTGGGGGTAATCAGGGTACGCAAGCCGCCATACCTCAACAAGGTATTGACACCGGTGATGGCAGAATTTTCAGATTGTTTTGGTCTATATTCCCAACACACTTTGGGCTGCTTTTTTTAAATACGATTTGGGCAACATCTGAAAACCAAAAACCTAAGGTTTCCGAAACAAAGCTGTCCCCTAGGATTTCTGGTAAAAAGGATACAGACTTGTAATGTATGGGTTTGTCCAGTGACATTATTAGTGTCTATCATTCAAGTGAAGACACTAGAAAGAAAAAAAGAACCATTTTAAAATAGCAACATTTTGAAATGCCCAAATGGTAAATGTATGTTTCATGTGCCAGAACTGATCAGCAGGCTTACTTGTGATTAGTGAAAATTTGTCAATTTACAGTGAAAGGTCAAACGATTATCATGTTCCAGGAACAGATAATTGCTCAATGTAGTTCCGTGGGGAGAAAAAAAAAAGGGGGGGGGGGGTTTCACTGAATAGACAAAGAAAGAACAGAATTGCTGCAGCCTCAGATATGACGTACAAGATGATGAATATGAGGAAGGTGATCATGGGCAGTGACTACAACCCACAAAAGCCAGCTGCAACCTCTGAAATGAGGTATCTGAGGAAGGTGGTCATGGGCAGTGACTACAACCCACAAAAGCCAGCTGCAAACCTCAGAAACAAGTTATCTAAGGAAGGTGGTCATGGGCATTGACTACAACCCACAAAAGCCAGCTGCAAACCTCAGAAATGAGGTATCTGAGGAAGGTGGTCATGGGCAGTGACTACAACCCACAAAAGCCAGCTGCAAACCTCAGAAATGAGTTATCTAAGGAAGGTGGTCGTGGGCATTGACTACAACCCACAAAAGCCAGCTGCAAACCTCAGAAATGAGGTATCTGAGGAAGGTGGTCATGGGCAGTGACTACAATCCACAAAAGCCAGCTGCAAACCTCAGAAAGGAGGTATCTGAAGAAGGTGGTCATGGACAGTGACTACAACCCACAAAAACCAGCTGCAACCTCTCAAATGAGGTATCTGAGGAAGGTGGTCATGGGCAGTGACTACAACCTACAAAAGCCAGCTGCAAACCTCAGAAATGAGGTATTTGAGGAAGGTGGTCATGGGCAGTGACTACAACCTACAAAAGCCAGCTGCAAACCTCAGAAATGCAGTATCTAAAAAACGTGGTCAGAGTAACAAGAAGGGACAAGGACCGCAAAGTGACGACACATCAAAGGCCATGAAACTCAGCCCCTGCAGATCTGAGTAGAACAGTCCGTTATGATGGTTTGCCCATGCCTGCAGAATGGAGGAGATCAACTACCACGACAACTATGGGAGACGAAGAGCAAGACCTCCAGAACGACACTGAGCTGGCTGGAAGGACAACATCAGACAATCCCTGAAGGACAGAAGACTGGACTGGAACCAGGCCAAAAGGAAAACAGATGATCTCTGGCTAACCTCTACACCCGAAGGTACAAGAGGAACGACTGAATATTTATTTTTGTAAAGTTGGCAGCTCTGTCTCAGACCTATTTCATTGCCATGCATTCTCTCCCTCATTGGGGTCGGTGAAAGCTATAATGTCAATCAAATGTCTTTACACAAAGAGCCAGCGTTTTGGAAGACATATGGTATTGTTAACTTGACATGAAAAAAACTGATATCGTGGGGAACTGATATTTTGGGGGTCTAGAATCCAAGAATGGTGTTCACTAACTTGTTATAGCAGTAAGCACTAATATAATAGTGATTTAGAACTGTGGATTATTGTTGAGTTAATATTAACATAATAGACGGTAATTTAGAATATCGGAGGTAACCATATGTGGTCATGGTAAAATTTACCTGTGAGCAGTTTTAGCTTTCATGGTAAAGAAAATGCACAATCAAAATTGTTTTCTCATTGTAATAGAAGTATGAAACTTCAAATACTCTAATTTGATTAATTTTTATTAATTTATTATTATTTTAATCACGACCATATGCACGTTTAACGAAGCTGTACATGTTTTAAGTTTTATATTGTTAGCGGAGAGTTAACATTTATTTTGTGTTCATTGACAACTACAGATTAACTAACCATATTTAGGTAGTTATGTGTAACTTCATCTTCTTATTAGCTTTATATTATGTTTTATTTAGCTTTTGTCTGCCTTTTTTATGCTTGTAAGTGTGTAGTAATCTAATGAGAAAATTGTGGATTGGTCTTGTTTCTTGTGTCTTTTATTTACAACTGTGCTGTGCTTCTCTTGTGCGTTGACACCGGATGCAAAGGCATATAAAATAAAGAACCTGACAGTTCATTGAAATCAAAGTTCTATTAATTTTCTGAATGTAGTAATCATCATCAACCACCAGTTCCCCTTGGAGCAAAGGCCTTCAGCAAACGTATACCATGTCTTCCTGTCCTGTGCCATCCGCTCAAGTTCTTTCCATGTTTTCCTCATCATTTTGATTTCTGTGTCCCGTTCACTGCATGTGTTTTTTCAGTCTAGTTCTGCTTCTTTTACCATGGGGATTCCAGAACAAGGACTGCCTGGTAATGCTATCAACAGGTTTCCTCATTATGCGACCTAGCCATTGACAGCGTCTTCTTATCATCTCTTGTTCCACTGGTTCTTGTCACCAGTTGCACATTAGTCATCTTGTTGCATCACTTCAATCCTTCTATTCTATGCAAGCACCCATTTATGAAAGTCTGTAGCTTTTTGGTGGTTGTCTTTTGTTATTCTCCATGTTTCAGAGCCATACAATAGGACTCACTTGATATTCATGTTGGACTCAATTTCTTTTGATCTCCATATGTTTCCCAATGTGGTGCAAGCTTCTCTTGACTTTTGTACTCTTATTTTGATATCTTTGTCTATCCCTCCAACTTTGTCTATATTGCTGCCTAGATATATATGACATGTATGGTTCTACATTTTGTAGGGGGTCTTTCTTCAAGTGAATGTAATGCCTTTCTTTCTTTAAGGCTTGTCAGCATCTGATTGGCAGTGGTTAGAGCATGTGCTTCTTGAAGGCATATGCTCCTTGGGTAGCTAAAGGGTGTTGATTGGTTGAATACAGGTTGCATAAATAAATCAACAAGACACAATGACATATTGTCTGCCCATATACACACAGCTGTATCATCATTTCAACTTTCTGTGGAGCACAGGGTCCCCCCTGTCCTGCTCAAGATCTTTCCTTGTCTTGTTTATCCCTTTCGTGTCTGTCCACAGCTCTCTTCTCCTATGTGTTTTTTTTTTCTTCTCCCTCTATTTCTTTTTTCCTGGGGATTCCAAAGCCTGGACTGCCTTGTAGTGCTGTAAGCTTGTTTTGGGGTTGTTTTTTTTAAGTGTGTGTCCCATCCAATGACAGTGTATTCGCTATACTGTCCCTTTGCCTATTTCTACACCGAAAAAAAAAGCTTCAAACAGATACACAATATGCTATAACAAAACATTGGTGGAAGATCAATTTAACAAATTTAGATATGCAGATGATACAGTTTTGCTAGCAGAAAGCGAACATCAATTATAAGAACTAGAGAAACAAGTAAAGATCATGACGTCATAAATATTGATTGAATATCAACACTGAGACAATAAAAACTATGACAATTACTAATTGAATTAGCAATACAAAGGGTAGGCCGCCATTCAAAATAAGAACAAAAGGAAAGATACTGGACCAGGTCATATCTTAGTGTTGCGAGTATGGGAAAATAGAGAATGCCTGAGTGTAGACAGAATATGAATGTGTAATGTGAAAGTAGAGAAAACAGAGTCACTAATGAAATTATGGGGAGAGATGACTTCTGGATAGTAGTGAGATATTAAATCAATATCTCACTAGCGCTAAAATCAATAAGACAGGTACACCTGGCCATTACTTCGCTGGCCCGCTGGCTGTCTGCGCGTGCGGATTCTACCTGACCTCGCTTCCACACATACAAGCCATGACTCATACTTTAGGCAAACCAAGGTTAGCCATTCAAAACACGATTTGCTAAATAAAAGTGCCCATGAGATAACTTATCCAATTTGGACTATGCTGGAAGTGTTATAAAATTAACGTTGTGCTAATACTCACTAGTATTAAAAAAAAGAATAGCAAAACTCTTTACAGAATCAATTATACACATGTCCAAAATGGAAAACTTTGGTCAAATAAAATATACATCAGCTCACACTTCTGTCTTTCGAAAAATCCCCTCTTGGCGTTAACTCTGCGAAGTTTAAATTGGTATCATGCTTAACAAAATCAGACCTACCGGTCACATACAAAAATACTTACTTTAAGAAATATATATTAAAGATGAAATAACGTAACACTATAACTGTTATAAGCTGTCAACGGAATAACTCGTCACTAGCCAGCAAAGATTCTCGTAGAGACAAATGGTAAAGAATGCTAGGGACACTTAGCTTAAATAGTAAGACAAATCTGCAGGTGTTTCGCGGGGGTTCTTCCAGCCCGCTCGAGATGAAACAAACCAGATATAAGACCCAACTGGAGAGCCTCGGGAGACAGACGTAATATTGCAACTATTTTCCGGTTCTACGAGCGACTTGCGTTCGGGATGAAACCGAGGATGGCATAAAATAAAGGGCAGAGAATTCCCCATGTCCCCCATAAGTCAAAGGGACAGGGTACTTGCTGTTCCCCAAGAATCGCTAAATAAAAGACCTTTGACAAAACTACCGCTATTCCATGTAGAAATGGTTGGACTTAGCTTGGCCCATGTCAAAATTGACGGGACTAATGACAGCATTAGAGCTATTAAGAGCAATAAGACAGAAAAGTGGGTGTAGCCAAGAAATAGAAAGAAAAACAGGGCAGACCAATGTGTCAGATATTTCATCAAATCATGACACTTGGACACTCAATAACAGAAAATGGCAGATATGAAACAGAAGCGCTCTTGGTCTTCTGTAAGAAGGTATCATAATCTAAAAAATTTGACTTACTTACTCAGTCGTTTCTCTTCTACCCTGGGGTGTAGATGTTTACCAGAGAGAGCGCCGTGACGACTGTCTTCTTCCTGGCCTGGTTCTAATCTAGTCTTCAAGAGACAGTCTAATGTTGTCCTCTCAGCAGACTCTGGAGGTCTGGATCCCTGGCTCTTAGTTTCCCATACTTGTTGTGGTAGCCGATCTTCTCCCATTCTGCAGTCATGGTCAAACCATCGTAATTGGGACTGTTCTACTTGGGTCTCCAGGGGCTGGGTTTTGAGGTCTTGCCATATGGTCTGGTTGTGGACCATGTCTCTTCTTGTTACGTCAGTCACTTTCTTCAGATACCTCATTTCTGAGGTTTGGAGGTGGCTATTTTGTGGGTTGTATTCATTGTCTGGTTTATTTCTCTGTCGTTTCTGTTTATCAGTTTTAATTGACAAAAAATTTGATATCACTGTCAACTTGATGAATATTTTTATTTTTCTGCCCTCTGATAAAGTCCATTCTGAAGACTATGCTAGGGCAAGAATAGCTCTTGGTACAGTTTTTGAGGTTTAACTTTATTTTGCTGAAACCAACAGTTCAGTCTTTCACATTCGTTTACGTGACAGCGTAATCGAGGCACCTTAATCTTTCACTTCCCCAGTGTCTTGTAGGTTAGAATTTTAAGTCACAAGTTTCCAGAGACTTAAAAAAAAAAAAAACAAGAGAGATCAAGGGGAAACCCGTCATATTTTGCCTCATATAGCCATGAATCCTAGTAACTTCCATAGAAAAAAAGAACGTTAACTTGGGGTTTCAGAGGAGTCGCCTAGTCCAGTAGGGAATATCCTGTGCTGCATGTGATACCAGCCTGTCATCAGGGTACTGTAAGCAATATTTATATACTACTATTGTGTTAGACTGAAAGATCTCTAATTTCAACATGCAATCTAGTATAACCAACGGATCTTGTGTCAAGTTTGAACAGAGCATATCTCGTTGAAATTATGTAAAGCTCGTAGATTCAATTTTTAAAAAAAAATGTCGCCTTAAGTTCTTCATATGCAGCATGTCATCATCAAATTCATAGGAATTTGTTTTAATTAAAGTTTTGGCGAGGCGCGTCTCGTTCAACGTAGTCGGTTATATTAGGGCACATGTCCAAATATAAAAGACCTTTGGGTCTGGTGATTTCATAGGAATCGTCGAGACAATAAAAGTATAGTAGGCTATAGGCTAATCACTGAAATAAAAATTATATAAATATACAACCCCACATAAACACTCATTATTCTAGCTTGTATATTTTAATGTCTAGGATGCGACACTGCCTTATAGTCTCTTAATGGGCTGCATTTTATTATAGTCTAATAGATAACAAAAAACTAGGTACGTTTAATTAATAATAACATCGGATGGAAGATGCTTTTCTGAAGTGGAAATGAGAATAGCCCAGGCGAAAAATGCGTTTATAAAATGAAGAGTATTTTGTGCAACAAACTCTTTGTCAATGGAAGTAAGAAAGAGAGTTCTTCAATGTTATATACAACCAACCTGACTTACAGGTGTGAGTCATGGACAATTAGTAAAGAAGAAGGGAAAGCACTAGAAACTGCAGAGATTTAGTTTTACAGAAGAATGTTAAAAATACCATAGCCAGCCACAAAGAATAATGAGCATGTCCTGAAAGAGGCCGCTGCGCAAAGGAAACTTATTTCTCATGTTAGAATAGAAGGAAGCAATACACTTTCTTTGGGCACGTTATGAGAAGAAGAAAGTTGGAATATATCACAACAACAGGAAAAAATGATGGAAAAAGAGATAAAGGTAGACAAATGGAGTAGATACTGGACAGTTTGACATCATGGCATGGAAAGAAGTCGACAACAGAGTTGATAAACAGTACTGGAAGTTGTGGAGAGTGATAGTGTCACATGTTCTCCTACACCACCAGACATGGTTCTCCAAGAAGAAGAATGACGTTCTGACAGTTTATAATAGTCAGTAAATAAACAAGAAAAGGTATAATGCTGAGATGATTTAGCGACTTGCCTTATTAGATTTTCTTCATGAAATCTGATATGTACTTTTCGTTGATTTACCTACCACGAGCTGTTCATGACTATAATCCCTGCCAATTGATTGTGATTATAACTAAGCTGTCGTAAGCTAGCTACAACGACTTTTTCACAAAGCTTGTTGCTGATAAGAATATACATGTACTTTGATATTTGTCTTATTTCCCTTGTTCTCTCGCTCTATCTGTGTCTCAGTCGTTATCTCTTTCTCTCTCTCTCTCTCTCTCTCTCTCTTATCTTTCACTCTCTCTCCACCTGTCTTGTACAATGGGCTGTCTCTCTCAGATTCTGTCACATTTATTTTGTTTCGTGGTGTGCTAGAAGTCCTTTTTAGGACTAACCATTTTCACGCATTCACCATACTGGCTGGTGGAAACTAGTCCTTTTCAGTGCTCCCTATCTATAAACGTAGTACTAGAGATGACAAGAGTTCTCTATTTGGAATGGCATCTGCCAAATGATATAATTAATAATCTCCAAAAGAGCGTTGCAGTTCGTTCTGCACAGAACATGATTCTGTTAGAAATAACTCTTAAGAGACTTATATTCTGCGCAGAACGAATTACAACGTTCTTTTGGAGATTACCAAAGGTTCTTTTACAGCCTTACGGAATTTGAGTACACTGTAGACCGCACTGTCATCCGATATGCTTGAAGTGTCAGGGAAGGGTGCTTCAAATGGAAATTTCAGCTAATCATTCAAATTAGTGACAAGATAAACATTACAGCGTGTATTTAAATTCAAACGATCTTTCGAGCTGGGGCTCGGTAGATTAGCTTCTGTATGGAATGTATGTTTAATGATGATGTTTGTACTTTTCAACATATTTTATTTCGCAATTATAATTAGATACTGTAAATGTATGCTATTATTTTACTTTTACAACGTTGAATTATTTTAAATTAATATTTAAAATGCATATGAGAATAAATGAATTAAGTATAAAAGGCCAGAGAAAGGAAGGGCAGAACGTCAGACGGGTCTGCGTGCACAATTCTCAACATTTGAAAATAAAATTGGTTCGTTCGTTCTATCTGCTTTTGTTCCCCGCTTTTAGTTTGTCACAAAAACGGAAAACTTTTAAGCGGCCGACAAGCGCGGCTGTCTGCCATCAATGGTACCTATACCTTGTAGCGGTATGGCAGCTTGTGTACCCTGACAATCCCCAGAGCTATGCCAGTGGGAGTTTTACTCCTGGTAGGTTCAACCAAGCTGAACTGGTCTGCGTGGGTAGGGGTCAGACAAAAGCTGGTACCCTGGTCCTCCAGGTTGGGGGTGTTAGCACAGGGCCGACACCCCTGTCTGTGTAAAAAAATTGCACATGTTACGGAAACAGCAATAAATGAAAAAACTTTGATGCGGGACGGACATCCGGAGTCTCAGGCTCGTATGACTGACAGTGGTGAAAGCCGAAAGGAAGCCACTGGCATGAAAACGGATGCCCAGACAGCAAAACACGAAACCAGAATTGGTTTTTGGAATGTCAGAACAATGAATGAGGCAGGGAAGCTGAGACAGATCACAGCAGAGATGAGGAATTACAAACTACATATTCTGGGAATAAGCGAGAGCAGATGGACAGGGATGGGGAGAATAAAAACAGCTACAGGGGAAACAGTACTTTATTCTGGTAGAGAGGATGGTCAGCACAATGAAGGTGTAGCCATTATCCTTAAGAAAGGAATGGAAAGGTCTCTACTGGAATGGAAACCCATTAACAACAGACTAATAAGAGCAAGACTGAGAGGGAGATTCACCAACACCACAATTATACAATGCTATGCACCAACAAACGACAGCGATGAAGAGATCAAGGACGAGTTCTATCAACAGGTACAAAAGGAAATGGAAACTGTACCCAGGTACGATCTTATTATAGTAATGGGAGACCTAAATGCGAAAGTTGGAACACACAATAATTATAACGAAAGAGTAATGGGGAAATGCGGCAGTGGAACAGTAAATGAGAATGGGGACAAATTAATAAGCTTCTGCAGTATTAACAACCTGGTCATTGGAGGAACACTTTTTCAACACAAAGAAGTGCACAAGTTAACATGGGAATCACCAAACGGACGAGACAAAAACCAGATAGATCACATAATGATCAATGGCAGATGGAGACATGCACTACAAGACGTGAAAGTAAGAAGAGGCGCAGATGTGGGAAGTGATCATCACCTAGTAGTAGCAAGACTGAAGGTGAAACTCAGAGCTGCTGGACCAGTTGCAGTCAAACAGAAAAGATATAACATCACGAAACTTAAGGACCCCCTCACCAGAAAAGCGTTCGTGGTCGACGTAAAGAGACGATATCTGATTACCAAAAGCCAGGAAAGAACAGAGACCGACGATGTCGACCAGAAATTCAACACCATCTCAACAATATACAAAGAAAGCAGCAAGTCATGCTTGGGATTCCAGGAAAGAAAGAGCCAAGACTGGATAACACCAGAAACGCTAAACACCATAGCGAAGAGAAAGGAAATGAAAAGAAAGAAAACAGAAGCTAAGTCTCCCAGGTTAAAGGCAATATATAGTGAACAGTACAGTCAGCTGGACAAGGAAGTAAAACGTCAAACCCGTGCTAACAAAAGGACATTTCTGGATGACCTTGCAAGACAGGCAGAAGAGGCAGCACTGAGAAATGAACAAAGCACAGTTTATAAAATAACTAAAGCTATCAGTGGAAAACGAGGTGCAAACAACATAACGTTAGTAAGAGACAAGCAAGGAAATCTCATCACCACAGCACAGGGGCAGGAAACAAGATGGGCAGAGCACTTCAGAGAAACACTGAATAAGGAACCACCAGAGACTCAGCTGAATGTTCCTGAGGCTGAAAGTGACTTAGACGTAAATACAGACATTCCACGAAAAGAAGAAATTATCACAGCTATCAAAGGGCTAAAAAATGGAAAAGCGCCTGGTCATGACAATCTAAATGCTGAGCTATTCAAGACAGACCCTGAACTAGCAGCAGAACTATTAGAACCACCATTTGCACAAGTCTAGGAAACTGAGACAACACCAACAGAGTGGAGTAAAGGAATAATTGTCAAATTGCCCAAGAAGGGCGACCTTGCAGACTGCAACAACTGGAGAGGAATTACCCTCCTCTCAGTTCCCAGCAAAATACTAGGCAGGATAATCATCCAGAGAATTTTAAAAGCAGTTGACCATAATCTGAGGAAAGAACAAGCGGGCTTCAGAAAGAACAGAAGATGTGCAGATCACATATATTTGCCCTCAGAAACATTATAGAGCAGTGCTCAGAATGGCAGAGACAGCTGTACATAATCTTTGTTGATTTTGAAAAGGCTTTCGACAGCATATACAGGGACAGCCTATGGAAAATTCTTAGGGCTTATGGAATTCCCAGCCGCATTGTTTCCATTATAAAAAGCCTCTATTCTAACTTTACGTGCAGTGTTGGATCGAGTAATGTAACTTTCGAAGTGAAAACAGGAGTACGACAGGGATGCCCCTTATCAACAACATTATTTTTGACAGTCATAGATTGGGTGATGCGCCAGACAACAGAGGGCAGTCCAAGAGGAATTAGATGGACAACGTTTTCTACACTGGAAGATTTGGAATATGCAGATGACATTGCACTACTCGCGCATTCACATCAACACATTCAAGACAAAACCGATAGACTGAATAAGTATGGCCAGCAGGTTGGCCTGAACATCAATTTGAAGAAGACAGAGGTCATGACACTAAATGTGGGCAATCCTGAGCCAATAACAGTAAGGAACCAGAAGTTAGAACAGACAGACACATTTACTTACCTAGGAAGCATAGTAACACCTGACGGCGGAACAAGCAAGGACATTAACAACAGAATGAATAAAGCGAGAACAGCCTTTGCTGTTCTCAACAACATTTGGAAGTCTTCCCAGTACAGCACAAACACCAAATTAAGACTGTATGAGAGCTGTGTACTTTCTGTGCTTCTCTATGGTGCGGAATGTTGGAGAGTAACAGAGAAGGAAATGTCGAAACTGTCCTACTTCCACACAATCTGCCTAAGGAAAATTCTCCGAATCTTTTGGCCAAACACCATCAGCAACCAAGAACTACTTATTCGGAGTAACCAGGAGGACATGCACACCATCATAGCTGGCAGACGCCGGAGTTGGGTTGGCCACGTCCTCAGAAGGGACCCTGATACCATCACAAGAACAGCTATGCTATGGACCCCTGAGGGAAAGCGAAAGAGAGGCCGACCAAAAACAACTTGGCGGAGAACTGTGGAAGCTGAGATGCAGAGAATGGGCCACAGTTGGGGCACTGTACGAAGGATGGCCGCCGACCGAGCAAAGTGGAATCAATTTGTTGCTGCCCTACAAGACGCCACCAGGCGTGATGGCCGCTGACTGCTTTGACGGTTGGTGGTTATGGATCAAAGAAGAAGAAGCGCGGCTGTCGTTAGGTCTCTTTTCAAACAGGAAGTTTTAAAAACAAAGGGAAGAGGGGAGGGTAGGGGTGAACTGACGCCTGTGTTGCGTAATTCGTATCACTGACGCCGTGTGCGCTTTTCATATAAAAAAGAGTCTAGACTCTAAAAGATAGAACCATTTACAGTTTGATAGTGAAACAATGCAGTTCTGACGCGATTGTTATTGTTGATCAGTATCGATGTCTTTGCACTCCGGGCAAACCCATAGGTGCTCAGTCTCCCTCAGTAAATGTCGAATGGTATGACAATTTTTCCTGTTGCGCGCCTGTTGTATACACGCCGGATGCATCCTCTCATATGTCCATCTCTGCTGGTCTTGCGTTTGATGCCCAATTCCAGCAGTTTTAGCCTTGATGATTCATCGATTTCAGTGTCATTCTCTTATTGGCGATCATTAATTGCCCTCAGTCTTCTGCTTCTTCTTTGATCCTTAACCGCCGACTGACCATCACGCCTCGTGGCGTCCTGTAGGGCAGTGTCGCATAGAGATTTATGATCAATAAATTTTCTATATTCTTTTCTTTTCTACCCGTGTCCTCTACTTTATTATCGCTCTTTTATCCTTTTCCTGTTTTTCGCATTCGTTCGTTTGCGAATATATATATATTTTCCCATTCTAACGTTTACCTGTTTCTTTTCTCTTACTGAGAACGCATTTTATTACGTCAGATGTCAGTCTCTGCAGGTGAGCGAATAGTGCGAAATTCGTCTCGATAGACATGGGATGGCAGACATATCGTCTAACATTTTCATCTGACACGGCGTCCTTCGGCCAGTTTCTCGGCCTGAGGTGTGGAAAGCGCCAGACATACATCGCCCAGAATAGCCGTATGTCGGAGAAGGCGTTAAGACGCGTATTGACAGGTTATGGCAGGTTTCTGAGTAATGTGAAGTGTTAGGAGGGGGGGGGGGGGGAATACCGGCGTTACTTCGGATTTCGGATATTTAATATCTATTGTGTTGGGTTATCTAGTGATAAATAGCTTATTTTCATTTTACTAGTTAGATTTCTGTGCAGAAGAAATTAATATTAAGTCTGTTATATTCGCTAGTCGACATGTTACAGTGGAAAGCAGAATATATATATATATATATATATATATATATATATATATATATATATATATATATATATATATATATATATATATATATATATATATATATATATATATATATTTTTTTTTTTTCTTTTTTTTTTTTCGTACGCCCGCTTATACTCGAGGCGAAATCTCAGGTTATTATTTGTATGTCTAACCTGACATTGATTTTACGTGAGTATCCCTTTTTTCTTGTACAGAGACAGATGTCCCTCGCCATTCAGGCAAATACTCTCCGATTTCGGAGGTACCCATTACAGCTGGGTCGGCTCAGGAGCCGCCAATCCCTGGTCGACGACACTCCTTCAAATGTCCTCGCCAGGTCTCGAGTTAATGCAGTCCAAATCCCGGTCGACGAAAAATCCTCAAATGCCGTCACCCGGGTTTGATCCTGCATCCCCCGGTCGCCAGAGCGGTGTGGTAACCACTACGCTAGCGCGGCTCCCTAGAATATATTATAATTTCTAGCTTAAACTCATGCAGCTGTAAATGAATTAAATTAAACTGCGAATAATCAGTCGATAATATTTTAACTAACTTATAACTGCACTGATTCATCATTGAGTATTGACGAAATACGTATGTATTTCTAATTCATGATGACTGATTTTGTGAATATAACTTATTTCACGGGAGATTTAAATGATACGACAAGCTCTACGCTTGCAGTTTATAATGTAAGTTATAACCAAGGGAATAGTATGTATAAGTATTTTATATGTTGTTTTCTCTTTATTCAGTGAAACTGGGGTGACCCAACTTTGCCAGCGTTGAGTACTGAGTAGTATCTGTGAAGAACATAAACATTTTATTCTTAAAGACCTGGGTGTATAAAGTAAAACCTGTCTGGCATTGCATTGGCATCCAGAACGACAGAGTACCCATTCCATAAACTTTAAGATTTAAATAAAGTAACGGGCCTATCGCGCCAGATTTAATTCTTCCTGAGAGAAACCTCAAGTACATTTCAGTCCTTGTGGCAAGTAAAATATTACAATCAATAAACATTCCGACGGAGTTGTGACTGTCGTAGATTTTTGATAGGGAAATTAAGACTTGGGTTGGTCCCTTCTGAATAGGTTAGAATGAGTGATAGCCACAGTGAGATGTGATAATAGAAATAGAGTTCCACGAATGAGATGGTATAAATTTATAGAGGCTGTCCCGGAAATCGAGAATCTCTCTCTCCGCCTATCTTCTACAACAGATCCAAAGGAGTCAGACAGTCTATAAAAAATATGTATATTAATATATCTCTATCCACTCACGTGCCCGCACATACAAGTGACGACAGTTAGACACACATACGTGGGAAAACTATAACAATGATTATATAGATATTATGGGAACGAACTGACCACCACACTGAAATAAATGTAGGTATAGTTTAATTATCATAGTAAACTTACATCACAACATAAAATATACATCAAAAAGTATACACATAGTCATAAAAATCAAGGAATGCTACAATAGTGATAGACCCGTTTGTATGGTCCTCCCCTGGATATATAGCTCACAGTCCCGTTAGAAGAAAGTGATAACCCCAAAGAGTTACAGATACATATGATTGAGTCTATGGTTTCCCCCTTGTTTTAAGGTATGGACAGACTTGATACTCTGCTTTATTCTAAGGGTAACTATTGTTAGCAATAACTTGCATAAAGGAATTCTGGCAGCAAAATGGGTGCCACATTACAACAATTAAGAAATCACTCAGTCCTGCATTCACGCTATAAATTCAGCAGTGATGACGTGCAGTTGCTCATACCCACAGCTTTGGTAGCCACTTCTGGGAAATACAATTTTTCAGGACATTTACCTACAGAATCGTCAATGGCATCCTTGACCAAGAAATCCCCAGTTCCAAAAAGACGGGTTGAATTCTTTGCTTCAGGGAACGATTCCTTGGGGGGTGCTTATTTGTCGAATGTCTGTTTAAGTCACATAAAATTTTCCAGGTACGAACGTTAATAGCAAGCACAGTGTCACTAGCTTAGTTTCTAGAAATAAGGAATGTTAGGTCGGTGGGTTCTTTCAGGCTAGGACTATAATCGGTCACCACATCACTTGTCAAACTCCGTCGGAATGTTACTGACGTTAATAAGTTACTTGCCACACAGGCTAAAAATGTACTAGAGTTTTTTCTCAGGAAGAATTTAATATGGCGCGATGGGCCTGTTTCTTCATTTATCCTTTAAAGTACTCGTAAAGATTTTGCACCAAGTCACTCTAAGGAAAATGGGTTAGTTCTTCACAGGTATTTACTCTGTACTAACGCCGGCAAATTTGGGTCACCCAGTATTCACTGAATAAAGAAAAACACATATGAAATATGTTACGTATTATGTACTCAATATAACTTACGTTTTTAAAATGCAAGCGTACAGCTTGACTTATCATTTAAAACTTCCCGTGCAATAAGTTCACCCGTGTGTTACCGGGGCCCGAAAGGGGAGCAAAGAATAGTAACACTGCACCCTACCACGCATGTCGTAAAAGGCGACTAAGGAGGGTATGGGCATGGGGCTGTTTACCCCATCCCGTAAAAACTTCGCACAGTGGGCTGATCACCTGCTTGCCAACCAATCTGATTACGGAAACAATGATAGATTGTTTGGTCTGTTTTTGTTCCACAAAGACGCCACTAGGCGTGGTGGAAACAGCGATAGATTGATCAATTTGTTGTTGCCCTAAGACGCCACTAGGCGTACTGGCCACATACTGCTTTGCCGGTTGGTGGCTAAGGATGGAAGAAGAAGAAGTGCAATAAGTTATATATTTAAAATTATCAATCCTCATGAATTAGGAATACATACATATTCCGTCAACACTCATGAGGCATCTAGCATTTATAAGTTAGTTTAGAAAAATTGTTCCCGTCTGATTATTTAGCAGTTAAATTAAATTCATTATAGCTACATTGTTGTTTAAGCAAGAAATTATAATTTATTCTGCTTTCCACTGAAACACGTCACTAGAAAATAATACAGACTATATAATTAAGCACTCTGCACCAAATCTAACTAGTGAAATATGAAATAAGCGATTATCACCTTAAACACTCACAAAATACTAGATATTATATATAATATTTACCTCCACACACAGAACTACAGACTAAACCATGAACTAGAATACTGCAATCTAATGGTAGTCTAGAACTCGGCAAAATGGCCAAGAAACTCAGACTTCGCCAAAACACAGATATTTGATCTAGCACAGCGATCTGTCTACTGCAACATTTTAGGAGTCAGAATGAAAATAAAGTTTAACATTCTGGTTATATCTATTACCAGACAAAGGGGTCCCAACTTTATTTCGCCAAACGAAATAATCTCCCCTTTCCGTCTAAAACACCTTACATCAACTAGAAGACTACCATGAACTGACACTCGTGCGTTTTCACACCTCACGCTGACCAGGTCAACCGTGAGTGCCTTGTCAGTTGGGATTTCCAGACAAATGTCTCAAACTGCGCCGAGGAGATGTCGGCTATCGCGCCTCACCTAGCGCTCAGCCGATGCAACTCGTTGTGGCAGGTGAAAATGCAGACAAATTTGTCGCCTATAGGTGTGGCGAAAGCGAATATTCACGGTGTATTTTGTCTGGTGCAGGGAATGCTGTAGACCTATGTCTGCTCCTATGTCTGGCCAGACGAATATATTCACACGTCCACTGACACCTAATGCCATAGAATGCATTTAACGCTCTCTCTCTCTCTCTGACACGTTATGTCATAAATGCGTTTACCAGTATGAGAAAGAAAACGGTAAAGTTGAGAATGGGGAAGAAAATATTTTTCGCAAACGAATGGATGTGAAAAATACAGGAAAAGGGTAAAGAGTGATAATAAAATAGAGGATACGGGTGAAAGAAAAAGAAGAGGATATAGGCAATTTATGATCAATAAACTCTCTGTGACAGTGACTAGTATGTGGTGTGACCAAATAAAATCCTATACTGAGAGAAGGCAGTTACCTGACATTCATAGTTACTAGAAATCTAAGCTATTGACACTTTGCTCGCTGTTAACGTTCGTGCCTGGACAATTTTAATGTGACAGAACCAGATATCCCTAATAAGAAATACCAAGGAAACGTTCCCTGAAGAAGCGAATTCAACCTATCTTTTTGGAGCTGGGGTTCCCTTGGCCAATGTTTAACCCTGGAGATTCTGTATGTGCATGTCCTAAAAATTGTTTGTCCAGAAGTTGCTACCAAAGCTGTAAGTACGAACGAAAGCTAGTGATCTCGGCTGACTGAATACTGTAGAGTGAATGCAGGACTGAGCGATTCTTTTATTGTTGTATTTTGGCACCCAATTTTTGCTGTCTTAAATTTCTTTATGCAAGTGTTGTTGCTAACAATATTGTTCCTTAGGATAGATCAGAGTATCCAAGTCTGTTCATACCTGTAAAGGGAAATCTTAGACTAAATCATATGTATTCGTGACTC
The DNA here is from genome assembly GCA_024509875.1 of Oreohelix idahoensis. Taxonomy (NCBI): domain Eukaryota; kingdom Metazoa; phylum Mollusca; class Gastropoda; order Stylommatophora; family Oreohelicidae; genus Oreohelix; species Oreohelix idahoensis. The sequence continues at coordinate 703,019 of JAMPIV010022742.1, forward strand.
TTTGGGGCTATCACTTTTCTTCTAACAGGACTGTGGGCTATACATCGAGGGAAAGGATCATACCAATGTGTCTATCATTCTTGTAGCAATTCATTGACTTTATGACTATTTGTATATGCTGGATGTAATTTTATGTGTTGTGATGGAATTTTATTCTGATAATTAAAATTCATTAATTAAACTTAATCAGCGTGTCGGGTCAGCTCGTTCCAAAATATCTATATATTTTCATTGTCATAGTTTCACGTTTTTTTGTGCGTCTATTGTCGTCACTTATGTGTGTGTGTAGGTGCGGAACCTATATATATTAATATATATTATATTAGATTTGTCTGACTAATTTAACTCTGTTGTAGATGATAGGCTGACTGAGAGAAGCTTCTCGAGTGTCAGAGACAGAATCTACTATATTTCCTCCACCTCACTCGTGAAATCTATTTCTATATTGTATCACCTCCCACTGAGCTATCACTTATTTCTATGTCTATTCAGAAGGGACCAAACTAAGTCTTAATCACCTATCACAAATCTACGACAGGCAGCAACAAACTACTTCCACTTTGCACGATCGGCGGACATCCTTCGTGCATCCTTTGTATTTCAGCCCCCACAGTTCTCCGCCAAGTTGTTTTTGTTCGGTCTTTCTTTCGTTTTCCTTCAGGGGTCCATAGCTTAGCTGTTCTTGGGGTGGCTTCAGGGTATCTTCTGAGGACGTTGTCAATCCAACTCCAGCGTCTGTCAGCTATGATGGTGTGCATGTCCTCGTGGTTGCTCCGAGTAAGCAGTTCTTGGTTAGTGTTGGTATTCGGCCAATAGATTCGGAGAATTTTCCTTAGGCAGATTGTGTGGAAGGAGGACACTTTCGACATTTCCTTCTCTGTTACTCTCCAGCGTTCCGCACCATAGAGAAGCACAGAAAGAACACAGCTCTCATATAATCTTAATTTGGTGTTTGTTCTGCACTGAGAGGACTTCCAGATGTTGTTTAGTACGAAGTTTATATTCCACATAAATCCATATTTCTCAACGCTGTGAAAATACGTCAACAAAAACCAGATCCAAACTTCAGAAATGAGGTATCTGAGGAAGGTGGCTGAAGTAACAAGAAGAGACATGGTCCACTACCAGACTATACGGCAAGGCCTCAAAACCCAGCCCATACAGATCCAAGTAGAACAGTCCCAACTATGATGGTTTGGCCATGTCTGCAGAATGGCAGAAGATCGGCTACCACGACATATATAGGAAACTAAGGGCCAGGGATCCAAACCTCCAAGACGACCCAGGGTCCGCTGGGAGGAAAACATTAGACAATCTCCAAAGGACCGAGGACTAGATTAGACCAGGCCAGGAGGAAGACAGTCGATAGGACAGTATGGCGCTCTCTCTGGCGAATCTCTGCAGCCCAGGGTAGAAGGGGAACGACAATACAGTCAGTCCTCACTATTCGCGGGAGTTAGGCTCCTTGAAAACTCCGTATATGCGGAAATCCACGAATACAGAAACATTGATCCTATGGGGAAAATGGGGTTAATTAGGTTCCTGCGGGACCCTGTTCACAATACACTTTTGCTACCGATCACCATAAACTTATCATAGACAGTTCTCTTTCATTGTTCTTGTTCTTTTAAAATGTTAATGATTTTATTACTATTTTAAAAAAAAATCATAAATAAATGTCAGCGAGCCCCTAGCCGACGACTTGTTCGCCTGCACCGCCCAAACGCCGATCCTGCACACATGCTCCTTAGAGAGCAGAGGAAAAAAAAGGTGGTTTATTCATTCATATCAACATTTGTTTACCATCTTATCATGTCTTATGTTTATTGTCGCTGTCGACGGCTTCCCCCCCCCCCCCCCCCCCAAAAAAAAAAAAAACTGGAGCGTCCTGTGCCATTATTTCATTGTAACACAGATAAACCGTAATATAATTTTGATTCCCATTTGCCTATATCACTTTATTTATTTATTGCAGCACTAGTTTATTGGGACTGTTTAGGAAAAGAGCTAAAACTATATTTTCAGCGTGCACTTGTCATTCATTTTATAAGGAAACTGCAGAAAATAGGCCACGAGGTCAATGCTTGAGCATCACGCTAACAACTAGCAGTATTTTATTTCTACCGAACAAGGCAAAATACAAAACCGTAAATATAAGATTAGTAATGGTGTGCTTCGTCGAACTGAAATTACAAATCAGCTATCTCCGAACCACAAGCCTGAACGATACCTCAACGCTTAGAACGAGCGACACTCGTTGGTTGCACGGAAACTGTCGAGCGGCTCACGCTTTCCTGCATGTGACAGATAAAAACATCAGACAAAAACGACGCTTCGTGGAATATTTTAAGTGCCTATGCGCGAGTAAAGCTAAATTATTGACAAGTAAAACTGGCATTGTAGCAGGGTTTGAACAGTGATTTTAAATGAATAAAATTTATTCTGGGAAATTTCATTGCTATACGTGATAGATTCATTCCTGATAACATGTGTCGCACGGCTGTTTTGTAACAAGTCATCAACGTATCTTTATGGGATTATAAACCAAATACACCGATGCTTTTTCATTGGCTGCTATTGCCTGTCGTCTGCTGCCGTGATTCTTGTTACTGTTGGTGTCAATAGTAAACTGAGCAGGAATTAGGGTCTGTTTCTCCTTGGTTCGTATTTTATATGGAGTCACGTTGTTATAGTTAAATTTTAGTTGTTAGTTCACTGGTTTGATGTAGCCTAGTTCATTTAGGTAATCTTCAACTTACGGCACTAAAGGTAAAGATTACCTTGCTGTTGAAGTGAGCTTTCAGTTGCGGAATATTCGGATTTTCTGTGACCAGGCAGCAATCGTACATTATTTCGGTGTGAGACACAAATGAACACAGTATTTTGCTCACAATACGCAACAGAAGGGCATACTCAACAGTGGATATAATTTAATTCGACATAGCCTATTTGGAAATAGGTGATTTCGTGTAGGCTAATCAAGCGTGACCCACATTTCACAATATTCACTGGACCAGTACAGACAAGAGCACGAACCAGCCGCTTATTGTGAGTTTTCATTTATTTTGTCAGAGAAAACAATAGCTGAACTACTTTATCTGATTCACTTTATATTACGAAGAAAAATTGTAATGTTCCCAGAAAGTAGTGTTTTTAAAGTGAAGATATCTCCTGTGGAGAAGTCAGATTTGTTTCAAAGTTGTATAGGGCCTATATGCCTATTTATTTATGGTAGTTCTGTTTTCAGATCAAAATGCATCCTTTATTTATCGCCACCATTGTTCTTTGTTCGCTATTATATAACCACATCTATTTCTCTCATAAAGCTTACGTGTGTCTCCGACTTCTCTCATCGCCAAACAGTTTTTCCGTCAAGGGGGTTGATGAAGGCAGTGATGTCAATCTGCTTCTCTCGTGGAGTTTTCCCCATATAGATAAATATTGAAAGATATGCCGGACTTAAAAAAAAAAAAAAATTATCGTACTTGCGGTATTTGAGTCTGCAGTATCCAGTTGTCAGCCTGAACAAAATTATCACCTGATCTCTTTCTTGTTAAGGCTTCTGCTATATTTGACTGGATATTACAGTGCCATTTTTCTTGAAACAATTTTTTATAGTTGCTTGTATCTCTTCATTTTTTTTTTTAAATGAAGAAAAATATCCCATTCAGCAGCAGGTGGGTTGTAATTAGGATATAAAGTGTCTCTAATTTCAACCACTGTTTTCAATCGCTGGTCCATGATCATGGTATCATTTCTCTTTTCCAGTTATTGTAAAATTAAATTGAGTAAATGAACGTTCCCAAACATTCAGTGAGCAGAAAGTGAATTACAAATTAAGTGTTAAAAAACCAAATAACGAAAAATAAAGAAAACCATAAAACTTCTAAGAGATAGAAAAGCTGCTGGCCTAAATAGCATTCCAGCAGAGGCCATCGAAGTAGGCATTGATACCTGTACAGAGATATTATAAAAATTACTTGGTAAAGTCTGGGAGATAGAGGAATTACATGCAAACTGAAGGAGGGATATCTGGTCAAGTTGCCAATGTGAGGAGATTTGCAGAAGTGCACAGGTTACAAAGAAATCTTCTTCTTCCTCGTTCGTCCTGAAAAGGACGTTGGTTGCGTTGTGTCTGTTTACGCCGGAGCTGTGATATCTGCACCTTTCGGTCGACACATCCGACTTCAGCATGGCAATATTTGGAACCGGGTTTGCCTTCCCTCTGCGATCCCTACTCTCTCAGCCAGACTGCAGTGATGCAGACTGTTTCCAGGACCACCACGTGGAGGTGGAGTAGGGTCTTAGTCAGCTCTGGTTCGCTGACTCTGATGCAAGCAGTCAAGCTATGGGTCGCTGACTGCGTTCTCTATTGCTGCATCTTTGGGTCCCACAAAGAAATGATATTACTATTAGTACCTATTAGTTAAAAGGAAAAAATATTGAACAGGACCATACCAAAGTGATTACAAATTGCCATAGAGTTAAGAGAAGAACAAGCAAGTTGTTGACTAAATACATCCTTCATAGACCAGAACTTTGAATTGAATCACCACTAAACACTAGATATGTGGACTGTGAAAAGGCCATTGGACAGTTTAGACCAGGGGTTCTTAACCTTTTTACGATTACAGACCTCCAGTGGATTGCCACATATGTCCCTTATAACCCCTCTCCCTGTATTTTTGTATGGCGTACATAAGGGCTGGACGGAGGGATCAGTCAAACTCCGACCACGCAAACATATCAACTGGCAATACTGGGAAGTGGGAAGACGTCTGTGTGTTGAGTGATCTGATTGCTGATTGGTTAGTGGCCTCGCTGCCTCAATCTGTATTGATAATGATGATAGTTAATAATCTAATCTAACAACAATTTTTTAAAAATTGTTCAGAGATCAAGTCCCAAACCCCCATAATTTGGTTCCCATATCCCCGAGGGGTATGGACACCCCTGGGTTAAGAATCCTAGGTTTAGATAGAGAATGACTTTGGAAACTGATGAGACATTATGGAGCCCTCTTAAGTTTACTAACCTAATTAGGAAATCATAAAGACATATAGAATTCTCCATGAAGGACAACTTACTGAGCACTTTGAGATAAGAATTGGAGTGTGCCAGTGAGTCACCATTTTTCCTCTGACTGGCTGATTTAGATAATGAAAACAGCATCAGAAATGGAATTCTCTAGACTGACAAAACAGCTTGATAATCTGGTTTTTGCCAATGATCTGGCTGTTCTCTCACATAACCATAATCAAGTGCAAGATAAAATGAGAACATTTGATTAGAGGTTACAGTTGTGGGGTCAAAAATTCACAGGGAAAAGACAAATATGATGAGAATCAATGCAGCAAATGATAACAAGGTTGAATGTGGAGAAGTATCCATCATCATCATCTCAACCAGTAACCCGTCATGGGTCATTAGGGTGCCATAGTGGAAGCATCAGCAGACAGGGTCTTCCACTGCTCTCTATCCTCAGCAATGCGTACAAGTGTGGAAAAACTGTGCCCTGCCCATTCTTTGATGTTATCAGCCCAGAATTTCTTTGCCTTCCTCTTCTCCATTTACCTTCGACTGTTCCCTGGAGGATCGTTTTCAAAACGGAGTCATGATGAGTTACATGCCCAAACCAGGCAAGCTTTCGACGTTTCACTACAGTATCCATAGCAACCGGGAACTCGTATATCTTGGCAGCAGTATAATGATGAAGGAACATAAAGTGGTATCAAAATAAAAATATAAAATGCAAGTTTTGGAAGAAATTTATGGAAATAAAAACAAATTTAATCACAATCATGAAAACAAAAATCTCCATCTCACATATCAAGGTAGTATTATTGTACAACTCTGAAAGATGCTTAACAGCAAAAACAACTACTAAGTACAGTCTTTCATAAATGGGTGCTTGCATAGAACAGAAGTATTGAAATGGTTTGGTAGGATCACCAGTGTGGAACTGATGGCAAGGACCAGACAAGTGCCAATGAAACAAAAGATGTGAAAAAGATGTTCATGTTGGATAGGATGCACACTGAGGAAACCTGTTGATAGCATTGTTGTATATGATATACTGGGTGGGGCACCAATGGTCGCCTTCTATAGTAATGATGGGGATGGCCTATGGAATGTTGTCAAGAAGGCCTCCAGAAATTGGCTCGTAAAGAAAGAAAGAGACCTATTCGAGATAAGGACAAGAAGAAGAGGAAGCAAATACTTTCCACTAGATAGTGTTTTCTAATAACTTATCCTACGACATTAACTTCTGCCCTCAGATCTCGATAAGAGCCCTCAATCTCCTCTAAATGAAGGATTATACCTGTATGTAAAATAAATATTACAGACAGCACGAGTGATACATTAACAAACTAGATAATGATCAAAGCGGCTGCACAATTTATTAGTTAAATATATTCACATATAGTTTTAGTAGAAAGTAAAACGGATGATGGTGAAAGACAATTCATATACACAGATGAAATGTAAAATAAAAACGTAGTTAATCAAACAGGAGAGTAATAATAATTAAAGCCCCTTCAGTCATAATTGACTGGGCATACGCCCTCAGCTGCTTATTTTCCTAGTGCTCCTTTTGATGTTTTCTCATCTCTTCTGCTTGCCGTAAGAGCTTCTTTTTGCCCAGACTGCGGTGGCGCAGTAGATAGCATCATCACTTGGTGAGATCAGCAGCTTCATCCTCACAGGTTTTTGGATTTATGTCCATTGCCCTCATGTCTCTCTTGCACACATCTTTGAATCTCAGCTGCGGTCGCCCAACTGTTCTTTTGCCATCTGCCAGTTATCTGTAGAAGATATCTTTCGGAATACGACCATCTTCAGAGCGGTGGACATGGCCAAATATGAGAGTGACCATAAGTAAATAATGAAATGATAATGTGACATATTAATTGTTACCACACTGATGTCAAATCTACACGGTCTATGAGTCTTTCAAGTTTTCTCCAGTGTATGAGTATGCGATGGTATGCACTGACTGTCAAATGTAGATGTATATTACCCTGTGTGGCTTATCTCCAAGATGAGGACTTATTGATGAAAACCTTCGTACATATAGCAAGAACTTGTAAGACGTAATGTCTCTTAACATTTGGAAATCTCTCTAGCGTTGACAAATTGTTGACAATTGTCTCACGAAAATTTCTGCTGTCTGATCTTGAAAAGACACTAACTGAACTGGAGCTGTTCACGAAATGCTCTTCTGGTAACAAGTGGGTTTTGTGCAGTGAAGCTTGTTTGAGTGAATTTACATCATGCAATGCACAATGAGAGTCGATGAATTCACTTCATGCACTGATGTAGTGAGTAGCTGAACTTGGTGGTTTGAGCTTGATATATGGCGAATCACCTTGTGATTAAGTGATCTTGATTTTTAGACTCATCAACTTGTGAGTATCTAATCTTGATTCAGGAAATACGCTTTTGAGTAAGTTCAACGTGATATATAGAAGAATCAACTGATTCTGTCTAACTATCTGGGGGTCAGCCCCCAGTCCTCTAAAGTGAAGACAGTCAATCCTGTGTTGTTAATAATCCTGGAAGGTAAACACCTATCTGGCAAGGAAATCACTGTTTAACGCCACCTAAATCTTTCTGATATTAGCTATAATCTCCTGTGTTAATTACTCCTCAATTAGGAAATAACCGCACCTCTCCCACTAGTTGAGGTGTTCTAAGGTGATGGAGATAAGCTCTCTGTGTACGAAAACCAATACACTGCGAACTACCTTAGGCTTGCAGTGATAATAGCAAGTGAAGGAGATTTAGCATGTGCTGAGACAATGACTCTTGCAGATTGATCTGACAATGACGTCTGGAAGGAAACGAGTAACCATCAGGGGGGTCAAAGACGCATCTCTGGTAATGGTTAACGATGTAGTTGAATCAACCAGATGTGTATAGCATACAGCCGACTAACAAGGATCTATGGTGCCCTGTTAGTATATGCAGTAATATTGGGGTATCAATGGGTCTGGCAACATGTGCATAGGTAAGTGGATGGCGATGGAAGCAACCTGTATATGCTGTGGTTATGGGTAATTGCAGGGAGCTTCAATAGATTCTGTGGTAATATGTAAGTTTAGCAAGGAAGAACATTCCAGCACCTCTGATTCATGCTATACAGAGCTTCTACAAGTCTTGCAGAAATTATGTGAGGACAGCAAACCATAAGTCAGAAGAGTTCAGGACCACCACTGGTGTAAGACAAGGTGATATCCTGTCACCTTATCTTTTCATACTCCTCATGGACGATGTCATCAAGGCATGTAAGGAGAGAACAAGAAAGTATTCATTGGAGTACTGGAAGATGAGACAGGTCTGTATTTCAGAGCTGGCATTTGCTAATGATAATGCCCTGATTGCCAAATCAGAGGCACATCTCCAATCCAACCTGCAAGTCTGGAAGGAAGAGCTGGAGAAGAGAGGGATGGTCATAAGCAGCTCTAAAACAAAATCCATGGTGATATCACGAGAAGAAAGAAGACATCAAATTAAGCTGGGAGAACAGGTCCTGGAGCAGGTCGATCACTTTAAATACCTTGGAGCTATTATAGACCGAAAGGGAGGCGTCAAAGAAAAGTTGGCCACTTGAAAAGCAGCAGCGGGAGACTTTTTCAGCCCATAAATCGAGGATTCCTCAGCAAGAGAGAGGTTGGTAAGAAAACGAAGATGGCTGTATACCGCTCCACCTATATCCCAGTCTTGACATATGGATGCGAGTCATGGGCAATGACTACAACCCACAAAAGCCAGATCCAAACCTCAGAAATGAGGTATCTGAGGAAGGTGGTTGAAGTAACAAGAAAAGACATGGTCCGCAACCAGACGATACATCAAGGCCTAAAATCCCACCCCCTGCAGACCCAAGTAGAACAGTCCCAACTAAGATGTTTTGGCCATGTCTGCAGAATGTGAGAAGATCGGCTACCACGACAAGCATGGGAAACAAAGAGCCAGGGATCCAGATCCGCAGGATGACCCAGAGTTCGCTGGGAGGACAACATTAGACAGTCTTTAAAGGACTGAGGACTAGAATGGAACCAGGCCAGGAGGAAGACAGCCAAAAGAATAGTCTGGCGCTCTCTCTCCCAAACCTCTATACCTCACGGTAGAAGGGGAACAACTAAGTAAGTAAGGTAATATGTAAGGTTGGAAGCAGGTGCAGGGAATGTCCAATTTGCCCCTGAAAATAAACGAGTTATCAATATCCTATTAATACTATGTATCGAACTCACACAGAGACGAACAAAACAACTCTCGCTCTTTTCCCTTCCCTTCTACTTCTTGTGTTGGCCTGAAGTTATCAGGCTGCTGAGTAAAGTCCCGCCCTCTTATCGATTGAAAGTCTTTTGCCGCTCACTCGTTGCGTGCAGCTTAAGCTGGAGTATAGGGGTGTCGTACAGATAGGTTGTGAGTTATTTTTGGCCCGTCTGAGTAGAATGGATGGTGATGGGTACATGAGAAAGGTGTGAGAAATAGATTTCACGGGTGGTAGCTTAAGGAAAAAGATATGTCTCTGGAATGAGTAAGTTTCTCTATTCCAGCCTATCTATACGACTATAATTTAGTACAAGACAACCTTGCCCCCATACATATAAATATAAGTTTAACTACACACACACACAGCTATGTGACAACAAGACACACAAACGTGAAAAAACTACGGTTACTTGGGTATGGGTCTGACCAACACACAAAGATAAGTTTCTTTGTTGTTTATTATCATTAAACTTGACAACACCAATATCTAAAGAAAAATCAAATAAAATCAGATTTACATACAAATGAAATAGCAGAATAAATGCGCCCTCCCCCTATGGAGAAAAGAACCCAAAAGTTAATAATCCAAAGGTCGAAGATTAGCACTATGTTACAGAGTAGACAGTAAAGTAACAAGTTCCTACTATATGCTACCCAGTAAAGTAAACAAGTTTAAGCAAATCCAATGTTGGTAAATTCCCTGAAACAAAGAACAATACTCATGCACTCTTTCATACAGTGGCCACTCAATCACTCTTACCTACTCTTGGTGATATCACTTGGAAATACAATTATTCCTGAATATATATGTCAAGTTCACTTCCCAAATTTGCCCCAGTCCATCCTCTAACAAATAAAGACTAGTGAGGTGGATGCCGAATCTGGTGTTTTGTTTTTTCTGGATGAACAAAATGTCACCGCCAGTAGTTGATGTAGGAACGTACTCTTGGGGTTCACAGTTAAAAGAGGAAAATACTTCCAGTATTGGGAAACATCAGGTTGCTAAAAAAATGTTACCAATGATGATGGTGACAATCCTATCGGACAACTCTATGTTAGAGCTCCGATTCTGCACAGCGTAAAATCTGAATAAATCCGCTTGAATACGACTGTCAGAAGTCTGGAACATTAATGTTATTTTGTACACCCCATTGGGCTGATTAAAAATATCTGCGTTTGGTAAGTCCAGTTAAACTTAAAAGTTAAAATGTTTCTCATGTATCTTTGGCGAATACTCGCTCACAAATGAAATTGGTGACGCACAAGTCAAGGAAAAGATACAACATTAACCAATCAGAAAAAAAAAAGAAACCGCTTGTCGCCCTTGTGATCAGGTCAGAAAATCAGAATGAAAAAATCCCCACGAATGCTAATAACACATTTTTCACAATAATGGTTCTAGAACTACGTGCTTAGAGTATTCAAAAATTCTGAGTGACAACTGATAGCAGGTTTAAGAAAACACAGTTTATATATCATTATATTTCTCTGATCTATAGATCCCTTCGTAGACTTCAAAAGATTTTGTTTTTCACGTGCGGTCTGTCAGGTATCGTATGATTGACAGATAAGCTCGCGTGAGAAGGCGAGGTAAACAAACTTGATTCGCTACCTGTTATGACGGGCAGGTCACGAAAGTTTGTAAACACTTCGTTTGCTTATGTTCAAAGAAAAGAGGCGGGACGAAAAAGTAGCTTGTGTGAGTAAACACAGGCAGAAAATGCATGGTTTTACTAGCAAATCATAGAGCGATACGAGATTACAAAGACTGTCAGATTACTGTAGGCTCTTTTTCTATTATACGTCACAAGAGGTAGCACTGTTTACATTTTAGATCAAGGCTTAGAGCATAATTATTCCACACATACACAGTTTACAAACAAGATAGTAATGTTTGGAAAAAAAAAATTAGCTACTACATACATCCCAAGGTAACTGAAAGTTGCCCGATTAATAAGTATGGTTTGGTTTGGTTTTAAGCACTATCTTCATTGCACACGGACAAGCCATCAGTGCTCCGATCTCCTCCCTTAGATCACACAAGGAGGATCTTAGCACAGTGCACAAACTCCATAGCACCGGCGAGAATCCCAGTGTGTGTATATTTTGTATAGGAATAACACATTCTATAAATATTTTTGTGGTGGGTAGGTTTCCTAATTTTTAAATTTTGCCAGGGCAGCGGCCTTATGGCCTACTCTTTAGGGTTTTTCAAATGCTGTGGGATTTTTAATGTGCGCAACTTGCACATGGGACCCCTTTTTTTTCGCCCTTATCCGAGAAGGCTAAGCATCCGATCTCACTACCCATGAGACCAGAGGGAGTATGACATAATTAGGACACTGGTTCTGAAAAAAATATTTCCATAAATTATAATCCCTCCACTGGGATTCGAACCCGGAACCTCTTGAATATGCGGCGGACGCCATACCTCTTAGCCACTCCGGCCTCCGATTAATAAGATTTAATTAAGTAAGTAATAAACCTAAATTAGTTATTAAAATAGCAATGCTATTATACTCAGTATTTACAAAATAGCAACACTCTTTAAAGCAATTACTATACATAGAAGGAGCCACGGTAGTGCACTGGCTTCCTAGCACAGTGGTCCATGGTTTGATCCTAAGTTGAGCTGGGATTTTTTAGACCACAAACAGCTCCGGGGTCGACCCAGCCTCATGACTTGGGTACCAGAGCAACTCTGGGAAGGTTAAGGCGGCCGGCATGATGCTGACCACATCACCCATAGTGTGCCGATGGTCAAGAAAATATGGGCCTAACACCATATTCCCAATATGCCACAATGGGCGTGTAACGGGATCCTTTACCTTTTTTTTTTAACTATACATAGACCAAGTGAAAAATAGTAGTAATATTCCCCGCCTCGGCAGTCACTAAAGTAATATTATACACAGACTCACACCTTCCGTCTTAAGAAAAAACAACTCTTACATTAACGCCTTAGTGATTTTGAATTGCTGTGCACTTAATCAAATTCAGAGTTTCCCTGTCACAGAAAATTTATCTTAAGGAAAAATGTCTTCTTCGATCCTTAGCCGCCGACCGTCAAAGCAGTCAGTGGCCATCACGCCTGGTGGCGTCTTGTAAGGCAACAACAAATTGATTCCACTTTGCTCGGTCGGTGGCCATCCTTCGTACAGTGCCCCATCTCTGGTTCATTCTTTGCATCTTAGCTTCCACAGTCCTCCACCAAGTTGTTTTTGGTCGGCCTCTCTTTTGTTTTCCTTCAGGGGTCCATAGCATAGCTGTTCTTGTGATGGCATCGGGGTCTCTTCTGAGGACATGGCCAACCAGCTCCAGTGTCTGCCAGCTATGATGGTGTGCATGTCCTTTTGCTTGCTCCGAGTAAGCAGATCTTGGTTGGTGATGGTATTCGGCCAAAAGATTCTGAAAATTTTTCTTAGGCATGTTGTGTGAAAAGAGGACAATTTCGACATTTCCTTCTCTGTAACACTCCAACATTCTGCACCATAGAGAAGCACAGAAAGCACACAGCTCTGTTATAATCTTAATTTTGTGCTTGTGCTGTATTGAAAGGACGTCCAGATGTTGGTTAGACTAAGAAAGGCTGTTCTTGCTTTGTTCATTCTGTTGTTGATGTCTTTGCTTGCTCCGCCATCTGGTGTTACTATGCATCCTAGGTATGTGAAGGTGTCTGTCTGTTCCAGTTGCTGATTCCTTACTGATATGGGATCAGGGTTGCTCACATTGAGTGTCATGACCTCTGTCTTCTTTAGATTGATGTTCAAGCCCACCTGCTAGCTATACTTATTAAGTCTATCCATATTTTCCTGGATGTGTTGATGTGAATGTGCTAGTAGTGCAATGTCATCTGCATATTCCAGATCTTCCAATGTAGAAAATGTAGTCCATCCTATTCCTCTTGGACTGCACTCTGTTGTCTGGCGCATCACCCAGTCTATGACTTAAAAATAGAGTGGTTGGCTAGGTGTCTCTAACACTCCTGGCAATTGTCTCCAGAGAATTCTGCTACCTTACAAAGTGATATTCTGCATCAGAGCAAATAACAGTTGTATTGTGTTTAGGAATATTCGTTTTCCGGTAAGCACACTTACTTTTTTAATGCAGTAGGATAGGCCGCTAGGTGTTTTAACTTAATTATGTAGAAAAGAGATCCCCCATTGCTTTGTTTCATCTTAAATACATCTATACATTTTTCCTTCTGCCATCACCGGCGTCAATACCGTGTCGAGATATGGCGGCTTGCGTACCCTGATTACCCCCAGAGCTATGCCAGCTGCAGTTTTACTCATGGAAGGTTCTACCAAGCTGGACAGGTTTGCGCGGGCAGGAGTCAGACTAAAGCAGACACCCTGGTCCTCCAGGTTGGGGGTTTTAGCATAGGGCTGACACCCCTGTCTATGTAAAAAGAAATGAAGTTACAGAAACGACAACAAATGATTAAACTTTGCTGTGGGACGGACATCCGGAGTCTGAGGCTCGTATGACTGTCAGTGGTGAAAGCCGAAAGGAAGCCACTGACACGAAAACGGACGTTCTGACCGCAAAACGCAAAACAAGAATAGGATTTTGGAATGTCAGGACAATGAACGAGACGGGTAAACTAAAACAGGTCACAGCAGAAATGAGAAACTATAGATTACACATTCTAGGGATAAGCGAGAGCAGATGGACAGGGGCAGGACAAGTTAAAACAGCAACAGGAGAAACAGTACTTTACTCTGGAAGAGTACAACAATGAAGGTGTAGCAATTATTCTACAGAAAGGAATAGAAAAGACATTACTGGAATGGAAACCCATCAACAACAGACTGATAAGAATAAGATTGAGAGGTCCTTTCAGGCATTCGTTTCCAGAATAAGGAGGTTTCGTCCATATTAAAAATTTGCTGGGGCAAATAACCCCCCTCTACAATTAGTTTATCTATGGTTTCAACAAAATCTTCTGCATCAGCACTCGCAGACTCACCACTCACTTTCACATTATGCAGCGAAAGACGTTGTTTGAAGCGCTTGAACCACCCAGAACTAGCACTAAACTCGATATTGTAGTCTGATCCTGCTTTTTCTTTAAGCATTTCGAACAAGCTTCGTGCCTTAGCAGTGATCGTCAACGTGCTGAGAGGGATTCGCTTCTGTGTTTGGTCCTCAATCCAGGTCATTAGCAATTTGTTCATATCTGATATAGGTCCCTCTCGCATTTTCGTAAGCTTTGTAGCTTCTAACTACAAAGAAGTAGTTACATCGGAGCCGATCCTTTAAAAGCTTGGAGAATTTTTTCTTTGTTCGTAAGGATCATCGTGACTGTCGAGTGCGACATGCCCAAATCACGAGCTATAGCATTCACTGGTTCTCCACCTTCGTGAGGTTTAATTACCGTTTGTTTCACTTCCAAATCGATACTTTTCCTTTGTCTCTTGCTGCTGCTATCACTAGAACTGGTTTTGCTGCGTTTGGGAGCCATGATGCACTTGACGGTAATGTATTTTCGAAAGTTCACATTAAAATATCGATAGTGAGTACAGTACAGTACATACATAGGCCAGTAACATAGGCGTTTATTATGACTATCAAGACATATGTACTGTATTATAGGTTATATATGTACTCAGAGCCGGATTAACGTAGTAGCACAAGTAGCATATGCTACGGGCCCCGCGCTTTTAGGGGCCCCGCGCCAATAAATATGTACATAATTTTTTGGTCATCTAATACGAGCGTTAAACTAATGATCTTGTGATTTATGCCATCTTTAGCGCCTTTTCATTTGGTGTCACGAAATTGTGAGAGAAAGAGCATAAGAGGGTGACTTAGTGTGACTCTTCATTATTTTTATCTTAACTGTTTGCGGACGGAAGCCATTTAAGTGGCGTATAAAATTTGGTCACGTTTGGACGAAAGCCACTTTTTTTGCTCTAGGCGACTGCCCCTCTAATTTTGTTTCGTTCTTTGTGAAATGAATTTGCATTAACAATAAAAACTAGAATTTAGGAAACGGAAACTTCCTGTTTTAATTGAGATACACGGCGTGCTCGCACTCTCTTTCGATCTTGATTAAAATTTCTTGATTTGTAAGGTTAGAAAACTCAAAAAATGAGCAGTAGACACAGAGATATTGGACGTAATTATGCTTCAGGAAGTGAAAAACGTAAAGCGAAGGAAGAAAAAGAAAGAAGAGATCAACTTGTGATATCAAAAACACGTAAGCTGACAGAATATTTTGATGTTCATGGTGGTGGTACTCTAACCGCTGAAACTGGAAGTACAGGAACAACTAGTACTAGTGCAGGCTGTGCAGCAGAAAACATACAGCAAAACCCAGTATACACTGAGTCTGAATGTGAAAGAATAAGTGAAACGAAGAAGTACTCTAATGATATTGGTGACTAGCCGAACAATATAGATGACTGTGAGCGTGAATATTGGATATCCAAGAGAAGTGAAAAATGTCAACATGTTGATAGTGCCTCTTTTCATCCGTGCGATTGTATGACACTGAAAAGAAAAATCGATACTGTCAGAAGTCTTATTTTACACATATTCATAAACTTACAGACAAGCAACATGCAAGAAAATGGTTATGCTATTCAGAAAGTAAAGGGCGCCTATTCTGTTTCCCATGCAAGCTTATGAGTTCAGAATGTTCATCAAAGTTTACTGGGAAAATGCAAGCAATCTATTGCGTCGACATGAAGAAAGCTCCTCACATAGACGACAAGCTTTAATTTCACTGTTGATGCGTAAAAACAAAGGTGAACGGGTCGATTCCCAACTTGTGAAACAAATGGACATTCAAGAAAAGTATTGGCACAAACTTCTAGAGCGAATAATTGAAGTTGTGAAGTTTTTAGCAGAACGAGGCATTTCATTTCGTGGCAGTGATGAAATTGTTGGGTCCCCTTATAACGGGAATTACTGGCCAAGTTTGACCCTTTTCTGGCAGAGCATATAAGTACTCATGCAAACAAAGGATTTGGACATACTTCATATCTATCTAAAACAACGTGTGAGGAATTCATCAATCTGATTGGATCCAGCATACTGGATCACATTCTCTGTGAAAAGAAATACAAGTATTATTCCGTTTCATTGGATTCTACTCCAGATATATCTAATATGGACCAGCTGACTTTGACTCTGCGCTATGTTTTGCCATCTGGACGGACCAGTTGAAAGATTTGTGACATTTTTGGATATGGAAGGTCATAGTGCTGAACAGCTTACTAAAAGTCTACTTAATTTTTTAAAGGCAAATGACATTGATATTAAAGACTGCCGTGGTCAAAGTTATGACAACGCCAGCAACATGAGTGGCAAGTTTATAGGATTACATGCACAAATTAATTGATAATGATAATTACTATGCAAATTAAAAATGTATGTGTTCAAATATATTTGTGTTGTTTTATTGTTGTTTTTTTAAATATAGGGCCCCTTTCTTAACATATGCTACAGGCCCCGCACTAGCTTAATCCGGCCCTGTATGTACTGTACCATTATACGCCTGGCATCGCAATCGTTTTGTACTGTATACAAGAGACATGAGATACACGTGTTGCGTGCGGGAAGCTGTTACTTTCGCTACGTCCGGTTGCGTCCGCTTCGTCCTGTTCTCCGATCGGGATTTCTGAACTCTTTTATAACCTTATGGGACCACGGACGTATATGCGGTCGGACGTTGTCCGAACGGACGTCTGTATATTGTTTTCAATTCCAAATAATATGAATAATTGCTGATAGGCCTACATGAAAGTGGCATCACATCTTCTGTCCAATCATTGTAAATAGGCAAATCAAAATTAACAGTTTTGCACACATTTAGACACAAAAAACTAACCAAACAAACAAAAACAAAATAGAGATAAAACATAACCAAATCAAACCACAACCCCAACCCCCCCCCCCCCCCCCCCCCCAAAAAAAAAAGGCAAAAAAAAAAAAAAACACCAAACAAATAAAGAGGGGAAGCGGTGTAAAGGCCTAAAGTGTATACTTAGATATTTAATTGACATTAATTTGTCATAAGTCATATGATTTATAAGAACATCACCAGACTTTCACATTCCCAATGACTATATATTAACTTTTTGTTTTTGTTAAACACTGTTTGACTATATTATGCAATTTCCTAGGTCTGCCTACTCTTAACATCTCTCCTATATTTATGGGTAAATTTGAAGCCTGACAATAATCTAATATTGGGATTCTCACTTGTTCATAAATGCTCTGTATTATTGTTTTGACATTCTTCACAGTAAAGTTCTTCTATTCTGAAATAGTTTTTTACCAGCTGCAGTCTAAGTTTTTTGTTACTGGAAATTTTCAAATTCCCTAGATATGACATTTTCTTGTTGGAGTCTTGAAAATCTTATATGCATGTCTTTCATTCAGTTTTTTTTTTTATCCCACTCTGCTTTCCATTCATCTGTTATAATTTCTTTATTTAAGCATTTCATCTCTGATTTACTCATCCCTACATTTATTACATTTTTATCAGATCTACCGTTTTGGCTTCGTTATCTGCATTTTCATTTCCCCTCTATACAAACATGTGAAGGTATCCAAGCTATAAAGATTGGACATCCTCTGGAATATAAGTATGTCTTCTTTCTTTGATCCTTAGCCGCCGACCGTCAAAGCAGTCAGTGGCAATCACGCCTAGTGGCGTCTTGTATGGCAACAACAAATTGATTCCACTTTGCTCAGTCGGCGGCCATCCTTCGTACAGTGCCCCAACTCTGGTTCATTCTTTGCATCTCAGCCTCCACAGTCCTCTGTATCATGTTTTGATAAGTATGTAGTAGCAAGAAATATCTTCTCAGACCTAAAGGTCTTTTGTATTTGAACATGGGACCTAATATAACTGACTAAGTTGAACGAGGCGCACCTCGCCAAAACGCGGCAAAATTTTATTTCTTAAAATAAAATCCTCAGCTGTATCAGGTTTATTGCATTCTTGTAAGTTCTTCAAGTATATGTAGATACCCTTCATCTTTTCTACCAGTGGCAGTAATGTCATGTAGAAAATTTGCACAGTCATTTAGGCTATTAGTGATATGTTCAATAAATCATTGAAAAAATTACAGGGACGCAGATATTCCAAATGGACATCTTTGACATTGGAAAAACCATGTTGAGTGTCGATGACAGCAAGTTTCTTGTATCCTTCATCCAACTCAGTCTGTAAGTAGGCATCAGAGAAATCAGTTTTTGAGAAGTGTTGTCCATTTTGATGCTTATGGAACATTTTGTTTGATCTTGGTAATGGATACTGTTCTCACTTACTATAACAGTTCATTTGTTTTTTTAGCACAGTGATGATAAGTGCTGTCCTAAAGCTTGTCTGAATCACCTTGACAATTCCTGATTCGGTAAGCTGTTCAGTTTCTATTTTAATTGCTTTTTTTTTGGCGGCAAGAGGCACAGGGTGTAGTTCGTAGAACTTTGGAATTGTGTTTGTTTAAAGATACATATGAGCTTTGAAAGCACTGAATTTTCCTTTGAATATATAACTTGAACAGTGATGGGAGAAAAATCACAATAGTTACTAATTAAGACTAATGCAGAGCGCTAGAGAGCAACAGTAACTGCTACCTGAATAAACTTAGGGTACTGCTAAAGAATGTTTGACTTAATGCTTATATTACTTTTTTGTTAGAATGTTATATGTTGATCTCCATGTGTTATCTGTTGACACTGTACTGTTTTTATTATTACATTTATTTTTTATATATACTTCATGTGTTTATAATCCAGAAACACAGCTGTTGGAGTACTTAAAGTTTTTAACATTCACTATTTCAGCCTCTTCAACTTTGATCTGTTTGTTGTTATAGTTTCATTTTCTTTGCAGTTATCCTTATGATATTATTCTGTTGTAGTTTTTTTCAGGACTTATGCTATGCACTGTTAGGTTGACTTTTTTTTTTTATGATGAAAAAAAAATCCCGTTCAACTTCTGATTAGTTATATTTGGGATATATATTGTTTTCAATTCGTTATGTTTACTCTATCTGTTATCTTGAAATTACAAACTAAAGAAGATGAACAATTTTAGGGGTTATAGATTCAGTAAGTGTATTGTTTTGGAATTAAATTATTGTACTGTAATGTGTATGGTATTTGGATTGTGAGCATTTGCTTAGCTCACTAATTATTGTAAGATGGTAATTTGAAATTCAGCATTGCAATAAATAATCTCATATGATTCATTAAAAAAAAAAAAAAAATTATATATATATATATATATATATATATATATATATATATATATATTTTTATATATATTTTTTTTTTTTTTTTTTTTTTGATATTGCTCATTAACCTTCAACTTTTCATTACGTCGTGGTTGTGCTACATATTATTGTGTCTGCTCATATGTTCATAATTTTCAATGTCAAATTTTTAATCTCATTCTTTAAATTTCTTTTTCGTTTCTAGCTGTTACATGACATCTTTATTTACAGTAGTTTCTTTGCTTACAGCGAATGGTACACCATTCTCCTATATACTAACATTTCCAGGGCCCCAATTCTTTCTTTCAGCTGATTGTACACTGTCCACATTTCTACACAGTTCAATAATGAACAGTGTATATTACACGTTCTGCTTCTCATTTTAATATTTTAGTTATTTGTTATGATGTAAATATCTGTCTCATGTAGCTTTGGCCATTTCTGCTTTCTTCCTGACTTCTGTGTTTCACATCAGCCATTTTCCATTATGTGTCCAGGTTATGAGAAAGTTTTAGCTTATTCTGATATCTTCCTATTTATTCTAATTTTTTTTTTTTGCATTTGCAGTGATAATCTAACAAAATTATAAACTTCGTATCCATGGTTATTTATTGATTTTCCTCTGATGTTTAGTTGTGACATTTTTTCTGCCTGTTTGGAATTGTTTTGTCTGCCCAGATGTTAAATAGGCAAGGAGACACTATGCATTCTTGTCTGACGCCTCATTTTATATCATAGTATGGCGAGAAATCCTTGACAGATATTACTGTCAGTGTTTTTTTCCCAAGGCTATTTTAGATATGTGATCGTAAGTCTTACAGTAAAGACCCATCAAGGCATTCACTTAGTTAATCATGATGGGGTCTTTGTAAATGTAAATATTATATTGCCTCTGTTGTTTCACTGGACTATTGAAAACAGCACTGTTGTGGACAAACTTCTTTGTGTACTTTACTTTTTATTATCTCCTGTATGATCTTGAGCTACATTTTAGTTGTGTGACTCATCAGGCTGATTATTTTAAAGTTAAAACATTTTGTTGCAGTAGAGACTAATGGTTTCAAATCGTGTGGTTTGTACATTGTATTATATTTGCCATTACATATATCCCGTAATTGTATGTATACAAAAGTTCTCTAGGGCTTTTCTCAAATTCTATTATGTTGTTCACGCCTGCTTGTTTTCCTATTCTCATAATATTTCGTGTTTTCTCCACTTCTAATCTGAGAATTCTTGGGGCTTCAAATATAGTGACGGTTTGTTGTCTCTTACTATCGTTGAGTAGTCCTCTTAGAAATTGTGCCCAACGTTCTGATACAGCCTCATCAAACAAGATTTCTCCATTCGTGCTCTTCATACAGCCTCCTCCTTGGTCAAGCTTTTTCTTTTTTTACTTTTTCATGATTTCTTCGTGTATATGTCTTGTGCTGTGTTTATTGTCATGTCTTCTATTTCCCTTTATTTTGTTTCTATCCTCTAATGTCTAGTCCTAGCATTTCTTCTGCCTGTTTGAACATTTTTCCTACACAGATGTTAAAAGGCCAAAACACATCCATATTTCATGCCTATTTTTATATATGTTATTTGGCTGTGTTGAGCTTGCTGAACTGTATTTGTGCATCTCTTACTATTCTCTGCTTTTCTTATTTCCTGAACAGTCAAATGTATCATCTAGTTGGAAAGTCTGAAGATTGCAGATATTATTCTTGACATACCACTTCCAGTTCTATGAGTGCTTTACCCTGTGTGCTTTACTTTACATCATTAGAGTCATTTTTATTGTGTGGTATATTTGTCTCCTCGTGGACTGTATGGAGCTCTGTTTCCCTTGTTTGCATCACTCTTGTCCTACTCCCTTCTGTCTCTTCTTACATGGTCCTAAAATGCTGATTTTGTAGCTTTTCATTTCTTTTGCTATATATGAATGTGGATTGGCATCATGATTAGAGCACTTGCTTCGCAAGGGAGAATTACTGGGTTTGAAATCTATTAGTGTCGTCCTCCAGTCTACCTAGCTTTAAATGAGTACCAGACTCTGCCCTTGAGTTAGGGAAGGCAAAGGCAGCAAAGAAGAGAACCAGTCACTCCACCTCATTAATCTGAGATTCAGTATGGTGGAGTCCATAGCACTTTACTTCCCTACAAGAGTTTCCGATATTGGACTTCCTTCCTTCCTTCCTTCCTTCCTTCCTTCCTTCCCTCGTTCGTCCTGAAAAGGACGGTGGTTGCGTTGTGTCTGTTTACGCCTAAGCTGTGATATCTGCACCTTTCGGTCGACACATCCGACTTCTGCATGGCATTTTTTGGAACCGGGTTTGCCTCCCCACTGCGATCCCTACTCGCTCAGCCAGACTGCAGTGATGCAATCTGTTTCCAGGACCACCACGTGGAGGTGGAGTAGGGTCTTGACCACCTCTGGTTCGCTGATCCTGATGCAAGCAGTCAAGCTATGGGTCGCTGACTGCATTCTCTATTGCTGCATCTTTGGACTACTTTTACCTTTATGATTTTTATGATACTTTTTCATTTTTTTATCATTTCCTACTTTTTCTTTGCCAGCTCATAAGATACATCTGGATGAAAGAAGCTGATCGAGCTTCATATTGAATTTTTTTACAAGCTTGTGTCATTATATGCCATATTGAAAATTCCTGGTCTGATTTAAGTTTTTGTAGCTAAGTTTCTACAGGATAGGGTGGCTGGCCCCATGTCCAACCATTTGTAGTTGTCTCTTTTATTCCCCCATAGAATGGGATGTACACTGGAGTTAATCAATATAGGTTACTAGGAACATTGATTAGTTATAGTAGCTTTTCAGCTTGTATTGATAGTCATTTCTCACTCAACAGAAACAATTAGCTACATCTTTCTGTAGGAGCACCAAATCTTCATCCCAGCTGCGTTTCTGTTTTTGTTTGTTTGTATTTTTTTAACCTACAATTAATTGAAAATTGTCTGCGTCTTGAGAAAGACATTTTGAGTTAAAACGACAATGTGAAAACTTAACATGAGACATATAACAAGGATTATGATCAGGGCTGGATTTAGGCATAAGCTAAGCAAGCTACAGCTTAGGGCCTCACAGTCTAAAGATGCCTCTCTAACAGTGATATAACGAGGTGCAGGGCTTAGCGGCACAAAAGGTTATAGAAATAGTTATAGTAGGAGTAAGTCTTTAATGTTAATTTCCACTTATAATGACAGTACCGCCGTACATCATACGTGATATGCCTAAACGAATTTTTAACCATAAGTATGATTTATTTCGAAGAAATTGCCTAACTACTTCCTTTTATATTTTTCATTGACAATTTTTGTTACCAATTGCCACTTAGGGCCTCACCACACATAATAATAATAATGTTATTATTATTATTAGGGCCTCACCATGTCTAAATGCGGCCCTGATTACGATCGATATCTAAGGAAGGAAAAATTGTTATTGTTACAATAATATTACATGCCACTTTAAAATCATTGTGTTACATGTAACGTTTGACAGGCCAGATTGTTTGGACTTTCAATTAGATTTCATTACCTTTCAGGAAATTGATGTACCTGACTATTGACTAAGACTTTCTTGGAAAGTTTGACTAATGGAACATAAACCAGCTGACAAAAGAAATAAATCCAAACAGAAGAGGCCTGCAAATGTAAACGTCAGTGACTCCAACTATGGCTCAATGATCACAGGGTAAGTAGTAACTGGTGTAATACTACTGTTTTCTTTCAAGAATGACCGACTTTATTCCAGGACAGCATTTTAAAACTATTGCAATGTGCTTTTGACATTATTATGTTGAATTATTCATTTTCATCCAGGTTTCTCTGGTATTTCATTCCTTACACATGGCCTTTCATACCTCTGGAAGCTAGCACTCAAGAGTAGCTTCTTGTAGTGGTTTTTGATGGTATTGTATGGTTGTTATGTTACCTAGTGTAATGTATGAGGTCAGCTGTGAAGGCTCCTGAGATAAATGTAGATGTGAATTACAGAAGGCCCTTCTTGCTACCACTTACGACCTCAAACATATCTCTTTTACTATTATGAATGTAGCTACGTTAAAAAGTCTAGGGTACTGAAATGTAATGTGTTGTAGTAGAATATACAAACACACACAGCTAATTAATAAGTCTAATAATATTAATAAGACCTATAACACACTGAACTAACTCAGACTGTTTTAGTTTCAATATTAACATTTTTTCTAAATTTATTTGTTCTGAACCAATGTTTTATTTTGGTCAGAACATATGAAATGTTATGGAGTTATAAATGGAATGCATAAATATATGGCATAATAAAATGGAATTTGTGTACATAGGTATTTTATAAGACTGGTTAATATTAATTATATTTATAATGTCTCTGGGAGAACTATTACTGGATGTGCTGTTGGGGTGGTGTCATCACACCCACTCTGTGACTAGAACAAGCTTTGTCCATTGTCTTATAGACTGTAATAAATGTTATCTTTCCCAAAATTCAGTATATTTGTGATGGGGAAATATTTATAAATCTTTAGGAGTTATGGTGAATCCTCAGCAGTCCACTAATTCACTCATCTTGTCTGTGAAGATCTGATGCTGGATTCCGGTGGCCCACTCCTCTCGGTAGCTAGAATACAATGCTAGACTGCACCGACACAAATGTTAGGCGGCACACACATCTGCTTGTGTAATCTTGATTACTTATGTGGCACTACCTTAGTGCCACAACAGAAACTCACAATTCTGAAACAAAATTTGTGCTATGTGTCAGTACTCTATTTACTGCACCACTCTTACACACAGCACAACACATCAACATTACACAGAATGGGTCAGATCTCTCTGACCACATAGCACATCTTACCCAGTTGTTTTCATATAGTACTAGTTCCCCAAGACTGCATTGCATCTGAGATATGTTCAATAGTTTCCTTTTATTCAATAAGATAGGTGATATGTTCCCACTGATCTCAATAATAGATCCGCCTTCCATAGTCTTAGTTAGGCGTCCATATATTTTGTTTGTCTCTAGACCCTGAACTTGGGCTGGGGACCTAGAGCGAGCACTTACTTGTCGTAATCATTTTATATGATATGGCAGTATCAATCACTCGAAATATTAAAATATACAAAATAAATGCTTTCATTCTTACCAGAATTCAGAATTGAGAACACAGTTAATTGCTAGCAAAACTCAGCTGAGCTGCTGGCTATATGATGGCGTCCCACTAAATGTATGTAATATCTTCTGGGAAAAACACCACAGGCAATAACCGACTGTGTCCCTGGACAGAATTGTATCAAATGGCAAAAAAATGCGCGTCTCTGTCCCGCTAATATGATTACATTTGTCCAATCACAGACTTCCCCCCTAACTTTTTCAAATCTACAACCAAAAGTCAAATTTCAGTCAGATCTCAGTCAAGTATGTATTATTGTCTGTTGGTCCGTCTGTCTCTACTTGGTTTTTCACAAAAACACACTTGGTTCTACATGCAATACCCTACACAAATCTGCCTCCTAAGTTATTTTTAGCCACAATTCTCCACCTTCCCCCTCTCGTTCATTACAGCTTGATTTTTGCATTTGCGTGTCTCAAGGACGAAAATTTGAAACTTTAGTGAAAGTATGAACAGTACAGTCGCTAGTCTGATATGAACAATACAGTCTTTTGTCAATATCTTCCTTGTTATCTATCCGTCTGTATAATTTAAAGTATATTATTTCTCTGCTTAAGATGGGCTATCAAACTAGCTAGGTTTTATATTCATAACTCTATTATTAAGAAAAAACATATTTTTTCTCAAGGGTAGTTTTTTGAAATTTGTTCGCGAACCTTCTCCACGGCGTTTGCCGCTGAATTCAAATAAAACGACCAAGTATCGTAAAACGTCCAAGAAATGACTGTTTCGAATAAGAGCTAAGGTCTTTTTTTGTCCATTTCCTTACATTGTGTCAACTAGTGACGTGAATTTTTTTTTCTTTTACTACCAATTTCGTCTTTTTGCCTTCCTAGATTCAAACACGTGTTCAGTCATATTTTTCCTTTTTAGATCTCCGTTTCCCTCCCGTCTACAAAGGGTAAACCGTTTCGTCTGCACGTCTAACTAGTTAGTTTAAATGGCGGTAGGAAATGCGGGCATGGGCGAGCATGTCTCCTAGTATCTTACGCATTATTTTTATCCCTACATTTTATCTTTATATTTGGAGATATTTTAACGTTGTATCACGGTAAATTCATCACACATCTCCCCACCTGAAAACATGCACTACGGCAAGTTCCAAAACCAGTGATACACATAGATAAAATTACTCCTCACGCCTGCCACTACTCTAATTTTGATCACAGGGGTGCCGACTGAGGAAATCTGCACCGCCATTCAATGACCCCGGGATTATTCGATAATAAAATTATAAGGTTGTAACAATAGTGACCATCTCAACAATCTTGCATTTTCATGCTTAGCCTGAGATAAGAACACCAGGGGCTGATGATCCGTCTGGACCACAAAAGTCCTACCATACAGATAGATTTGGAACTTTTTTATTGCCCAGATTAACGCTAAACATTCTTTTTCGCTTGTGGAATATCCTTGCTCCGCTTTATTCAATTTGCGGCTTGCATAAGCGACTGGGTTCAGTTCCCCATCGGGTGAAGATGACCTTTGCAACAGAGCCGCCCCGAGGCCTACATTACTTGCATCTGTTCTCACCACAAAGTCCTGTGTCAAATCAGGCAATTTGAGAATAGGCTTGCTAGTGAGTTTTTCCTTTAACTCTTGGAAAGCCAATTCACATTGCGCAGTCCAAACTATTTTATCTGGATGTCCCTTGCGAGTCAGATCAGTCAGAGGAGCACAAATAGAGTTAAAATTTTTGATATATTTTTGGTAAAATCCACATAACGACACGAATGATCGCACGTCCTTTTTTGTTTGTGGTCTAGGTGCTCTCTGCAGTTTTTCCAAGTTCTTGGGGTCAGGGGTCATGTTACCCTGATATACAGTGTGTCCCAAGAATTCCAACTCTTTGCATCCAATACAACATTTTGTTGGCCTAGCAGTTAAGTTCGCCTCCCTAAGCCTATCAAATAACATTTTTAGAGAGTTAATGTGTTCTTCAAATGTCTCTGTGGCGACGAGAATATCATCCATGAAATTCGTGATACATGGGTTATTCAGGGGATCCAACAATTTGCGCATCATCCTTGAAAATACACTCGGAGCATTTTTCAATCCGAATGGTAGCATGTTGAATTCATAATGTCCTTCCGAGGTGCTAAAAGCTAAATAAGGTCTCACTTCAGGCTTCACTGGAATCTGGTAATAGCCTTTACTAAGATCCACCTTTGAAAAGTATTTTGCCTTGTTTAATCTGGCAAATAACTGTTTTGTGTCTGGTAATGGATCCACTTGTCCTTCTGTGACAGCATTCAGTTTCCTGTAATCTATGCACAGTCTATGTTCCCCAGACGGTTTTCTCAACAAAACTACACTGGAGCTAAAAGAAGATTCACTGTGTGAAATAATCCCCTCCTTCAACAAATAATCTATTTCTTCTTTCAATGCCTTCTCCTTCGCGAACGGAATAGAATAGGCTCTCATACAGATTGGGTTTGAGTCTACCAGTTTCATGTCATACTGTAGCAAATTTGTATGTCCTGGTTTATCTGTTAATACATCTGTATGTTCCTCCAGAACCTGTTGAACTCTCTCCCTCTGATTTTTAGTCAGGTGCTTACTGACTTTTACCTGTGCGGCTGTTTCACAAGGATGTAATGGGTATTCATGTGAGGTGAGTGGTTCCTTTTGCATTTGAGTTGCGATAGCCAAGGTCAGTAAGGGGGTGCTTTCCTGGAGTGGTCTGTCCAGATACTTCTTTAAAAGGTTTACATGATAAACTTTCTCCTTCCCCTTTTTGTCAATTTTATAGTTTGTTCTAGACACCTTCTCTAGAACCGTATATGGACCTTGCCATCCAATTTGTAATTTATTCTGGCTGCCGGGTAGTAGAAGAAGCACCTTCTCTCCCACAGCTAGTTCTCTGTCCTTTGCCTTCCTATTAAAATATGCTGCATGTTTCTTCCTGGCTTGTCTCAAATTATCATTTGCCAGTTTCCATCCAGCTTTCAGACGAGTGG
This sequence comes from Oreohelix idahoensis, assembly GCA_024509875.1. Lineage (NCBI taxonomy): Eukaryota > Metazoa > Mollusca > Gastropoda > Stylommatophora > Oreohelicidae > Oreohelix > Oreohelix idahoensis. The sequence continues at coordinate 730,670 of JAMPIV010022742.1, forward strand.
TCAGTTCGTTCACATATTGATACGATGAGGTAACAGTCTCTTCTGCCTTCTCATCTGTCCAGGTCCTTAATAAAGCTTCCAATGGACCTTTTATTGGCCTCCCAAATAGCAGAGTTGCGGGAGCCATCCCGGTTGAACTATGTGGTACCTCCCGATACGCAAACAAAGCGAGGGCAGAAATTGATCCCACAGATCCGGTTTTTCGTGTGCCAGCTTCCTCAGGATAGAAATGAGAGTCCCATTGAACCTCTCTACCTGGCCGTTCCCTTGTGGATGGTACGGACTACAATGAAAGTGTCTGGCTTGAAATAGCTTAAAAACTTCTTCCGTTAGTTTCCCCTTGAACTGTGAGCCATTATCAGTCAAGATTTGATGCGGGAATCCTAATCTTGTGAATATTGTAAGTAGTGCCTCTGCTACATGTTTTGAATCAATTGATGGCAGGGCTACCGCCTCTCCCCACATAGAACAAGTGTCCACCAGAGTAAGGATGTAACTGTTCCTCCTCTTGGTCCGAGTGAGAGGTCCCACAATATCCACTGCAACCCTCTCAAAAGGTGTTCCCACTATGGGCATTTCCCCTAGAGTTGCAGGAGCAGTCCAATGCTTTGGAGCTACCCTTTGACATTCTGGACAGGATTTGACATATCTTTTTATATCCTCCGTTATCCCTGGCCAGAAGTAATGACAAGCTATACGCTGTCCTGTGGCGCTGATCCCCATGTGACCACTGAAGGGAATCGCATGCCCGAGTTCCATCACTTTATCCCTATATGAAGTGGGAAGAACCAGCTGGTTGTGACCATTTGTTCCAGTTCCGGCCTTCCTGTATAATAATTTGTTCTTCATAAAGTACTCTCCCTTGCTTGGAGGTGTGTGGCATTTGGGCAATTTTTTAAAACATGGCTTGAGTGTCCTATCCTCAGCCTGCGCCTTCCTCATCTCCTCTGGATGAGCATTTATAGGTTCACCTTCTTCCTCCTTTTTCTGTGACCTGGTCTGCACTGTCGCCATGATCACAGGTCTCTCGGGATTCCCCAAGAAGACGTACCTACACCCCAATATCAGAGGGTAGATTGGTTCATCTATCACTGCTGCTCTGATTTCTCCTTCCACATAGCGAGTTTTCACCGTTATCCTTGCGATGGGAAGTGTCATGAGTGGTATGTCCTTAGTCGCCCCTTGTATTTCCACTGTTTCTGTGGTATACTGACTTGGGTCCACTAGGCTAGACTTCACAACTGAATCATAATCCAAACCTGTATCATAAAGGCACCTTATGGTGACCCCATTACAAATAACATCCTCACAAACTGGGGGGTGATAAGGTTCCTGCTGTCCATTAGGATTAACCTTTAATCTTTGAGTCCCCGACTTCATTGCAGCAATGTTTGAAGGTTTCCTTCTACAAAATTCGGTGTTATGGTTGTCTTTCTTACACCATTTGCACCATCTTTTTCCTTGGTTAAACGGTTTTCTTTCATTATATTTTTGGTCATTGAACTGTGAGTTTCTGTCACGATAGTCATTTCTTGGCCTATCAAAGTTTGTCCTGCCTTTATTACCCTGTTCTCTGTTATCAAATTTATTAAATTGCTGTGGAGCTTTAAAATTGTCTATGTGCTTCTTTTTAGTGCCACTTACCTCTGCCTGGGCTGCCTGATACCTCTCAGCGACATTTAAAACCTCCCCCAACCTCTCTGCACCTTGTTCCATGAGAAATTTTCTCAAGTCTGGAGCCATGGACTCTCTTAATTGCTCTATCATGATCATCTCTTTAAGATCTTGGGTCTTCCCCAGAGCAGTCCATTTCTCCAAATAGGTTTCCAGTCTGGCAGAGAATTGGTGGTATGTCTCCCCAGACAACAGTTTGGCATTTCTAAATTTCTTACGATAAAATTCACCATTTTTTTCGTATCTCAATAACAAAGCCTGCTTTAGCATGTCATAATTGTCTTGGTCTTCTCTATTCATTTTAGCAAAGACTTCATAAGAAGTACCTCTCAGTCCCTGTGATAACTTTAGACTCCACCTCTCTCTCTCTAACCCATATGTAGTAGCTAATAATTCAAATCTACTGAGGTACCCCTCGATGTCATCGTCTTTCTCAACAAAATGGTCTAAATGAAACCCCATAGCTGAGGTTGAGGCTCCCTGACTAGGCGTAGCATCTGAGGCAAAAGGGCTGGCACCATTTTCAGGAGCATGGCCTTGTAATTCCAGCTCCCTTAGTCGTAATTCGTGCTCCCTTTGCAATCTTCTATCTTCTGCCTCCCTTTCGGCAGTCAACCTTTTTTCTTCTGCCTCCCTTTGCTGTCGTCTTTCTTCTGCCTCCCTTTGCTGTCGTTTTTCTTCTGCCTCCCTTTGCTGTCGTTTTTCTTCTGCCTCTAATTGGAGCCTTTTACTCTCCCTATCTGCCTCCAATGCTTTTGCCTCTTTGTCAGCCTCAATCTGCAACCTCTTAAGTTCTTTATCAGCCTCAATTTGTAACCTCTTCTCTTCAGCTAACCTCCTATCTTCCCTTTCAATATACTTGTCACATTCTGCAGTTACATACTGAATTAAAACCTGACCCTCCATATTCATTTCCTTCGCCGTTAGCACAGCAGCCGATCTAAATTTTGCTAGGTCAGCCATCATACAAAATAACAATGACCAAGGTAAATCTAAGTATATAGTGACTAAGGTAATTCTACTTATATATAATGGCCAAGGTAATTCTAATTAATTAATGACTAAGGTAATTCTAATTAATTAATGACCAAGGTAATTCTAATTAATTAATGACCAAGGTAATTCTAATTATTTAATTAATTAACTAATTACCACTGGCTGTGAAGATTCACCAACTTTTATTTTTCCCCTTTTTATTTTAAGGGACACTTTTTTAAATTTTTACAATCTGTCCCCACTGGTTTAATTCTCCCACCAGGAGATTCTAATATCTATGATAAACTAAATATCCCGGACGAGCCCCCAATATTTGTAGTGGTTTTTGATGGTATTGTATGGTTGTTATGTTACCTAGTGTAATGTATGAGGTCAGCTGTGAAGGCTCCTGAGATAAATGTAGATGTGAATTACAGAAGGCCCCTTCTTGCTACCACTTACGACCTCAAACATATCTCTTTTACTGTTATGAATGTAGCTACGTTAAAAAGTCTAGGGTACTGAAATGTAATGTGTTGTAGTAGAATATACAAACACACACAGATAATTAATAAGTCTAATAATATTAATAAGACCTGTAACACACTGAACTAACTCAGACTGTTTTAGTTTCAATATTAAAATTTTTTCTAAATTTATTTGTTCTGAACCAATGTTTTATTTTGGTCAGAACATATGAAATGTTATGGAGTTATAAATGGAATGCATAAATATATGGCATAATAAAATGGAATTTGTGTACATAGGTATTTTATAAGACTGGTTAATATTAATTATATTTATAATGTCTCTGGGAGAACTATTACTGGATGTGCTGTTGGGGTGGTGTCATCACACCCACTCTGTGACTAGAACAAGCTTTGTCCATTGTCTTATAGACTGTAATAAATGTTATCTTTCCCAAAATTCAGTATATTTGTGATGGGGAAATATTTATAAATCTTTAGGAGTTATGGTGAATCCTCAGCAGGCCACTAATTCACTCATCTTGTCTGTGAAGATCTGATGCTGGATTCCGGTGGCCCACTCCTCTCGGTAGCTAGAATACAATGCTAGACTGCACCGACACAAATGTTAGGCGGCACACACATCTGCTTGTGTAATCTGCTTAGTGCCACAACAGAAACTCACAATTCTGAAACAAAATTTGTGCTATGTGTCAGTACTCTATTTACTGCACCACTCTTACACACAGCACAACACATCAACATTACACAGAATGGGTCAGATCTCTCTGACCACATAGCACATCTTACCCAGTTGTTTTCATATAGTACTAGTTCCCCAAGACTGCATTGCATCTGAGATATGTTCAATAGTTTCCTTTTATTCAATAAGATAGGTGATATGTTCCCACTGATCTCAATAATAGATCCGCCTTCCATAGTCTTAGTTAGGCGTCCATATATTTTGTTTGTCTCTAGACCCTGAACTTGGGCTGGGGACCTAGAGCGAGCACTTACTTGTCGTAATCATTTTATATGATATGGCAGTATCAATCACTCGAAATATTAAAATATACAAAATAAATGCTTTCATTCTTACCAGAATTCAGAATTGAGAACACAGTTAATTGCTAGCAAAACTCAGCTGAGCTGCTGGCTATATGATGGCGTCCCACTAAATGTATGTAATATCTTCTGGGAAAAACACCACAGGCAATAACCGACTGTGTCCCTGGACAGAATTGTATCAAATGGCAAAAAATGCGCGTCTCTGTCCCGCTAATATGATTACATTTGTCCAATCACAGACTTCCCCCCTAACTTTTTCAAATCTACAACCAAAAGTCAAATTTCAGTCAGATCTCAGTCAAGTATGTATTATTGTCTGTTGGTCCGTCTGTCTCTACTTGGTTTTTCACAAAAACACACTTGGTTCTACATGCAATACCCTACACAAATCTGCCTCCTAAGTTATTTTTAGCCACAATTCTCCACCTTCCCCCTCTCGTTCATTACAGCTTGATTTTTGCATTTGCGTGTCTCAAGGACGAAAATTTGAAACTTTAGTGAAAGTATGAACAGTACAGTCGCTAGTCTGATATGAACAATACAGTCTTTTGTCAATATCTTCCTTGTTATCTATCCGTCTGTATAATTTAAAGTATATTATTTCTCTGCTTAAGATGGGCTATCAAACTAGCTAGGTTTTATATTCATAACTCTATTATTAAGAAAAAACAAATTTTTTCTCAAGGGTAGTTTTTTGAAATTTGTTCGCGAACCTTCTCCACGGCGTTTGTCGCTGAATTCAAATAAAACGACCAAGTATCGTAAAACGTCCAAGAAATGACTGTTTCGAATAAGAGCTAAGGTCTTTTTTTGTCCATTTCCTTACATTGTGTCAACTAGTGACGTGAATTTTTTTTTCTTTTACTACCAATTTCGTCTTTTTGCCTTTCTAGATTCAAACACGTGTTCAGTCATATTTTTCCTTTTTAGATCTCCGTTTCCCTCCCGTCTACAAAGGGTAAACCGTTTCGTCTGCACGTCTAACTAGTTAGTTTAAATGGCGGTAGGAAATGCGGGCATGGGCGAGCATGTCTCCTAGTATCTTACGCATTATTTTTATCCCTACATTTTATCTTTATATTTGGAGATATTTTAACGTTGTATCACGGTAAATTCATCACACTTCTGTTAGACTTGAAAATCTCTCACAGGTTTTCTGCACCAATCGAAGACTCTCGCACTCATTTCTGTATAAAATCTCACAAACTATGTCTTGTGGGAATGCTTAACTTAGAGCCGACACCCGTCATCACAATCTCTCCACCAGCTTCTTCTATCGGCCATTTAATAGGACACGTTTATACCACCTGATGTGATGTGCCACATTTCCCTACCAAACATCGTCTCTCATACTTACACTTGCTAAACACCACTTAGTTGACTCAGCAAGTGTTACACTCGTTTGTTCAAAACACTATGAGGAACTGAGATTCCAATTTTTAAATATCATTCACTGTAGTTATCTTCTTTACATATGTATCTCCCTTTCCTTGCATAACCATAAACAATCGGATCTCAAACGTGTTGAAACTTCATTCAGCGACGAGCTCATTCAGTTATTATTTGCAACATTGATGACGGTTTTTAAAACTTTGTGTCAGAAATCTCAGAATTCAGGACTAACCACCGTGCTCATTTTGTTTGGTCTTGTCCATAAAATATTTGCTTCATACATGTTTTTGGTTATATTTTACCATTATTTTTTAGATTTTCCCAACATTTTGGAGTGTTGCACAATTTTATGACCCAGTAAACGATTTTTTATTATTGGTCTACAGATGGTAAATATATCACTGTATTAACCAATCGTAATAATTGGGTGGCTTTTTGGAAGCCTTGCCGGCTGTATCGCTCAATAGACTGTTTTGTTTTGTTTTGTTTTAATTAATGGAGATGAATATCCTGCTCAACTCCGATGGGTCATAATTAGGATGCATAGCGTCTGTTACTTTAGATAGTATATCCAACGTTGCATTTTGCTTACTGGCAACATCCTTCTATTAATTTATTACGTGTTGTATATATTGAGTAACTGAAAAGTTCTTTTTGAATTTTTTTTCCCCTTAAATAATTAACAGCTCCTCGTACTTCTTGCAATACCTTTTTTATTTCCATTTTAAAAATGCCCCAACAAAAATGGCGTATTTCTCTGCTAATAGTAAGTTGTTATTTATGCACTTAATTTGGTAAGATGAATCTACTGCTAGATATTTATTATACATTTCTATTACCACCATTCCTTTACTGTTACATATTATCATTTCAAGGGGCAGATGATCTGAGTTTGTATCTTCAATAATTTCCCATTTTGTATAGGCAAGATTGGGTGTTACGATGCTTATATCGGTTACTGTGTCTTGTTGATTTACACAGGGATTAATTCTTGTTATTGAACCATCATTTAGTATGATTAATTCATTTGTTTTTGATGAAGTCTAAGAGCATTTTTCCTGATTTGTCTATCAAATTACCTCCCCAATCTGTGTGGTGAGCATTGAAATCTGCCATTATAACAGGTTTATTGCTTAATCGCTTCTTTACTTCTGCAAGATCTCTATCATTTATATTACCTCTTAAACAGTAGAGGTTAGTGATTTTTATTTTCCCCTAATTCACTAGATTCTATTTTATGTATTTCTTCTAAATTTTTTGTTCCAAAAGATTCCCAGTCAGTTATTATAGATGTGTTATGAACCATAAATGCCAATCCTCCTGTTTGGTTATTTTTATTGTTTGTTTGTTTCTTGGAAAGTGTAAGTCACACACAGATACACAATTTTGGTTTTGATTTACTCTATTTGGACAGAGTGGAGAGGGGACGTAGTTACTTTATTGCCTTGAATTTTTTACACTATATATCCTAATTATAACCCATCGAGTATATTTGTTCTTACCAGGTGTACTACATTTTGAGGTGTTAGATCATCAAGATATTGAATAATCATATAAAATATTTTGGCATTCTTATGAAGAGTGATCATCAGCCATTGCCTCTTAGCCGTCTCTCCTTCGCTTTCCTTCCCATCCAAATTTATGTTACAGTATTCGTTTTTCATTTGGATTCTTATTTCTGGTTTGACGTTATCTCATTGGGTTTACATTATATCGGAGTAGTGGCCATGTACTGTAGCGTCCAGTAGGTTGTGTCTTAGCTCGTATTTCTGTATTCAGTCAGGTGATTTTTTATGTACTCTGTCGTCTGTTGGTAACAGAGGCTTTCGTACTGCAAAAGGGATAGAACGATTGCTCTTGAGAGGTTTTCGAAAAGTCGTTAAGGGTTGTCATAATGGTATGCATCTAGCGCTTACAGTTATAGATGAAACATTGTCACGTATGCACTATCACCATGTTAAAGATGAGTTGCAAACGGCAGTATCATAGAATATCAATTTTAACTGCAGGCTGTTCAGAATACTTCAGGACAGTTCAATCTAAAAAAAATACCTTACTTTAATCTTTTGGAAGCTTTTATAGGCACGAAGTTGGTAGTTACCGAATTAGGTGAAATAAGGCAGTGCTTTTCCCATTAGGCCTCAAAGGAAGCCACGATGGCTTTCTAGGAACACCCGAAGTGTTGACTGAAATGGTTGTGGGTATCTGGCAGATTTAACAAGTCAAATGTGAATTGTGTATTACCCATCGAAGCAGCGGAGAAAATTAAATGAACTGGCAAGACCTGAAACGTTCAGATCAACTTGTCAGAAATATGAAAATTATTATGTCTAAAACAAAAGCAGTGATGGTCAGCAGAAATTCATGCTTACTCAACATCTTTGTCAATAATATCTTGATGAGGCAAGTCAAAAGGTTTAGTTGCCTTGACAGCATGTTTACAGAAGGTGACAGAATGGAAATACTATGTCAAAAAAGCTAACATAGTGACATACCAGCTTACTGCACTGCTGTGGCAACGTGGTCATGGAAATAGAGTGATACCTAGTATATACTGATTTTGAGTTATAAATGTCTAATGTGGTCAGCGTCTAAAGGTCAGGAGAAGAAGATCACATCATGTATCGTGAGATGCATGAGAAGGAGGAGGAAAAGAAGACGCTGGCGATGAAAAGGACACACATTGAGAAAATCTATTGACAGTATTACAAGGCAGTTATTTATCTGAGATCTGCTGTGTAAAAGAAATATAAATATGTAAAAGAGATAGAGAAGAACCATAAAACACGGGAGACAATTGAAAAGGATAGAACTGGAGACAGAAATGAGAAGGATAAAAATAAGACATGGAAAGACCTTGAACAAATGACACATGCCAGGAGGACCTGGTGCATAATTTGATGAAGGCCGATACTCCTTGGAGATCTGAGGAGTAATGAAATAAATGAATGTGTTCATCCTCAGTCTCCTCATGGATTCCCTTAAACATGAAGCCACCAATGTGGTTAATCCCCTTGCCGGAAGCCATGGCAACGCACTTAATGGGCCAAGCAGTGGTAGTGCCTGTAGCATTTTGTTTTTATTTGGTGAGACTGCCAGACCCTTCTTCCACCGCTTGGCATTAGGCGCGTCTTACGGTATGCTTGCATGTACAGTGTTAATATTACCCCTTCTAAAATCACGTTTCAGTACCTCGGTTCACAGGCATGCGCAATCAAATAGAGCCAATTCCCAGAGAAACGGAAGAAAGCCGTTGAAAATTGACGTTTAATCAAGACAACACGGTAAGACTGAAGGAAAGTTCGGTGGACAAGCCGTTAGTAAACAAAAATAGAGAACTTCGCAACATCTTATTCCCTTAAGCAAAGAAGAGAAGGAAGATAGAGAGAAATACCATAATAAATTAACCCCTCGAAGTGAGAAAACATTGAAAATACAGCTTAGTCTAAATACCAGAAGCTGCTGGAAATGTACAGACATGATCGCTAACGTCAGTCAGTATGATGATGAAAATTACATACTGGTACATTCACATTTAAATCCCCCACTGTTTAAGTATTTTTGAGCGTCACGACAGATATATCATTCCTAAAGAAAATGTTATGTATACAATGGACAGCTGAGCAGTTAAATGAGGAAATATTGGAGGGAAACAATATTAAAATCTTTGCTGGCTGAAGTAAAACACAAATACTTAATCTGCATAGTGGAAGGAAAGTCTGGAAAAATCTGGTAACAACGGGATAGGTGGAAGGTAAAGGAAGCAGAGAAAGTAGATCTGGGATAGCTGGAAGACACCGAGTATCCAAATTGCACAGTATAAAGTTTTGGAGGGAATTGATCACCAGCGCTTTAGGCATGGCTATGGTGATTTGTCGTGAGTGTGTAATTTTAGAGTATTTGTCGAGTAAGACAAATTGAGTGAACTGCAAGATTGACAGAGAGAACACAGATAAGGTGTGAAATTATGGAGAACTTAAGACGACCTGAAAGGAGTTCTATTAAAGCTATCTTTCCAAGCCCACAACTCACTTATGTAGTCTTAAGTATCACCCGCTCTCTCTTCTTTCTCACAGACAGATCGAGAAATAGTAAGAGCTTAAATAGGTATGGATGAAGGTCTTGTACAGCGCATTAACAAAAAGGATGAAATTTATCAAAGTTCTCTTTAGCTTGTATAGAAGAAAAGAATAAAATCTCAGCAAATAATAATTTATCAAATAACAAAGTTAACAATTACATCAATTCATACATCAAGGAAAACACACAAAACCATCTTGTAGGACACCGACAAATGAAATAAACAGAGAGTTAACAGTCCTTCAGCTGCTTTTGGAAAATACAAAATAAAACCGGTCAGTGTCTTTATGTTAAATCCACTGGAGCGCTATCCTTGCGCCGTCTTCACAACACAAAGCTGATTTGGCCTAAACCAACATTTGGCTGTTAGTTTTATTCTGCCTATATTCTGACCACTAATACACGCCGGGTCCGTACAGAAGACATAACAAATCGAGGTCAACTCAAGGCCACAGTCTGTTTTCCGCTACTATCCTGGCGTGGTGAATTAAAGTAGACGTGCCTCGTATATGGAACTCGATGCGTAATCTGGTTGGGTCTGGTTTGAGACCTTTTGTTGGAACTGCGTACTCCGTTTAAGAACACAGTAAAATAATTTCCATTAGCTGGCGATGTTGTGTAAGATGAGATATTGGTTGCCTTTAAGCTCTGACTTGTACTAAATATGCGAGTAGGAAACAACTACTGCACAATACTTGACGTCAGGCTGAGTCGTTGGTTCTACACTGCCGTGAAGGGTATTCACGTAATTTTTCCACCTGCTTAGTGAGGTTAAGCGAAATATAGTTGACAAGAATTTGTTGACACTCGACGTGTTATCTGCTTACTGGAAAACCATTTGGCAGAAGGGAGAATGGTGCATTCCCTCCGTTGCGTATGTGTAGTCCTTTGCTTTAACAGTTGGGGGGGGGGGGGGGGGGGGGCCTGGAACTAAGACCGAATAAACAACCGTTACCTCAAGCAAAATAAAATTGTAACTTAATTTTATAGTTAAGTTTTATGCACCACTACGGTATTTGTATTATTATTGCTAGGTAAGTCTCTGTCTTTTTTTTCCCACATGAGTTTTCCTCCTGTTAATTCCACAATATCAATTCTCAACATGCATCCCGCATAGGCTAATATATTTGTGTGAGCGTTTGCTCTGACAGAAAACAATCGACTCAATGTCCTCTTCCAACTCAACATATGGGTTGTCCAACCATGTAGTCCCCGTTGAGAGGATGTACTATTTAGTTTACATCATTACGTGAATTTACAGAAAATATAAGCACTAGATACATTACACAATTAAACTGTATGCGCCCCGTGGGGTCGATACACAAAAGGGAAAAGTAATAACCTCCCAAAATGGAATACATACAAGTGCAATGTTTATGCTATTATGATACATTGTGACTTTACATGGTATAGGATTCTTTCGCTGGCCAGTGGTTAACTTTCTAGACTGCCTTGTAAGTTAGATCTAAACTACACAATAGCCATTCCATGGTTCCACACCCTGCCATGAGAAGTTGCTCTCAAAAAAAAAAAGACTACCTCCCACAATTCAGTCGTTATAGCGAACACACGTCACTAGTCAGATTTATATGAATAATTTACACAACTGTAGTTCCCCAAAAGTAATGTCAGCTTAAGCTTACCATTTAACCCATTGTAAACACTAACAAAACTATGAGGCTCTAAACAGATTAAGCATCTGTTAGCTTAGGTTGTTGACTGCGCTACATTGGCACTGAATAAATTACTGAGGAGTTGTCATAAAAAAAACCCGCACGTCACTGCAATCAGTTATATGTACACTAATAACTAAGCACTGCCATCAATGGTACCTATACCTTGTAGCGGTATGGCAGCTTGTGTGCCCTGACAATCCCCAGAGCTATGCCAGTGGGAGTTTTACTCCTGGTAGGTTCAACCAAGCTTCACTGGTCTGCGTGGGTAGGGGTCAGACAAAAGCTGGTACCCTGGTCCTCCAGGTTGGGGGTTTTAGCACAGGGCCGACACCCCTGTCTATGTAAAAAATCGCACATGTTACGGAAACGGCAATAAATGAAAAAACTTTGATGCGGGACGGACATCCGGAGTCTCAGGCTCGTATGACTGACAGTGGTGAAAGCCGAAAGGAAGCCACTGGCATGAAAACGGATGCCCAGACCGCAAAACACGAAACCAGAATTGGTTTTTGGAATGTCAGAACCATGAATGAGGCAGGAAAGCTGAGACAGATCACAGCAGAGATGAGGAATTACAAACTACATATCCTGGGAATAAGCGAGAGCAGATGGACAGGGATGGGGAGAATAAAAACAGCTACAGGGGAAACAGTACTTTATTCTGGTAGAGAGGATGGTCAGCACAACGAAGGTGTAGCCATTATCCTGAAGAAAGGAATGGAAAGGTCTTTACTGGAATGGAAACCCATTAACAACAGACTAATAAGAGCAAGACTGAGAGGGAGATTCACCAACACCACAACTGTACAATGCTATGCACCAACAAACGACAGCGATGAAGAGATCAAGAATGAGTTCTATCAACAGGTACAAAAGGAAATGGAAACTGTACCCAGGGACGATCTTATTATAGTAATGGGAGACCTAAATGCGAAAGTTGGAACACACAATAATTATAACGAAAGAGTAATGGGGAAATGTGTCAGTGGAACAGTAAATGAGAATGGGGACAAATTAATAAGCTTCTGCAGTATTAACAACCTGGTCATTGGAGGAACACTTTTTCAACACAAAGAAGTGCACAAGTTAACATGGGAATCACCAAACGGACGAGACAAAAACCAGATAGATCACATAATGATCAATGGCAGATGGAGACATGCACTACAAGACGTGAAAGTAAGAAGAGGCGCAGATGTGGGAAGTGATCATCACCTAGTAGTAGCAAGACTGAAGGTGAAACTCAGAGCTGCTGGACCAGATGTAGCCAAACAGAAAAGATACAACATCACGAAACTTAAGGACCCCTCACCAGAAAAGCGTTCGTGGTTGACGTAAAGAGACGATATCTGATTACCAAAAGCCAGGAAAGAACAGAGACCGACGATGTCGACCAGAAATTCAACACCATCTCAACAATATACAAAGAAAGCAGCAAGTCATGCTTGGGATTCCAGGAAAGAAAGAACCAAGACTGGATAACACCAGAAACACTAAACACCATAGCGAAGAGAAAGGAAATGAAAAGAAAGAAAACAGAAGCTAAGTCTCCCAGGTTAAAGGCAATATATATTGAACAGTACAGTCAGCTGGACAAGGAAGTAAAACGTCAAACCCGTGCTAACAAAAGGACATTTCTGGATGACCTTGCAAGACAGGCAGAAGAGGCAGCACTGAGAAATGAACAAAGCACAGTCTATAAAATAACTAAAACTATCAGTGGAAAACGAGGTGCAAACAACATAACGTTAGTAAGAGACAAGCAAGGAAATCTCATCACCACAGCACAGGGGCAGGAAACAAGATGGGCAGAGCACTTCAGAGAAACACTGAATAAGGAACCACCAGAGACTCAGCTGAATGTTCCTGAGGCTGAAAGTGACAGATGTAAATACAGACATTCCACGAAAAGAAGAAATCATCACAGCCATCATAGGGCTAAAAAATGGAAAAGCGCCTGGTCAAGACAATCTAAATGCTGAGCTATTCAAGACAGACCATGAACTAACAGCAGAACTATTAGAACCACTATTTGCACAAATCTGGGAAACTGAGACAACACCAACAGAGTGGAGTAAAGGAATAATTGTCAAATTGCCCAAGAAGGGTGACCTTGCAGACTGCAACAACTGGAGAGGAATTGCCCTCCTCTCAGTTCCCAGCAAAATACTAGGCAGAGAATTTCAAAAGCAGTTGACCATAAACTGAGGAAAGAACAAGCGGGCTTCAGAAAGAACAGAAGATGTGCAGATCATATATTTACCCTCAGGAACATTATAGAGCAGTGCTCAGAATGGCAGAGACAGCTGTACATTAACTTTGTTGATATTGAAAAGGCTTTCGACAGCATACACAGGGACAGCCTATGTCGGGAGCCGCGCTGGTGTAATGGCTTCGGCGTTGTACTGGCGACCAGGTGTTCATGGTTCAAACCCGGGCGTCGGCGTGTGAAGAAATGTTTACGGCCGGAAATTTGACTGAATAGCCTGAACGGCTCCTGTGATAAACCCTCTGTGGATGGGAAGGAGCGAAGCTCCTGACCGGGTTGGAAGGAAAGTCCTCAGGTTCCCCAGCCTCGCAATGACATGTCATTGGGCCGAAGGGCTGAAAGCCCAAGTGCCGCTGGTTAAGAAAAAAAAAAAAAAAAAAAAAAAAAAACTGAACTTGTAAATTCAATAGTACCGTATATGATTGCTAGAGTAGATTGGAGCATATCTCCGCACGACGCTGAACGACAAAACGAGGACGATATTTTCATTCACATTTGCTTTACCTTGGTCAGTAAGTGTGAATTAATTAATTGTCTCAATTGTGAATCAGTGGAGACACAAACACTAATTTTAGTTTTCTTCTCGTGTATATTTTTGGAAGCATTCGGTGACACCGGCGACAGATAGGCACAGTTATGGAAGAGTCCACGTAAAAGTTCGCCCGTTTGGAATTTTTCAGTACGAGACATTCTCTACTTGTTTTGATGTCGTGGGAATATTTTCCGGATTGTTTAGCGATTAAAACAATAACATTATTATTATTATATGACCCAGAAGTAGCTAGTGTTAATCAAGAATAGTTTTATTTTTAATATAGAATAATAAAAGTTATTTTTGGAGAAAATTATTAATCATCACACGATTTGAGGAAAATAATGTATATTGATAAGAGAACGATGTGTAATAAAAATAACCATGGTTAATGCTCAAAGCGGGATCTGTTTATATATAGTGATGCGATCTAAGTATAAACTTAATCTAGAAGTGTTATCTCCGCATAAACTTCACACTTTGAGATGGAGAACTCGTTCTTTGTCTCTCTCTCTTTCTGTCACTTAAAAAAAAAGTCTATAGATGAACTGCGATTGTATATAATGTTTGAACGACGCAGAATGCAAATAGCATAATCTGAATTATTTGTACCACGTGTTTGAGATCACCCGACTTTGAGGTGAAGACCTGCGTCTGAGAAATGTAAAAAAAAAGTGCACGTTGCCTGTTCAGTGAATCTTTTTTTAAAACATAATTTCAGTATTTATTATGAGGTGTACAAATATAAACAGGAAGCGGTTGCTATGACCCAAAAGGACGGTATTCAGGTGGACTCATATTTAAGTAGGTAGGTAGGTTGGTATATACATCCCATCCCAACTAACATAATTACCGATGTTTGTTACGTCGGTCGGTCTCACTCAAAATAGTAACTCGCGCCAGAAAAAAAAGTGCGCAACGCACGGTGTGCAACTTGCGCGGCGTGGGTGTTATATAAAACAAATACTTTGGTTGTGTATATATATATATATATGCAGATAGATCACTTCTGCATAAGCGCTAAATTTCGCTCATCAGTTCAAGACGTCAGAGCATACAGAGGTGCAGAGATCGGAAGCGATCATAACCTCTGCATAGCTAAAATGAGAATTAAACTGAAGAAGTTATACCAACCGAATAAAAATAGAAGAATAGATGTACACAGACTGCAATCAAATGATATAAAGAAGGAATATAATGTCAAAATGAACAACTATTTCGATGCTTTAGGCAAAATTGACAACGATATCACCACCAAGACAATCGATACTAAATGGGAACAACTGAGAACAGCAATGACAGAAGCAGCTGTAGCGACCACCGGATACCTAGTACATAAAAAGAAAAAATGGATGAGAGAAGATACTTGGGATAAAATACAAGAAAGGAAAACAGCAAAACTTAAACTACTAGCGGCAAGTACACATAATGCAGTTGAATCTTGCAAACTAACTTATAACTTGTTAAATAAAGAAGTGAAGACAAAAACTCGAAGAGATAAAAGACATTTCATCAATGAACTGGCCGTAGAAGCTGAAAATGCTGCAAGAACTGGTAATAGTAGGTGCCTTTATCAAATTACAAAACAACTATGTCACCAGCCTACTGCTATGGAAACACCTGTTAAAGGTAAATTAGGGAATTCAATACCAACAGAAAAAGAACAAATGAAGAGATGGGCTGAGCACTTCATGGAGGTGCTAAACAGACCACCACCAACAGTAACACCTGATTTTAATAATGAAACATCCACAACCACTTTGCCAATAACTTGCGATGAATTCACGCTGGACGAGATCAAACAAGCCGTTAAAAGATTAAAAAATTTTAAAGCTGCTGGAGTTGACGAAATTTCAGGGGAAATGATTAAAGCAGTTAATGACAACAACCTCTTGAGAATTTTAGATATTATAAATGAAGTATGGAGAGAAGAACAACCACCACAACAATGGAAAGACAGTATTATTGTAAAGTTACCGAAGAAAGGTGATCTATCAGACTGTAATAACTGGCGTGGTATATCTCTATTATCAGTACCTGGAAAATTATTATGTTGCATGATGTTAGAAAGACTTAAATTGCATGCTGACGAAAAGATCAGAGAAGAACAAGCGGGTTTCAGGCCGAAACGATCATGTATTGATCAAATATTCACACTAAGAACAATTATAGAAGAATCAGTGGAAAGGCAATCGCCACTTATTATCACCTTCGTCGATTTTCAAAAAGCCTTTGATAGTCTACACCGCCCATCATTGTGGAAGATACTTACAATCTATGGTTTTCCAACAAAATATGTGAATATAATCAAAGCGCTATATGACAATGCAAGATGTTGTGTTAGAACAAATAAAGGGAATACAGAATGGTTTACAGTAGAAACAGGGGTGAAACAAGGCTGTATTATGTCACCACTACTTTTTGGAATAGCTATTGATTGGGTTATGAGAAACTATACCCACAATGAACAATTGGGTATAAAATGGACAAATGGAAAATTCCTGGGGGACCTGGATTTCGCAGATGATGTAGCATTCTTAAGTTCAACACCAAGACAATCCCAAGAAGCAATAAATAATTTGTGTCATCTCTCGGTTAAAATTGGTCTCCAAATAAATGCCTCTAAAACTAAAGCTATGAACTTTTCTAACGAGACCTTTGATATCATCTTGAACGGGGAAAAACTACAGAAAGTTGAAAGTTTCAATTATTTAGGCAGTAAAATGACTCAGGATGGTGACACAACAAGAGAAATCCATACTAGAATTGCTTTGGCAGCTAGCGCCTTCAATAGATTATCTAACATTTGGAAATTACGATCATTGAATATACATACCAAGCTTCGTCTGTTTAATTCAAATGTTATCTCAGTGTTAACATACGGCTGTGAGAGTTGGAAAATAACAAAATCATTGGAGAACAAGCTGAATACATTCGAGAACAAATGTCTTAGAAAACTCATGAACATCAGTTGGAAAGAATTCAAGACTAATCGACAAATAAGAGAAGACTCTAGGCAGAAATATGTCTCCGACTATATAAGGAAAAGACGATGGTCATATATCGGTCATGTCCTACGAATGCAAAACAACAGAATACCACTACAGGCGCTCACTTGGGTTCCTGAGGGTAAGCGGAAAAAAGGAAGACCAAAAGAAACACTCAGAAGAACAATAATAAGAGAAGGAAGAACGTTGGGCCTAAATAATGTGCAAGAGCTAAGAGGAGTGGCGTCACAACGAACAACCTGGAGAGCACTGGTTTCTGCCTTATGCGCCGTGTTTGGCGCTTAAAGAATTTATTATTATTATTATATATATATATTTTTTTTTTTTTTTATTCTTCCACGAAATTAGTAGCGCTCGACAAAGAAAAAGTGCGTAAAAATTGGTGTGCATGAGCCCTCACCCGATGTACAAATCATGAAAACAGCTGGGGAATGCAACCGTGTTGAAAAATTGTAGTTTCCATTATATATACTCTCCCGAAAATAGTTACAATCAACGAAGAAAAGCGTTCAAATGACGGTGTTCATGAACAGTTTGATTACACTGTATAATGGTAAGAAACCAAAAACACTTTGTAATTCTGTCTGCTCATCCGGGGACGGAAACAGCACACTATAATTAAAAACCCGTCAAGTTTGACGGGTTATTGCTAGTATGTAGATAGTCATAGACAAGACAACATATGAGAATAGATGAGTCGACTTAAGATAGACACGTTGTTGTTGATTTTAGGGCCTTGCACAAACCATTAGATTTTGTTTTGTGCATGGGATACTTATTTCAACCCCATATGGGTTATAATGTGGGTATAAAGTGTTCCTATTTCTATATAGTGCATTACATTTGTTGTTTTTCCAGACTGCAAATTTTCTGGCATTTGGTGTGACATTTTCTAAGATTTGTTGGTGTATCTCTTCCCTGTTTTTAAATATATCTCCCGTCACGCTGTTGAGTTTTGAGATGATTGCATTCTGATTTATTGTATGCTACCTTTTAATTTATTGCCCGTGAGATTTACTCTTGTATTTCTAATGGAAATGCACTGCTTTGTAATGTTTTGTAATTTATCTTACTTTACTGCTGAACATTTGTGGTGAATATTTTCATTATGTACTTTTTCTTCTTCAATAATTCTTCTTTGTTATGGTATTTATATATTAATTTTTGTGTTGGAAATATAAAATTTTATTATGTTGTGCAGTTCTCTGGGTAGGTCAACTTTTAGTACAATCTCAACTGATGGTGATGGTGAATTTTGTGCTTTCAAATATTCTTTGATGTTCATATTTCTGGCATAATATAACAATGTGCTATAGTATTTTTCACAAGATATGCTTCACAGTTGGGTTCCTCTATCATAAAATTCTGTTCCTAGTTGTAGTCTAATAAGTTTTTATATTGCTTGGAATTCTTCATCGTCGTTCGCTCTCAAATAACCACATCTTTCTCTCATCAATTTAAAATGTTCAAAATGCCCACCATCAGCATGAATACACGAGCGGCATCTCTCACTAACTTATCTACAATTCCTTGAGACTTTTATTTCTTCAAAACGTAGTTTTGTATTCTGTCATTTTTCATGTAACTGAAAAATAAAACAAATTACTTCACTGTGAAAAATGTGTCCATCTCTTAGCTTTTAGATTATTTGCCTTCTAAATTAGCAGGCATGTTTTCGCACACGCAGAAATAGGGTCGCACACCCCAAGGAATGCATGCACCCGTGGTTAACAAGCACTGATAAAGACTGATAAGACATACGAGGGGCGTTCAGAAAGTAATGCACCACATCGTTTTTCTCGGCTAATAATGAAGATAGAAGCATGACATTTTGCACACTTCAAATATGGCATGTGCCAATTGTGTGCACCAAATTGCACCCCAACCGGCCAAATAATACGGCTACCCTAAACCGTTGAAATGGAGCGTGTTAGCAACTTGCGTTATAAGCAGCGAATTGTGATAGAATTTCTCGTTACAGAGAAGGAAACTGTTGTGAACATTCACAAGCGTCTATGTGATGTGTATGGAAGTTTTGCAGTCGACAGGAGTACAGTCAGTCGCTGGGTTCAGAGAATCAAAGAATCAGGAAGTGGAGATACGGAGCTGCTTGATCGGCCGCGCTGTGGACGTCCTGCCACAGCCACCAACGCAGAAATGTTGAAATGCGCTGAGGGCATTATTCTTACTGATAGGCGAATCATTACTCAACAATTGGCCTTACAGCTGTCAGTCAGCATTGGTAGTGCAAATGCAGTTATAAAAACTCTCGGATTTTCTAAGGTTTGCGCAAGATGGGTTCCTCGAAGTCTCACAAATGACCACCGTTTGCAAAGGAAAGCAATTTCTTCTGAATTGTTGGAGCGTTTCAATGCTGATGGAGAGAACTTTTTGGCTAAGATCGTTACAGGTGACGAAACCTGGGCACATCATTTTGAACCTGAGACAAAAAGACAGTCAATGGAGTGGCATCATCCGCAATCACCACGAAGAAAGAAATTCAAGACAATTCCTTCAGCTGGAAAGGTCATGATCACTGTCTTTTGGGACATTGAAGGTGTGATTCTTGTGGACATAACGTTCACAAGAATCACACCTTCACTGTTCGTAAAGACAGTGATCATGGCCAAGAGGAGAGACAATCAATTCGCAAGCTTACATTAAGACATTGAAAAAACTCAATCAACGTTTTCGCAGAGTTCGGCCGCACAAGAATCCAGCAGTCAGATTTTCAACCAGAGAGTACACAACGAAGTGGATTGGCCTTGAAGTTGGAATTGCGATGGGATGTACCATCTCTCCGATACTATTCGTGATGGCTATGCAGGTAATCCTCAATGCGCTGAAGGAATGGCTATAGGTCCAAAGCTCGGTGGAATGTGTCTCATGCCACCGCTCAAAGCATTCATGGATGACACAACAATTCTGACATCAGATGAACATCAGGCCCGGAGGATGTTAGCACGCCTGGATGAACTAGTCAGCTGGTGCAGAATGAGCTTCAAACCCAAGAAGTCGAGAAGCCTATCAGTCAGGAAAGGGAAGATAGCAGAGGTCATATTCACGGTTTCCAACCAAATAATCCCTACTGTCATTGAGGAACCTGTTAAAAGTCTTGGCAGGGTGTACGATGCCTCATTAAAAGACTCAAAGGCAGTGCAACAGACAATAGAAATGGCAGACAGAGGGCTACAGATCATAGACCAAAGCAGACTCCTGGGGAAGTTCAAACTGTGGTGCCTCCAGTTCATGTTGATACCAAAGTTGCTGTGGCCACTGCTTATATATGAAATAAGCACAAGTACAGTGGAAGCCATAGAGAAGAAGGTCAACAAGTTCATGAGAAAATGGCTAGGAGTACCACCAGGTCTGTCAGATGTAGCACTGTACTGCAAAAAGTCAAAACTTCTGCTTCCTTTCAAGTCAGTTGTTGAAGAGTACAAAGTTGGAAAGGCAAGGCTGGCAATGATGCTACGCGAGTCAGCTGATGACGTGGTTAAGTCCATTCAGCCCACACTGAAAACGGGAAGGAAGTGGAAAGTGGAAGAAGCTGTTGATGCTGCCCAAGAGTCACTCAAACTGAGGGAGGTAATCGGATACACACAAACGAATAGACGGGGATTTGGTCATGGAGACATCCGCTGGTGGTCCAAGGCATCAAGCAGGGAGCGCAGAGACATGGTAGTTCAGGAGATACGAGAAGCTGAGAATGATAAGAGGTTGCAAAAAGCAGTGCAGCAGGTCCAACAAGGCCAATGGACTACATGGGAAGGAGCCCTGCAGAGGTCCTTGACATGGAATGATATATGGCATATGGCACCTCTTAGGCTCAGTTTCGTTGTCAGATCACTGTATGACCTGCTGCCGTCGGCCACCAACCTTGTGAAATGGGGAAAGTCGGATGATGAGCAGTGCCCCCTGTGCCAGGGGAGGCAGACACTTGAACACGTGCTCTCAGCGTGTAAGGTGTCATTAGGGCAAGGGCGATACACTTGGCGCCATAACAAAGTGCTAAATGAGCTTGCTGCGACAATAGATCTGGCAAGAATGAAGGCGATTAGCAAAGTCCGGCCAGACACCGCAAACACATACTTTCTGAGGGCAGGAAAGTCAGCACACCCCAAACCGAATAAACCTGGTAGCAGTTTACCATCTCTTCTTGATTGTGCAAATGATTGGGAGATGGCGGTAGATCTACCTGGACGAGGGGCATATCCAGAGAGTATCAGAAAATCGCGGAGACGGCCGGATATAGTGCTTCATTCTGCAGCAACGCTTCAGGTCATACTGATTGAACTGACAGTGCCATTTGAATCCAGATTAGATGAGCAACATTCGTTCAAAGCGGCCAAGTATAGTGATCTGGCCGCGGATCTGAGACACGATGGGTTCACTGCAAGGATCATGGCTGTTGAAGTGGGCGCAAGAGGGCTTGTGGCTGCATCAGTGTATGATCTATTGAAACTGTTGCGGTTGAGGGGACAGTCGAGAACAAGGGCCCCAAAGAGGCTTAGTGAAACTGCCGAAAAGGCATCAGGCTGGCTGTGGAACAACCGCAATGGGGAATGGAGATCTTAACAATAAACGCTGCGGTACAGAAAACACCAGGAATTTTTCTAAGTCCACAATACGCTGAGGTTTGTGGTGGACTAGTGAACAGGCTGCGACTCAGGGGCGACAAGCGGTGTATACTATAAGGGGTGTCAGTATCAAAAGTCCAGTGGGGAACGCGCAGTGGCGACTCGTTGACTTCGCGCTGGTGTCTCAGTGTGTGCGACGGAACGAACGGAATAATTTGTCTTCTCCTTGTTACTTTCACAATTGCCTCCACGGCTGGCGGAGTTGTGGAATTTAAAGTTGCTACCATAAGTGAAATGGGTTCATTTTCGATGCAAGACAACAGGAAGCTGAGACGCTTGGGAGTCATGACCCAAGTGGGCCCGCCCCCCTTAGAGTGTAAAGGAGTATATAGGGCCGAAACACTTGTCGGACGGGGGGACTTCTTCTGATGATCAGATTGCTTCCTGTTGTATCGCTCTGTAAAGAGTTTCCTATCACAGCAGACCTGCTTCTCCTTCACGACAATGCGCGCCCTCACACAAGTCTGGCAACACGGGAAGCAATCACCAAATTGGGTTGGACTGTACTACCCCATCCACCCTATAGTCCCGATTTGGCACCCTCTGATTTTCATCTATTTCTTCCACTTAAAGGTGCACTCCGTGGGACAAGGTTTGAAGATGATGAAGGAGTGATTCATGCAGCGAAGAAATGGCTACATGATCAAAACAAAATCTGGTACGGGCTAGGAATACATGCACTTGTTTCGCGCTGGCATAAAGCCGTACAAGTTGGTGGGGATTATGTTGAATAATACCGTTGTTTACATGACATATCCATGTATATTGTATATAAATTTCATGCTTTTTGAATAAACAGCTCCTGAGAAAAACGATGTGGTGCATTACTTTCTGAACGCCCCTCGTATAAATAGACCGGCAGACGGCTGGTTTATAAAGCAGGATAGACACCAAACTTCCTAAATTAAAAAAAATTTCACATCACCTTTTGGAGTCACGTAAAACAAAAAAATACACAACGCACATTTTGAAAATGTAACAAAACAGATCAGAAAAGAAAACATCAAAGACCTTGTGATTATTTTTGGAACTCGTTAGAAAGGTCAGAGTCTCGTTTATAAACATGTAAAGAAGGCAAAAATCAATAAGTCAGCACACATTTCTCTCTCTTCGCTATCACACCGTATCATGTTGCATTATGCCCTCTTTAAACCGATATAAATTTGTAGGCAGCTCACATTAGTTATATTCCAAAATAATTTACACAGCTCGGGCGTTGGCGTAGCTGGCGAGTCCTTTTTAGGGCTTTATGCTAGCAGATAGATAATGTTATTCTTTTAAAGGACTTAGTATCTATCAACGCTGATCGGGTTAGTAGTCAACAGACTTTTTTTTGGATGGTAAATGCGCTCTGATATAACAAAATAGGTTGAAAGGAACGCGCCTCGCCAGAAGAAGGCAAAAACCGAAACCCCCCCCCCCCCCCCCCCCCCCCCCCCATCATCCCCTTTACCCCCCAAAAAAAAGAAGAAAACAAAGTTATATTCAGGTGTTTTCATTTTGAACCCTCTCCTTCTGAGTTCTACCAGGACATTTAACATCTATCACTAGCGAATTATACATGCTAAAGGGATTTTTACACACAACATGACGGTAGAAATTTGACGCCGAACTTATACTAACACCCATCGGAATTCAATACAGAATGGGATCTTGGCCCCTGAACTTCAGTTGCGCTCACAAATCTGTCTATGCGCATGTCTGTCCATTCGTCTTTGGGTTATCAGTCTGTCTGATCATCTGTCAGTCTGCCTGCTTGTACGTCTGTCTGTCTGTCTTTCTGTCCTCCGTGATACAATGTAAGTAAAAGAAAAAGCGACTTAACGATTGAATGACCTGAAGTAGATTTGTAAACTCGAAGAGTGTCGTACAGATAGGTTGTGAGTTATTTTTCGCCCGTCTGAGTAGAGTGGATGGTGATAAATACGTGAGAAAAAAAAAGGTGTGAGAAATAGATTTCACGGGGTGATAGCTTAAGGAAAAGATATGTCTCTGGAATGAGTAAGTTTCTCTATTAAAGCATATCTATACGACTATAAGTTAGTACAAGACAACCTTGCCCTCCTCATACATATAAATATATCTACACACACACACACACACACACACACACACACACACACACACACACACACAGAGATATGTGACAACAAGACACACAAACGTGAAAAACTACGGTTACTTGGGTATGGGTCTGACCAACACACAAAGTTAAGTTTCTTTTGTTGTTTATTATCATTTAAACTTGACAACATCAAATGTCTAAAGGAAGATCAAATAACATCAGATTTACATAGCCTACATATGAAAATAGCAGAATAAATGTGCCCTCCCCTTCTGGAGAAAAAGAACCCAAAAAAGTTAATAACCCAAAGGTCAAAGGTTAGCATTATGTTACAGAGTAGACAGTAAAGTAAACAGGTTCCTACTATAGGCTACCCAGTGAAGTTAACAAGTTTAAGCAAATCCAGTTTTGGTAAAGTCCCATGTCCCAGGTTTAATTCCCAAATTGGCCCCAGTCCATCCTCTAACAATAAAGACTAGTGAGGTGAACGCCGAATCTGGTGTGGGTTTTTCCTGGATGAACAATATGTCACCGCCAATAGTTAATGTAGAACCGTGATCTTGGGATTCACAGTTAAAACAGGAAAATACGTCCAGTATTGGGAGACATCTGGTTGCTAAATATGTTACAATTGATAAATGATGATAATCCTATCGGCTGGCTCTGTGGTAGAGTACCGATTCTGAAACAGTGAAAATTCTGGATGCTACGCTTGAATACGACTGCCAGAAGTCGGGAATGCATGTTATTTTTTTCCACACCTCAGTGGGCTGATAAATTGAAAAAAAATATTGCTGGATTTTGTAAGTCCAGTTAAATTTTACACACTAAAATTTTTCTCATGTATCGTTGGCAAAACATGCTCACCAATGAAATTGGTGACGCACAAGCCAAGAAACGACAACATTAACCAATCAGTAAAAAGGAAAAAGACCAAAAGACCGCTGGACGCTCTTGATCAGGTCTGCAGAAATATATTTTAAAAAACATTTATGGAAAAATTCTGCTATTCTATATAGCTTCACATATGCACACAGACAGGGACAAGACGATCTCTTATCCACTTCGTCAGTCCTGATTAAATTTAAAAGGTACACGGTGTCTTTTGCCTACCCTATCGCCCGTCGCTTAGCTATTAATTTGGTCGGCGTCTGACAGTTTAGTCGTATGAAATTAAACAATTGGCACTTATAATAAATACGCACAATGAAATAAAACGTGAATTCTTTTATGTCACTATCAGTCGCGCTAGCACTTAACCAGTCAGCTAAAACCATCTCTTCTTGTGTGAGAAAGCGTGTGGTGAAAATTAACATGATAACTGAACATCTGTTATGAAATAGCTACGTGTTATTTTATTTCACTAGTGTTTTAACAGCTAGAAAATCTAAGTGAATTATAATTGTAAAGCTTAACACTTTTAAACACGTAAGCACTAATTTCTATTACCAGAAAATCAGAATGATAATCCCCACGAATGCTATTCACACATTTTCCACAATGGTTCTAGAACTACATGCTTAGACTATCCAAAAATTATGCGTGACAACTGATAGCAGGTTTAAGAAAACACAGTTTATATGTCATTATATTTCTCTGATCAATAGATGATGTTACTTTTCGCACTATTGTTTGAGTAACGGAGAATCAGAACAGAGTTCCCAGATAAAAGTTTACGGTCGGCCTTCTGGCGAGGTTTCAACCGTCATCAAAAGACTTATATCCGTGTAACGGGGTTCTCGAAGATTTTGCCCGCTTCTGAAGATCAAAGAGCCCAGGTTTTTCTGACTCCCCTGAGTACGAACTTCAAAGGGTCTGTGGTTTTTCACGTGCGGTCTGTCAGGTATCGTATGATTGACAGATAAGCTCGCGTGAAAAAACTAGGTAAACAAACCTGATTCGCTACCTGTTATGATTGACAGGTCACGAAAGTTTGTAAACTTCGTTTGATTATGATGAAAGAAAAGAGGCGTGGGTGAAAAAGTGAGTAAACACAGGCTGTAAATGCCTGGTTTTTGCTAGCAAATCATAAAACGCTACGAGGTCACAACAAGACTGTCAGATTACTGTAGGCTCTCTTTCCACTATACATCACATTACGTCCGGGCTTGAAGACGTGAAACCCATTCATATCTCATTTATGGGAATAGAGCTACTGTCATCCGTAGCTACCGAGTGATTGCTATCCTCAACTGCATCATTCTCCTCATTGCTCCAATTTCGACTCATAAAATCTGCCCCAACATTCTCTTTCCCTGGTATGTATTGTACTTCGAACGAGTACACGCTTAACAATAGAGCCCAACGCATAATTTTTGCGTTAAAATCCTTATTGGCTCCTAGGAATGCCAATGGAGCATGGTCAGTTTGTACTGTGAATTAAACTCCATATAAATATTCACGGTGTCTCCTGATTCAGTTCACGAGTGCCAAACATTCTCTTTCCACGGTCGAATAGTTCCTTTCTGCTGTATTCAGTTTGCGGCTGCCGTAAGCAACTGGAAACAACAGGTTAGGATGTTGGTCGTCTGCCTGAAGCAGTGTCGATCCAATTCCCTTTCTGCTGGCGTCCACGCGCAAGAGGAACGGTTTCTTAAGGTCGGGTAACCTTAGAATGGAATATTTGGACAGCTGTTCCTTCAGAGTGATGTAAGAATTTTCGCACTCTGCGGTCCAAACAACCTTATCGGGTTTTCCCTTCCGCGTGAGGTCAGTGAGTGGCGCTGTAAGACCATTGAAGTTTTTGGTTAACTTTTGGTAATACGCGCAAAGTGAAAGGAATGAACGTGTGTCTCTCTCTTTGTTTTTGGCCTCGTTGCAGAATGTATTTTCTCAATGTTTTTGGCAACGGGCCACAAACAACCTTGAGAAATGGTATGCCGTAGGAAGTCAAGCTTTTCAAGGCCGATTAAACATTTGCTAGGTCGGGCGGTCAACCCAGTTTCCTTTAGTCTCCTGAGGAGCATAGCGACCGTAGCAATATGTTCTTCATAGTTATCCATTGCAATAAGTATGTCGTCCATAAATTGTGAATGTTTGGACTTTGCAAAGGTTCCAAAAGCTTTCTCGTCATTCTGGTGAAGACTCCTGGTGCATTGTGCAAACCGAAAGGCATAACATTGAAAGTATAATGTCCTTCGCTGGTGCTAAAGGCTAACAGGGGTTTAATTTCCTTCTTGACTGGTATTTGGTAACAACCTTTACTCAGTTCAATCTTGGAGAAAATATTTGCCTTGCTTAGCTTGGTAAACAGTTCTGAGGCGCTTGATAGTGGTTCGGGCTGAAATTATGTTACTGTGTTGAGAAATCGGTAGTCGATACACAGCCGAACTTCCTTATTCGGTTTCTGTAACAGTACTACGCTCGAGCTATAAGGAGATGTGGACTCGCTAATAATCTCAGCTTGAAGTAGTTTGTCTATTTCTCCACGTAACGAGTCTGCTTTCGCATACGGGATCGGATAAACCCTGGTTCTTACATGCGTCTCGTTTGTCAGCTTCATATCAAACTCCACGAGATGTGTACGACCAGGTATGTCCGTTAAGACTGCTGAATACTGTTTCAGTAACGCCTTAGTTTCTTTCTGTCGTGCTTCTGAGAGGGTGTCGCCGAATTTAACATCTTCGAATGATTCCGTTTGTTGTAGTGGGTATTCCATGCAACTATCGTCATCTTCCTCATCTTCGGTTGCTATAGTGACAGCCAAGAGATGTTCGGGGGAAGGCACCGGTCTTTCCAAATATTTCTTTAACAGATTTATGTGGTAGACTTTTTCCTTACCTTTTATCGAGATCTTATAGTTCGTTCTCGAGATCTTTTTAAGGACAGTAAACGGCATTTGCCATCCGATTCGTAGTTTGTTGTTTCTGGTAGGAAGTAACAACAAAACTTTCTCTCCTGGTTGCATTTCTCTCTCTTTCGCTGCTTTGTTGTATCTTTTAGCATGCTTCATGCATGGTTGGTTGTTGCTAGGTCCCATCCTAGTTGTAACCGTTCCTTTAGTTCAGATACGTACTTGAATGCTGAGACGACTGTCTCATCAGCTTTCTGATCTGTTAGTGACCATAGTAAGGCTTCCAGCTGGCCCTTAATAGGTCTGCCGAATAAAAGTGTAGCTGGCGGTAGCCCTGTAGAGGCCTGGGGGACTTCCCTGTAGGCAAATAAGGCTGCAGGAATGAAAAGGTCCCAATCTTCAGGTTTCTCCTGCCCCAGCTTACGTAACATCATGGTGAGGCTGCTGTTGAAACGTTCCACGAGCCCATTTCCTGCCGGATGGTACGGACTGGTGTGGATGTGTTTGGCCCTCAAGATATTCAAGATCTCCATTAACAGGCTACGGTACTGGGATCCGTTATCCGTCAAAACTTGTTGAGGGAATCCAAACCATGTAAAAATCTGCACTATGGCTTCTGCGACATGCTTGGAATCCGTGCATGTTAGCGGGATAGCTTCGGCCAACATGGTGCAGGTGTCGACTAAGGTCAGAATAAACCTGTTCCTTCTTTTAGTCCTTTCAAGGGGTCCTATAATGTCGACTGCTACCCGTTCAAATGGAGTCCCCACTATTGGAATTTCTCCCATAGGAACTGGGGGTGTCCAATGCTTGGGTGCCACACTTTGGCACTTGGCGCAGGATTTAACATATCTGATGATGTCAATGTTCATTCCTGGTCACCAGTCATTCATTCATTCATTCATAACCCTCCACTCCCAAAGGAGCATAGGCCTTCAACAAACACATGCCAAGTCCTCCTGTCCCGTGCCATCATCTCAAGTTCTTTCCATGTTCTCCTCATCATTTTCACCTCTGTTTCCAACTCTCTTCTCCATGTACTTCTTGGTCTTCCTCTGCCTCTCTTGCCCTGGGGGTTCCAGAACAAGGACTGCCTTGTAATGCTATCAACAGGTTTCCTCAGTGTGTGTCCTATCCACCGCCATCGTCTTCTTCTCATCTCTTGTTCCACTGGCACTTGTCTAGTTCTTGTCATCAGTTCCACGTTGGTAACCTTGTCATACCATTTTAATCCCTCTATTCTACGCAAGCACCCATTTATGAAAGTCTGTAGCTTTTTGGTTGTTGTCTTTGTTGTTCTCCATGTCTCAGAGCCATACAATAGGACTGACTTCACATTTGAGTTGAAGATTCTTATTTTCGTGTGGTATCCGATTTCTCTTGATCTCCATATATTTCCCAATGCAATGAAAGCTCCTCTTGCCTTTTGTATTCTTATTTTGATATCGCTGTCTGTCCCTCCAACTTTGTCTATATTACTGCCAAGATGTGTGTATGATTCTACATCTTGAATTGGTGTTTCTTCAAGTTCAACCCTGTTATCATTACCTGCATTTATTCTCATTATTTTTGTCTTTTCCCTGTGTATTTTCAGACCCAATTGCTGTGACCTCTCATCGAGTGTTTTCAATTTGTCCTGCATCTGATTACGGTTATGGGACAGAAGAGCCAAGTCATCAGCAAAATCCAGATCATCCAACTGCTTAGTCAGAGTCCACTGGATTCCATTTCTGTTGTGTGTTGTCGATGATCTCATAACCCAATCTATTGCCAGCAAGAAAAGAAATGGAGACAAGAGGCATCCCTGTCGCACTCCTGTTCTTATCCCAAACGGTTCTGTAAGCTGTCCTTCATGAAGAACTCTGCATGTCATGTCTTCATATGTTTTCTTTATTAAATTAATGATCTTCAGGGGAACTCCATAATGCCTCATCAATTTCCAAAGTGATTCTCTGTCTACACTGTCAAATGCCTTTTCGTAGTCCACAAATCCGATGTGGTCACCAGTAGTGATTAGATATTCGCTGTATAGTGGCGTTTTGTCCCATATGTCCGCTAAAGGCAAGAGAGTGCCCCGTTTCTAAGATTTGTTCTCTGTACTGCGTCGGTACTAGGAGCTGATTATGTCCCTGTTCAGGGTCGCCAGAAGTTCGATACAACACTCCATCCTTAGAAAAAATGTCTCAGTTGTGTCTGGGGTCCTTGGTGTGGTGAAGTGGGATGTTATAAATATTTATAGGGGACTTAGTGTACTGACTGAGATCAGCTGTGAAGGTATATATATCTAATAAGAGTAGTGTATGATATATAACCTTACTTGCTGCCACATATGTATACCTCAGTCAGAATTATTCTGGAATAGTGTGATGACTACGTTGTATGTCTAGGGTATGTGTATGATGAAGTGTAAGTCATAACAACAACAGACAGATAAACAATTTAATTTATTCCACCACACTTGACAACACTGTGACACTCACATACATATAACACTCTAAAGGATATCTTAAAGGAGTCACTGATAACTTTTCAAATAACAATATGTATTCATTGCTGTTATGAATGAATATGTGTCCTGATTCAAATACAAAGGGAACCAGGAATCACAATCAATTTTACTTACAAGTTATATGTACAGAATTTATCAATATGAATATTGTAATGACATATATTATTAAAAGTATCCTATGTGTGTCAGTTGTGTAGTAGTAATATGAGGTAATACTGGTTTTGTTTTGTTCAAGCTCTGTTGGTATTTGTCATCATGACTTCAATAGTTTGTCTTTATTGGAACTAGTATTGGAGATGTTCTCAGTTCCTGATATTAAAACAATTTAATTCCCCTCTTAATGTTATTTTTACAAGGTCATTTTAAGATGGGGGTACATAATTTTGAGCTCAGCTGGCCACATCAGCTTATCTTGCGTGATGGCGGCAGGAAAAGACTCCTCTGCTCGATTCTCCCCTGGGCTTTGGAGACACCTCACTGATAGCTAAATGGACCAAGGAGTATGCTGTCCGACTCTGGATTCAGCAAAGCTCTGACCAGGTGCTGCTTAATACCATCAAGACCACGGTCCCTGAAAACAAGAAGGATGTACCTTCTACTTCATAACTAATTTATACACTCAGAAGAACAATAATAAGAGAAGGAAGAACGTTGGGCCTAAATAATGTGCAAGAGCTAAGAGGAGTGGCGTCACAACGAACAACCTGGAGAGCACTGGTTTCTGCCTTATGCGCCGTGTTTGGTGCTTAAAGAATTTATTATTATTATTATTATTTTACACTGAGCACAATACATCACAAACATTGAGTTCAGAGCGTTAGGCCAACTGTCAGCTTCATCTGAAATACTTTATACCAGTATTAACCTCCTTAATGGTTACTACGCCTCTGCACTTCCAGCATTATTTCTGTCTAATCAATAATCTAGGTGTCAGTGTACTGTTTGGCCATTCCATGCAGTTTTACTTTCCTCCGACACCTTCTGTTCAGGCTGGAGCATTATAGGCTTTACATCATGTTTGCTACTGAACTACACATATATACAGGCATAAATTAACAATTCACATTCAATTTTCATTAAAAGATACTGAATGTTTCAAGCTTACCACAATTCATGGAAACAAACACAGATACGTTGATTAGCAATGAATTCTGGCACAAATACTGGCACAAATTCCCATCTGCTTATGTTCCAGGCTTTTATTTAGCAAAAATATGAGCTGGCTTCAACGCACTGTTGCTTTATCAAGCTTATTTGAACTAGTGGTCTCGAACTAACGCTCCTAAGTGAGTATATCAGCGAGTCTGGCCAATGGAGCCACGTTTCGACAAGTGTTTGAAAAAATGTTACTTTCCTACGTCTCCCCTAACAACCAAAGATAGTATTTATAGTCCGACCAATCGTGTTTAGTCTTATATTTGTTGCGCTCCAATCAATTTGGAGTTTACATGGTAGGCTATTTCCGTACGCAAGGTTTTTTCAAACACGTTATAAAAAAATTTTATGAGCAGAAATGATTTCATGCTGTCAGGCATCCCCACTATTTTATTTTGGTTATAACTTGTTAATTCTTAGACTATTTGCGTAACGTTTTACATATTCTTTGTCAGCAAGCCCTAAGGAACCCAAATATACAAATTTAAAAGAGCTAAGTGGCTGCGTTCAAAATATGCAATTTCTAGGATAGTCGTGTAGTTGTTTTTTTTTTTTTTTTTTTATGTGAGAACCGCCACCTGTCCTGCTGTACTGTCAGACTAATGTCAGGATTTCGGACATAAAACAGTAGAATGTCAGGTTTCCCCAATAAGCGTTTTTCAGGTTTTAAAACCTAACTCTGGGAAGGTTAGTGAATTTATCACTGTCCGTCTGAAAAAAAAGTTAGTGCATGTGGCCTTACACGCGTGATAGTAGTAATTGTGTATCGCGCGACGCGTGTTGCATGCGTTCCTGATTTTCAGCCCTCCCTCTCTCTTTCTATTTGAGTCCATCTGTTCGTTCGTTTTGGTAACGCAGTATAATTAATGTTAGGATTAATTTAGGTCATTACGCATTGTGCCTCTCAATGTTTTTGCAAGAAATACAGCACACGTTTCATTGAAGAAAGCGGGTAATAATATAGTAGGCTTTTACTATCAACGTGAAAGCGTTACAATTTGCAGACGAAGCATAAAACAAGGGGGATTTCGAGTACAGTTATTGTGACAGCACTGTTATTTTACCATTGCTCTTTTCTTTATTAGAATTTATTTGTTAGGCTTTATATTTACCTTTTAATTTATATATGTGGATTAGAATATTCCACGACACTTGGGCATGGGCAGTTTCTTAAAGCAGGGCTCCAAGGTAGGGTCCTTTTGTTGCGCCTCTTTCAGTTCCTTAGGTAACATGTTAGCAGCAGGCTCCCGGTCCTTTTGGGTTTGCCCTCTTGTAGTTACTGCTGCCACAATCGGCTCTTTCGGTGTCCCTATAAACACGTATCTACAACCAAGTATGACTGGGTAGATCGGATCCTCCATTATAGCCGCTTTAATAACACCACGGACGAAATCCGAGTGTATCTCCACCAGTGTGACTGGAAGCGTTATGGGTGCATCTCCTTTAAAAACTCCACATAATTTGACGGTTTCTTCCGTTTCTTGACCTGGTTTGACCTATTGCCTCGCGACAATACTATCAAAGCTCAAACCTGTATCAAACAAACATAAGTGGAAGTCCCGTTCAATATAACAGTTCCTCTCGTAGAAGGCTTCTCACCCTCAGGTTGAGAATCACTGACCTTTCTTTTCCGCTGTGGGGCTGTTTGTAAACAACCGATCCGATTCTGGCCGGTTTGTTTTCCCTGATCAGATGTCCCTGGCGCAGGGGTTTTCCCTTTGTCGTATCCTTTCTGGCCGTGTTGCCATGGGAGTCGCTTGGGATGATCACGGGTTTCAGTTGGGTATCGGGTTATGTAGAATTTCGATTTTTCTTGGAGAGGGTTTTGGGGTACAGTTTCTCTTGGGTTTTGGTGGGAAAATGATTGGGAAGACTGTTCTAGGTTATTTTTGCGAGAAAGCTCATCTGTAGGTTTGCGTTTTGAGCCTGGAAGCTCTGCTAGCGCGTCTGCATAACGCTCGGACTTACTCAAGATGATTTCAAGCTTTACTGCTCCCTGTTCAGCAAGAAATCTACTGGTTTCGTTTGACAAAGTGCTTTTGATCTGTTCGGTTAGAATAAGCTCTTCTAACCCTTCAAAAGTGCAAGGAAGTTCTGAAAGCTCCAAACATTTGGTCAAATACCCCTTCAGACGAGAAGAGCATACGTCTCGGCTTCCTCCTTCCTGCTGTTTCTGAAAAGTTGCAAAAATTTGTGAGCGTTCATTTCGAAGCGCTCAAGTAAAGCTTTCTTAAGGATGTCGTAATTGTCTTAATTGCTGCTTCCCAGATTCACATATGCATCATACACAATGCCTTTGAGGGCATGTGAGAGCTTCAAGCACCATTGCGAACTTTCCAAACCATACAGTTGGGCCATTTTCTTAAATTTTTCTAGATAAGTATCAATTTTCTCATTGGGGCTTGGGAAGGATTCTAGGGCAAAAGACATAGCAGCTAATTGGAAAGACTGGCTACTGGAGTGATCAGCTAAGGGTGACTGGGGTGACGAAGACTCTCCGTTGCTAGGGCTAGATGCTGCACCACAGCTTTGGACCTCTAAAGTCTTAAGCGCGAATTCGTGCTGACGTCGTTTGTCATTCTCTCTTTCCTCATGTTGTCTCTCTTTCTCTCGTTCCATGTCTCTACGAACCCGCACTTCTGCTTCGATTTTCCTCTGCTCCAATTGCCGTTCTTCTCTTGCTTTCTCCATCTCCCTAGCTTCTGTTTCACTCTCTCTAGCTTCTGTTTCTTTTTCTTTCTCTCTAGCTTCTGCTTCCTTCTTCTCCGTCTCATATTTGTCTAGTTCGTCGTTCACAAAAGCTAGCAACTTGTCTCCTTGTAATCCTGTTTCTTTTGCTTCCTCTCTTAGCATTGTTCTAAGTTTTGCACGCTCAGCCATGGCAAATAACTGACTGCGAATTACCCGAGAAAGAAAGAAGAAAAGGATACACTGCTCCCTACCCAATTAAGAGAATACAAAAAACAAATTTCTGTTTTTACTGTGTTTCCTCCTCCCTTTCACTCAGTTGTCTAATCTATCGCTGCTGTTAACTGGCAAAAAGGCTCCTAACGCAGATGACTTAAACCATAGAGATGGTAGATCAAGCTAAAAACTGTAAATCTCCTATTACTTCTGTGGAAAAAAATTTTAAATTAATGGAAAACAAAAATTTCCTTATTTTTAATCCGCCCCACTCACCCACACCTGGAGTCAGTTTGGAGCTAGGGAAGGCGATTAACTTGGCAACTACCCAATGCACTTTTTTTGCTATGCTCAGGCTCCACTACTCCAATAAAATTTGTGATTGTTAAACAATCACGCGTACCAGCACTCTTCTTGTACAAAAATTATTATATATCATATCTCCAACAAAGATCACCATCAAAATCAAACTGTATGTAAACTATAAGATGCTGTGGAAAGAAACACATTTCTAATTTGTGTGGTCAGAACCAAGTAAATAAGAACGTTGTCTAGGGGATAATTATTATTACTATTTCTTTTTTTCACAACAGAGGACGCACAACACTATCTAGAGTTAGACTAAGATACAATAACAGACGTTAGTCATTAATCTAGACTCAGACTTAGATCAAATCCTGGACACGAGCCACTATTCTGTCGTACATATAGGTTGTGAGTTATTTTTCGCCTGTCTGAGTAGAGTGGATGGTGATAAATACGTGAGAGAAAAAAAAGGTGTGAGAAATATATTTCACGGGGTGATAGCTTAAGGAAAAGATATGTCTCTGGAATGAGTAAGTTTCTCTATTCCAGCCTATCTATACGACTATAAGTTAGTACAAGACAATCTTGCCCTCCTCATACATATAGATATAACTACACGCACACAGAGATATGTGACAACAAGACACACAAAAGTGGAAAAACTATGGTTACTTGGGTATGGGTCTGACCAACACACAAAGTTAAGTTTCTTTTGTTGTTTATTATCATTTAAACTTGACAACATCAAATATCTAAAGAAAGATCAAATAAAATCAGATTTACATACATATGAAAATAGCAGAATAAATGTGACCTCCCCTTCTGGAGAAAAAGAACCCAAAAAGTTAATAACCCAAAGGTCAAAGGTTAGCATTATGTTACAGAGTAGACAGTAAAGTAAACAGGTTCCTACTATAGGCTACCCAGTAAAGTTAACAAGTTAAAGCAAATCCAGTTTGGTAAAGTCCCTGTAACAAAGAAAAATATTCACTCTTTCATGCAGTGGCCACTCAATCACTCATACCTACTCTTGGTGATATCCCTTGGAAATACAATTGTCCTGAATATAAAAAAGGTCAGGTTTAATTCCCAAATTGGCCCCAGTCCATCCTCTAACAATAAAGACTAGTGAGGTGAGTATCTAATATGGGCCTTCAAAGGTGTCTGCCTTCGCACATGATTACTCTTGGCAGAGTTGTAGATAGAAGGATAATGATGCTTCTATCTCAAGGGAGTGTTCATAAGATATTTTCGAAGTTAAGAACAATGCTGCATTGGCAGGGCAATTGTTAACCTATATCGGTCCGCCGCCTTTTATGAAGAATTAAGCAGTTATTAAGTTCAGCTCGTTCAAGCCCCACCCTGATTTACTCAGTGGAATTCTTATTATTATTTAGTATCTCTGATTGAGTATATTTAGTAAATTGACTGAGACAAACATGCAGTACATTCAAAATGACTAAATCGACGTTAAATTTGTATATTTACAAATAACAGATTTAATAGTCATTTAGGTTTTAACAAGGTTTTAAAGAAATGAATAATTATTTATTTTAAAAAGTTTATCATGACTGTTGTGATGGGATAGAAATGTGTAAAGGAGGTTACTTGACAGCTTTTATGGGTTACTTAG
This sequence comes from Oreohelix idahoensis, assembly GCA_024509875.1. NCBI lineage: Eukaryota > Metazoa > Mollusca > Gastropoda > Stylommatophora > Oreohelicidae > Oreohelix > Oreohelix idahoensis. Next base: position 766,816 of record JAMPIV010022742.1, read on the forward strand.
CAGCTTTTATGGGTCACTTAGCTGTCAGTGACGGTTATGCTCCTTCTGATGGTTTGGTTCTTGGTAGACTTATCACGCTCATCGCTGGTCAAAGTTGTAGGGCGCAGCACGTTCCCGGAAATGTCAGGGAGTGTCTACGAAGTTGGTCCCTCGTCTTTAAGCTCAGGCCACTTTCCCTTTCTCGTTCCAGAGATAGTACCCTCAACTGGTACCACCAACAACTATGGTAAAAAAATAGAAACAAAACGCTCTTCTGAGTATTGCGTTTTCTGACACATATTTATGGGTCCCTTTCTCGTATTCCATTATCCCATCTACCTCAGAATTTACCCTCGATGAGAATTAAGCTTAATCTCTCGAGAGAAAACTTTCTTTACATTTAAATTGAATAGCTTTATATTTACTTTGCATTCAAATGAAAAGGTTAATAGCATAGATAGAATATGTTTACTGATTGAAAAGTGTTCACAATATAGATTGAATATGTTTTCATTTACATCTACACTGGTTAAAAAGCTTTGAAACTTTTCGTTAATTTTAAAGTGAATATGTTTACATAGACATTTACACTGGTTTGAATATTATAATTAGAATGTACATTATTTCTTTCATCTTTCTCTCCCTGCTCCATATGGAACTTGTGACTACCTATGCTTTTAGTTATCTTTAACAAACTAGCAATAAAGCAGTCACCAGCCCTTGCAGTGGTGGTTCATGAAATCATCATTCTATTTGATGAGGCTGCCAGCCTCAAATGACTTTGACATCCACTAGCAATTTTCACATATTAAATTTCATATGGCAATATATACATATTAGTTCACATGTTAGTAATGAAAAATATAGAATGTAAAATGCACAACTTAATGCCAGTCTTGTCTCACAGACTGTTTGCTCAGAGAAGTAGGTTTAAGGAACTGGCAGATGCCTTTTTTCACGTGTCTTGGGGTCGTTATGTTAGCACTGAACTCCCATAATGACTCTGTGTTTCAGTTTCCTCAGATGCCAGTTTTCCTTATTAAAATGGTTTTCCTGGGCTCTTTAAGTCCATCAAGATGTTCCACAAAGTCCGGTCTGATAAAGAGAATTCTGAATTCTAACCCTGGCAGCCTGGTTTCGTCTTGGCAAGCGATCCTCACAGTGAATTTTCACAGTGTCTTAAAACTGTGAAAAGGTCAGGTTATATGGCCCTTCTTCCCCCGCATTTGTTTGTTACGATGCTAATCAGAGTGCCAATCGTTTCAAACATGCGTGTTTTGTGGGGTAATTTTCAAAATTGTTTCCGACCGAAATAATGTGCAGGATGTAAAAGTCGCCTCTCCCATATATGAAAATAAAACATCCGATGCCTTGTATGCAAACTCACAAACACATCTGTAAACTCATTCGACAATATATGTCAGATGTAACATCTTACATTCCTGCTTTGCCACAAGGTGTGCAGGAAACGATGATGTCATGCATGTCTGTCCAAAATGTGTTGCACAGAATATTTTCGTTATCTGTTGCTTGAGCCCACAAAATCCGTTTCTTTACCTTCTTGGCAAAGAACGCACGCTGGCCATATCAGCTATTAAACAAATACGTTGTGCGATTTTAGTGTTACTCTGTAGTCTGATGTCGGCCACACCCGAGATTAACCAACATGGTTGTCGATTAATTATTATCTTATCGGTTCCTTCCCCAGCAGGGATGAATGGGTAACCAAACAGACATGACTACGTAACACTGAGAGGAGTGTAAGAATGTTAAAATTACACAATATCTGCTACATATACGAGAAAGAAAAAGTGCCGACTATGGAAAAGCATCTAATAAGTCACTACAAACATGTAGCTGATTACTGCCGTAGTGAAGCAGAGATCGACCCAAATATAATTATGTGACATACCCCCTATCCTAAGATATTTGTAGAATATCCAGCATTGGGGCGGTCACTTCTTCGTGGGTTTTGCTGTTCACTTGGTAGCTCATTTCTCTCTACTGCGTTATTCTGCCGGCAGTGGATACAATTATTGACGTATTTCCGTATGTCCACTCTTTGCCTTGGCCAATCGTTTTGCCAACTGACATGTGCTGCTGAAAGCGATACATGTCCAGCTCTCATAATCTGAGATCTTAAAGGGAGTTGCACGACGATTTGTCGGCTCCCCGTCTCGTTGTTTTAAACAGAACTTCATCTTCCTCGTAAAATGTTCCAGCCGAAGTATAGGCCTGTGTTCTGTGCCGTTGTTCAGAGCAGGGAGCTAAAGTTACATCCTCCTTTTGCGCTCGTTTCAGCTCTGCTAAGCTAAGAAGAAGTTGTGAGTCAGAGCTATCCAGAGTTGGGAGGTGTGCGCGTAGATAAATTATGGTTTTCACCATTCTGGTTTTCCCAGATATGGCAGTCCGAGCAATCGTGTACATATTGACGAATATCCCGTTGCATATCTGGCCACCAGTATTGCAAGGAAACATGACGTAATAAAGTAGGTGTGCCTCGATGAGGTTGCAAATGAGTTTTATGCAATTGCTGCATCAGATGGGGTCTATATGTTAGTGGGACAACTAACTGTCTCTTGTTCCCGACCAGTCTGTAAATTAAACCTTTCTCCCTATAATACGCTCCCTGAGGAGTATGGGAGTAGTTTCCATACAACCTACTAAAGACTTTAGGGTTTAATCTTCCCTTTGTACCTTCTTCAGCTTTGGTATGTTGGGGCTGGTTAAAGATGAGAGCTCAGGGGCCGCTGGGGCGTTTCCTTGGTTCTCTCTCTCTCTCTCTTTCTCTCTCTCTCTCTTGTGTCGACCTGGGTTTCTGTGAAGGATCCCCAAGGAAGACATATTTTCTCCCTAAAATGAGAGGATAAACTAAATCGTCTAAAACAGCGGCATTGATTTTCCCCCGTACATACCGGGTTGAAACATCAATTTCCGCCACCGGAAGAATCGTGGGCTCTATACTCTTCCGGGACCCCTGTATTTCTACAGTTTCACAAGTGTACTGGTGGGCCTTCACCAAAGATGACGAAACTAGAGCCGAGTATTCTAAACCTGAATCATATAAGCACCGTATTGATCGGTTGCCCACAGTTATGAGTTCAGTAATAGAGGGATTACTGGGATTCTGTTGACATGTCGGTAAGTCATGATTCCCTATCGACCTAGTGATCAAACACGCAACGTTGTAAGGGCCTGTTTTCTGCCTCTTACAATTCGATGAAAAATGTGTGTCATTTTTGCACACCTTACACCATTGCCTTCCAGTTTCCTGGGCTAAATTGCTCTGTTTCTGCCTGTGGTTGTTGTTGCTGTTGTAGGGCCAACTTGTGTGTTGTGTTGTTCGTCGTTTGCACCTCCGTGGATGGACGATCTGTTGGTTGTGGGCGACTTCCGTGGCCGCGCTTCCTGACAGGATTAACTTCTGCCTGGGTGCTTTGATACCTGTCGGCATATAACTCCACCTTCTCAAGAGTTTCGGCCCCGTGCTCCGCCAGGAACCGTCTCATGTCAGGGGTGAGCGAGTCCTTGAACTCCACGATAACCATCTCCTTCAGCCCTTCATGAGATTCATCGATGATGCTGAGGGACCCCCACTTCTCCAGGTAAGTTTCTAGTCGTGTAGCAAATTCACAAAACGATTCATCTTTCTGCCTCTTAGCTTCACGGAGTTTTCTACGAAAAGTCTCTGCAGCAATATGCAGCAATAGTGAATGCAGTCAGCTACCTATAGCTTGACTGCTTGCATCAAGATCAGCGAACCAGAGCTGATCAAGACCGTACTCCACCTCCACGTGGTGGTCCTGGAAACAGTCTGCAGCAGTGCAGTCTGGCTGAGCGAGTACGGATCGAAATGGGAAGGCAAACCCGGTCCCTAAAAAATGCCGTGCAGAAATCGGATGTGTCGACCGAAAGGTGCAGATATCACAGCTTAGGCGCAAACAGACACAACGCACCCACCGTCCTTTTCAGGGCGAACGAGGAAGAAGAAGAAGAAGAGCTGAAAACGCTGAAGCAGAGCCTTCTTCAACATGTTGTAGTTCTGTTCTTCTGTGGGCATTTTGAGAAATACATCATAAGCAGATCCCCTCAGACTCTGGGATAGCTTTATGTTGTATCTCTTTCTCTCTCTCTCTCTCTCTCTCTCTCTCTCTCTCTCAAAGCCATATATAGCTGCTAAGGATTCAAACCTAGAGAGGTAGATGTCTATTTTCCCTGAAGCCTCAGAGTAAACATCTAATTGGAAGGATACTATACTTGGCGCCACCGCATGAGAGATGTTGCCCCCATCGCTACCTTGAGAACTACCAGACCCGCCATTGTTAGAACTAGAATCTATCCTTCTTCCTTCAATTTCTAATTCCTATAATCTAAAGCTCTGTCGGCGTCATTTTCGGCCTTTGCGTGGTCGGCCTGTTCCTTTGCAAGTGCTCTCTCAGCCTGTAACTTCTTTTCTTGGAATGCCCTCTCCTTTTCTCTTTCTTCGGCTTCTTTCTCTGCTTTGGCTTTTTCGTGCTCTCTGGCCATCCTTCTCTCTTCTCTTTCAATCGCTTTGTCTGCTTTGTCTTGTTCGGCTTTAACCGAACTATTCACAAAATGTCAGAGTTTGACCGGTCATGCCCAGTTCCTTCGCGACATTCAGATAAAAAGTGTGGAGATTTTGGACTCTGCCATTCTGAGCAAACAGTCTGCTTACAAAGCTACACAAACTTGCTACCTAACTAGTAAACTCAGAATTACAACACTGAGTTAGCCACACCAAGTGAACTTCTTATTTAACTTTAACTTTTGTTACCGTGGCCCGAAAGGGGAGCAAAGAATAGTAACACTGTACCTACAGTCCATGTCGTAAAAAGCGACTAAGGAGGGTTGGGCATGGGGCTGGTTATCCCATCCCGTAAAAAACTTTTTACCACAAAAACTTCAACAAACATGGACAAGTCAAAAACAGAATATAAATCAACGCAGCCGCCCAAGACATAGAAGGTCCTCTGGAAAGGAGGTGCATGAAGCAACCCAGAGAAAGCCGAAAGGAGTCTGGGTTGCCGACTAACCTTTTTTCGTCTAGGAAAATCTCCAGGATTGGCACCTGGAATGTTTGCACTCTATGTGAACAAAGGAAAACTGCACAGGTAGCAGCAGAAATGACAAATTACAGGATTGATATCCTGGGACAATGCGTGACACGGTGGAAGGGCATAGAGAGGAGGAGATTGATCGCAGGAGAAATGGTGTTGTCCTCAGGACATGAGGAGAAAAGAGCCCACCACAGTGAAGGGGTGGCTCTAATGCTGTCTAGGGAAGTACAGAAGGCACTTATAGAATGGGAAGCAATGGGACCCCGAATTATAACAGCAAGGTTTAAATCAGCCAAAAAGAAAGTAAATATAAACATCATCCAATGTTATGAACCAACAAATGATAAAGAAGAAGCTGAGATAGAAGACTTTTACACCAGACTACAAAATGTCTTGGACAAAAAGAAAAGAAAGGACATCACAATTTTGATGGGGGACCTAAACGCAAAAATAGGTATAGACAGCACCGGCTTTTAAGAAATCATGGTAAAGCATGGATTAGGTATGATGAACGAGAATGGATAACTATTAGCTAACTTCTGTGCTTCAAATCAACTAGCTATAGGAGGAAGCATATTTCCACATAAAAGAATACATAAAGCAACATGGATATCACCAGACCACAGAACTGAGAATCAGATTGATCACATATGCATAAGTAAGAAGTTTAGGTCATCATTGTATGATGTAAAAGTATGTAGAGGAGCAGATGTGGTATCAGACCACCATCTTCTGTTGGCTAAAAACAAAATTAAAACTCTTTGTAGTAATATAGACAAAGTTGGAGGGACAGACAATGCTATCAAAATAAGAATACAAGACAGCAAGAGGCACTTTCATTGCATTGGGAAAAACATATGGAGGTCAAAAGAAATCAAGTCCAACACGAAAATAAGAATCTTCCACTCAAATCTCAAGTCAGTCCTATTGTATGGCTCTGAGACATGGAGAACAACAAAAACAACAACCAAAAAGCTACAGACTTTTATAAACGGGTGCTTGCGTAGAATAGAAGGACTGAAATTGTATGAGAAAGTCACAAATATGGAATTGATGACAAGAACCAGACAAGTGCCAGTGGAACAAGAGCTGAGAAGAAGACGCTGGCGATGGATAGGACACACATTGAGGAAACCTGTTGATAGCATTACAAGGCAGTCCTTGTTCTGGAATCCACAGGGAAAGAGAGGCAGAGGTAGACCAAAAAATACAAGGAGAAGATAGCTGGATACAGAGGTGAAAATGATGAGGAAAACATGGAAAGAACTTGAGTGGATGGCACGGGACAGGAAGACTTGATATGTGTTTGTTGAAGGCCTATGCTCCTCGGGGAGCTAAAGGGTATTGATTGATTGATTGAGGTTTGTCTCCTGAGTATTCATGCTTCTCCATTCTGCAATATTTAGTGGGACTTGTAGGTTACGTTCTGAAGTACACCGTAATATGTTTAGTCGTCATAGTTATTTTTGAGACGCATAGGCCATTAGTCTCTGTGCTTTTACTGTACACATATGTGATGATCATTTTCCATTGCTTCCTTACGGTGCTCGGGGCCACCACAATATCTGGTCCTCTTGTAGCAAGCCTGCTCATGCTCTTGCAGCGGTGGTTTATGTGACAATTTGCTTGACATGATGAGGTTGCCAGCCTCGTGCACCGCCTCATATTAGTCACCTTTAACGACATGCTTGATGGTACAGTAGACCTATTCTTTGTATGTCTCATCAGAAACCACTGGCAACTACACGGCTTCAGTGCAAACAGTTGATTTCATTTTTTTTTTACTTTTCTCGAAACAGAGATGCTACAATATCTATAGATGGACGCTTTCGTGGTAGGGGTTCCTGCATTTTCACGGTTAGTGCATTCTGCTTACTTCTTCTTATTGGTGACATCATCCTTAAGCGCATTAAATTGAGACTATTTTAATAACCTCATGCCCAGTGCGCCCGATTTCAATAAGCATTTTCGTCTGGTTTGCATTCCTTAGCGTAAAGCTGTTCCCAGGATGCGGGCAAAGCAGCAGGTTAGTGTGTCTCACTTTATCTGGTCCCTACCTTTCATCTGGCCCGGCTCGGGATGCTCTGCTGGTAGCTCTACTAGCTGCGACATAGCTTTCGGAGTCATTGGGGCACGCAGGCTCTTATACTGCTTCTGAGTAGGGACACACAAAGTGCGGATATTTTCATAGTAGACGTATTGATTTCTGCAGTCGTATAATTCATTTGCAAAATTATTAGTTTGTGGTCACTGTATATGTTGGTTCTTGTCTTTGTTTTAACCATAATTAAGACATTTGGAAATTTTATGTTAATAAGAATATAGCCAGTTTGATTATTTTTTTAAATCTTATCACCAGGAAATGTCAGTACCGTATCTGTAGTTAGTGTGGGCACTGAAGAAACTAAGTTTTTCTGCCTGGTCTTGACTGTTCGATAGAGTAGTGGCATAATTCAGTAATGAAAGAAAGTAAAAAAATAACAGCTTTAGCCTAAATTGCAAAAAGACTGACGTAATGGTTCATCTCGAGATAAATAATGTCTCAATAATGCACTATCAAAATCAAAAGACGCAGCAATAGAGAACGCAGTCAGCGACTCATAGCTTGACTGCCTGCGTCAGGACCAGCGAATCAGAGCTGGTCAAGACCGCACTCCACCTCCACGTGGTGGTCCTGGAAACAGTCTGCAGCAGTGCAGTCTGGCTGAGCGAGTGTGGATCGCAGTGGGAAGGCAAACCCGGTCCTAAAAAATGCCGTGCAGAAGTCGGATGTGTCGACCAAAAGGTGCAGATATCACAGCTTAGGCGTAAACAGACACAACGCAACCACCGTCCTTTTCAGGACGAACGAGGAAGAAGGAAGAAGAAGAAAATAAATAGAACAGTTTTGAAACACGTCAATAGATTCAAATATCTAGGCACTTTAATAGCATATAATGGAAAATGCATCAGAGGGGAAGCATAGAATAGCTCAGGCAAAAAGCAGGGTTCAATAAAATGAAAAGAATTTAATGCAACATTTTTTTTTGTCAATGGAAATAAAACAGCAGTTTTATGTTGAGCTATTCTTGAGATACGGAAATGAGTCATCAACAGTTAGTACACAAGCAGGAAAACCTCTAAAGGGCTGCATAGATGTGGTTTTACAGAAGAATGTTAAGAATACTAAAAAAGAGTAAATGACGATGTTCTGAAAGAAGTTACAGAGAAAATAGCGCTTATTATTCCTATCAGAAGGAAGTAATCCACTTTATTTGGGCAGGTTATGAGAAGTGGAAAGCTTGAATATATTGTGACTGCAGAAAATATTGAAAGGAGGGTAGTGTCACAAGATGGATTTTGGGGCGACCTCTTTCCGATCTCTCTTTCACCGCGGCAGAAATCAGTTACATTTGTTGTACTGATTTTATTGCGAATTTTCCGGGTTGCACCTTTTTTTCTTCAGATATTTGATATTGTCAAAACATTTGACACTCCTTGTTGTTGTATACCTCACATTTCCTAGGCGCGGCACAGCTTTGCTGAGATTAAGCGCTGGTAAACCCATATTGGCCTGCTTAGTTTTCGTGTAGAGTTGTGTGTTTAAGCGAGAGATAACAAGATTACTCGTCTGTGCAACACATTTTGGACAGACACGTATGACATAATCGCTTCCTGTCCGACTTATTATGACCAGATTACTTTAGATAGTAATAATTTGTTACATCTGAAACACATTGTCGTATGAGTTTACAGATCTCTTAGTGAGTTCGCCTGTCAAGGATCGGATATTTTCATGTTATATACGGAAGACTTGACTCCTACATTACGTTCAAAATGTTTCCATGTCAGGAATATTTTGAAATCGCGCCTCCCCCCCAAACCTTTTTGTTTTCTTAGCTTCGTCACAAACAGATGCGGGGGCAGGACAGTAAATATAACCTGACACGCTTCAGTGTTAAGACACTGTGACAATTGCTTGTCAAGACAGCACAACCAGACCTTGCCAGAGTGAAGCCTAGAATTCAGAATTTCATTTTATCAGACCGGACCTTTTTATTGGAGCATTTATCAGGACTTACAAAATAGCCCAGGAAATCTCTTATCATTTTAAGTAAGGAAAACCGGAATATCTGAGGAAACTAAACACGGAGTCAGAGGGGGAATTAAAGTTAAAATTAACAACCCCATAATAATAATAATAGCCCCTTCAGTCATAACTGACTATGGGAATGTGCCCCTGAGGTGACAGCCCTCAGCTGCTTATTTTCCTGGTGCTCCTTTCGACGTTTTCTCCTCACCTCTGCTTCTTGTGTGAGCCTCTCTTCGCCCAATCTGAGGTGGCGCCGTAAATAGCATCGCCACTTAGTGCGATCGGCAGCTTCATCCTCCCATGTTGCTGGATCCATGTCCAGTGCCCTCATATCTCTCTTGCACACATCTTTGAACCTCAGCTGTGGTCGCCCAACTGTTCCCAACTCTTCTCAACAACCCCAAGTACACGTGTAAAAAGGCAATGGCTAATGCCTTAACTTCATTCATCTGTGCAAAACGTCTGTGCGCCAGGATTGGCATAAGTTGTCATTTTACATTCTATATTTTCATTACTAACGTGAACTAATATGTATATATTACCATGTGAATATTAATATGTGAAAATCGCTAGTGGATGTCCAAGTCATTTAAGGCTGTCAAACTCAGCGCAGAGAATGATGATTTCATGAACCACCACTGCACGGGCTGGCGACTGCTTTATTACTGATTTCTTACAGAGAACTAAAAGCATAAAGTAGTCCCAAGTTCCATAGGAAGCAGAGAGGGAAAGATGAAAGAAATGATGTACATTTTAATTATAATACTTACAGTTTCAAACCAGTATAAATGTCGATGTTAACATATTCACTTTAAAATTAATGGAAGTTTCAAACTTTTCAAATCAGTGTAAACATAAATGAAAACATATTCAATTTATATTGTGAACACTTTTCAATCAGTGGAAATGTAAATTTAAACATATTCTATCTGTACTATTAACCTTTTCATTTAAATGTAAAATAACGATAAAGCTATTCAGTTTAAATGTAAAGAAAGTTTTCTCTCAGGGGATTAAAGTTAATTCTCATCTAGGGTAAATTCTGAGTAAATGGGATGGTGGAATAAGAAAGGGGACTCATAAGTATGTGTCGGGAAACGTAATACTCAGGAGATCGTACGTTTCTATTCTTTTCCCATAGTTGTTGGTGGTAGTACCAGTTGAAGGGTAATATCTCTGGAACAAGAAGGGAACAGTTGCCTAAGCTTTAAGACGAGGGACCAACTTTGTAGACTCTCCCTGACACTCCTGGGAACGAGCTGCACCCTACAACCTCTACCAGCGACGAGCGTGTGCAGTGTAAAAGAAACAACCCAGTGGGAGCGAAACAGCCACTGGCAGCTAAGTGCAATATATAAGCTGCCAAAGTGAACTTTTTCATAGAACCTACTATCAATCAATGATGAACCCTTTCGTTTAAACTATTCAATTATTTTCAAACTGTTAAAACTAAAGTGATTATTAAATTTTGTTATTTGTAATTTTACAAATTTAACTTTGATTTAATCATTTTAAATGTACTGCATGTTTGTCTCAGTCCGTTTACTAAACACACTCTAAACAGAGCTATACCAGAATAATAAGAATTCCACTGAGGAAATCAGAGGTAAGATTGAACGAGCTAAGATTAATCATTTGCTTAATTCTTCACAAATGTTGTCGGCAGATTCGAGAATTAACGTGCCCAGCCAATGCAGCATTGTTTTTGCTTATCCGAATATCTTGTGGATACCGTATTGAGATAGAAGCGCCATTACCCTTCTATTTACAAATCTGCCAAAAGTAATCTTGTGTTAAGGTAGATATCTTTGAAGCCCATATTAGATACTCTTGAGTTTTGGCCACTGTTGGACCACTACTGCAAAGCAGGAGAGGCAATACCGTCACAGGTAGGACGACAGCGAAAGAAGATACCAGACAGTTTTACTTTGTGGCATTAAAAGAAGTCAACAAGAGAACTGATCAACAACACTGGGGAGAGTCATGATCATCTGCGCCAGCAGGCACTGTACTTTAAAAAGAAGAAGTCTTTACTGTTGATCCAACCATCTCTGAATCAAATAAATTTACTTACAACACTTGTTTCTTGTTCCGCAATTTTATCTAACGTTTCCGTACCCTTCAATTCCTTCTCTCTCTTCAATGTCTCTCTCTCTCTCTCTCTGTCTCTCTCCCCTCTGTTTCTTTCACCACCATCACCACCACCGCCGCCTCTCACTTTTGTTAGCATTTTTTTTTTTTTCGTGACGTGTTTGAGACATACTTACTTTCTTCATTAACCCTGATAAATAGTTTATATTATTTCATTAGTCTTTACATTTTGGTCCATGTTATTGGTAAGAAAATCTGTTTGGTCACATTGTTTAGCTGAAATCAACGGACAGGGACACAGAAAGCTGGCCGCTAACGGCCCTCCTCGTTGCAACACGCAAACATGTTGTTCTGCTCCTCGGCCAGTGTTTCTCAACGGGGGTGGTACCGCCCCCTGGGGGGCGTTTTCAAGATGTCTGGGGGCGTCCTGATGGGTCACAACGATTTGGGGTCGCTACTTCCATTCAGGGGTGCGTTGTGTACATTTTTACAAGAATCAGCATGAAACAATTACAAAGATATTCCCCTTCGCATAGCTTGTAACATGATAGTTTTTATTTGTTTTTATATGGAGTGTTTCAAGGATTCCAAACGCAACATTTTAGTACCTGGGATGTTACCATTGTCAGGAGACAGTAGGCGGAGATTTATGTCCCTTCAACACTCGAAACATTCGTTAGCCTCTCGACACAACCAAGCTAACCTTACATAAGGAGAGGCTTCAATATTCAGATTTGAAGATGTATATGCAGTCACTTAGGTGCAATTAAAATGATATGATTATGATAGTTATAGAGTTGTAAGAACTAATTTTATATCATTTGCTCCGCCAATTTGTAATTCAAGGATAATGAACTTGTGGTGTATATAATTCCGTACTTAAACACATATTTAATATAACTATGCTTTTATAAATGTGCTTTCTCTTCTTCTTTATATTATAAGGGGGACCCCAAGATGCAGCAATAGTGAATGCAGTCAGCGACTCATAGCTTGACTGCCTGCGTCAGGACCAGCGAACCAGAGCTGGTCAAGACCGTGCTCCACCTCCACGTGGTGGTCCTGGAAACAGTCTGCAGCAGTGCAAGCTGGCTGAGCGAGCATGGATCGAAATGGGAAGGCAAACCCGGTCCTTAAAAAATGCCGAGCAGAAGTCGGATGTGTCGACCGAAAGGTGCAGATATCACAGCTTAGGCGCAAACAGACACAACGCAACCACCGTCCTTTTCAGGACGAACGAAGAAGAAGAAGAATATTATAAGGAAAGATAACTCATTTACTGCATTGCTTTTTTTAAAGTATGGTGGAATATATGTATATGTTTGTTTATACACGATAAAGAGCAAGGGGGTGTTAAAAGGGTGGGGGGGGGGCTTTTTAAAATATTAGTTGTCAAAAGGGGGCGTTGCTACTATCAAGGCTGAGAAACACTGGGCTAGGCGATGAGAAAACAATCGCCCGCGCACGCGGACATAAACGTGAAGACAGTTTGTACTTTTGCCGCTGTTCAACGTTACAGTATGGGACTTGATCGAGTGGTGCCTAGCTCATGTTGTTACTGTTATGTAAGCGAAAGACCAGACGTGTCGAAAGATAGACGTCACTGAAAAAAAGAGGGGTTGAAGGGGAGGAAAAACTGGCCGGGTTGACATTTGAAACAATATCACAAGAAAAATAATGAAAGTGGCATTGATGTTGCGAAAAACAAAGTTTATTTTGTTGTTAGTTTAATGAATAAAGAAGAGGTCTAACAAAATGAAGTGAAATAAAGTTATCAGTATTATCACTATTTCCCTTTTTATACTTTGTGGAGCATGGTGCGACCACCACCACCACCGGGCTGGTCCCTTTGCACGAAGCCTGTATACAATCATTCATTGCAGCGGTGGTTTCTATAGCATTTTGTTTAGCAAGAGGAGGTTGCCTTCCCCATGCACAATCTCATATTAGTCGCCACATACTACATGCATGATGGAGCAACAGGTTTATTCTTTCTTTGTGTCCCGAGAGACCGCCGGGAACAACACGGATCAAGATAAGGTTGACGGGCTAAAACAGTCATGTAACTGGTGTACAGATGATGGGTCGGTTCGTGTCCACAGATTTAAAGGATGGAATGGAAGAGAGATAGAGAGAGAGAGGAGGCTCAGGGTGGGCAGATGCGTGTTCATTTCTCTTATTTTCGGTAGATAAATAGCAGGATTGTAACTGGAGGACAAAAATCGATTTGTCACAGGGACAAGTAGCATGTGAAGATCATGCCGGTGATATTTACCGTTTAGTTTCTGCAAGACAGTCGGCTTTGTTGCCGCTCTGCAGATACTTACACAACTTAATCTGAGAGTGAGCGCCCCGATTGCCAGAGTGGTTAGAGCGCTTACCTGTCGCAGCATAGTTACGAGGTTTTCAGTTCGAAACATGTTGGCGTCACGTTCCAGCATAGACATCTGTAAATGGGTAAGCGACTCTGCTGTTGAGTTAGGGAAGGTAATGGCAGGGAGGGAGAAAATTGTCACCCCATCTCATAAACTGGACCTAGTACAGTGAAGGCTGTTATACTTCACTCTCTTTTGCTATAAGAGTACCTTTACTTTGACACTGAGGCTCAGGGTATACGTAAGCACAAATTATAAATTTGTTCGGTTTGAAAAGAGCATCAACGCGAATGCATGAATAAGTAAACTGCCACAATGCAAACTCATGTAAGCGGAGATCTAGTGTGCTTCCGTCTTTACCTACTCCTATAAAACTGTTGACCACCACCTCTTTGAGTGCACAGCACTCGATGTTGTGAGAAAAATGCTCCTTCCTACGATGTTGTGAGAAAAATGCTCCTTCCTACGATGTAGTAAGAAAAATGCTCCTTCCTACGATGTTGTGAGAAAAATGCTCCTTCCTACGATGTTGTGAGGAAAATGCTCCTTTCTACGATATTGTGAGGAAATGCTCCTTCCTGCGATGTTGTGAGGAAAATGCTCCTTCCTTCGATGTTGTGAGGAAAAGGCCCCTTCCTACGAGGCCATATACATGAAACAGCTATATGCAACAAAACAACAACTTGCCAACACATGCAGATACCACTACATGGCATTGGGCCGATCTCGCCCAAACAACAGCAGTCTCTACCCTGTGATCAGAGCCAGACTTGCTATGTTATTGTTAACATGAATGTACTTATCCACAAAAACAACTGAATTAAAGGCTGATTTGATTCTACAATTCTACAAGCACCTGTGGTAAGAGGCGACCAATATGACATTGTGCTTGGAGTTGACATACTCGTACATTGTAAAAAAAACATAGCTGCAGAAAGCACAACTGCAGGAGCACATTAATGTTGTGATGCTGGCTTCCTGCAACCATAGGCTATATAGTTCCAACGTTGGCCTCATGCTGTGTGAGGAGCGGAAAGGAAAAAAGGTGATGATGATGAGTGTACTACGAAAGATGAATGTTTGAAAATTTAGTTGTTTTTTTTTTTATTGATACGGTACTGTTTTTCGAAATAAGAGTATTGGTTGCTCATTTTGTATTTCTTTGCTTCCTTTCTCTTTATTTTGCAGAACTAGCAGCAGCTCCTCAATTTCTTTGTCTTTGTTCAGTGAGAGTGACTTAGCTGAGGCGCCATCTACAAGTGGCTGCAGGTGAGATGCATGTTTTAGTAATAATGGGTTGCTGTATGCAGAAAAAGAAACAGTTGTGATGATTTATTGATGGTGACGTTTTTCATCTCATAAAAAAAAATATGCACAACCAACCACTGTGAAAGAATAGAAAACAAGAAAGAGGCAAACAATGAAATACGTGGAAGATGCATTGTGCTGTCATGAAGATAATAGGCAGAAAGCTTGACTTATACGATTTTGAAAAGAGAGGCAGTTAAAAAATAATGATATAATGTAGACTGATGATGCTTTTAAGAACCTCTTAGACTGGATGTGTGAGCTAATAAAGGATAGAGAACTTATATTGTAATTGAAAGAACCTCTTTGACTGGATGTGTGAGCTAATAGAGAACTTATATTGTAATTGAAAGAACCTCTTTGACTAGAGAAACTGGGAAAAAAAGACATAAACACTTTTGATGATCATAACAGTGTTAATGTGATTGTTATGAGCATTTAATTCAGCATGATCAATTTCTACCCCTTCCTGCTTACTAAGATTAAATTTATCAAGTTTTGTGTGTGTGTGCAAGTTTAAAACATGGGAAAAATAATGTATTTTGTAGTTAACCCCCACAAAAAAACTTATTTTAGCTCCCAAAAAATACTAATTTTAATTGTATTTCTTCAGATCATGAGACATGTTTAATTCTTTTAGATACACTTTCCTTTATCTGTGCTATGTGATACACGTTCCTGTATTTGAACTATGTGATACACTTACCCCTATTTGAACTACGTGATACACTTTCCCCTATTTGTGCTATGTGATACACTTTCCCCTATTTGTGCTATGTGATACACTTTCCTTTATTTGTGCTATGTGATACACTTTCCTTTATTTGTGCAATGTGATACACTTTCCCCTATTTTTACTATGTGATACACTTTCCTTTATTTGTGCTATGTGATACACTTTCCTTTATTTGTGCTATGTGATACACTTTCACCTATTTGTACTATGTGATACACTTTCCTTTATTTGTGCTATGTGACACACTTTTCCCTATTTGTGCTATGTGATACACTTTTCCCTATTTGTACTATGTGATACACTTTCCTTTATTTATGCTATGTGATACACTTTCCTCGGTCCTTCAAAGATTGTCTAATGTTGTCCTCCCAGCGGACTGTAGGTCGTCCTCGGGGTCTGGATCCTTGGCTCTTTGTTTCCCATGCTTGTCGTGGTATCCGATCTTCTCCCATTCTGCAGACATGGCCAAACCATCTTAATTGGGACTGTTCTACTTGGGTCTACAGGGGGTAGGATTTAAGGCCTTGACGTATCATCTGGTTGCGTACCATGTCTCTTCTTGTTACTTCAACCACCTTCCTCAGATACCTCATTTCTGAGGTTTGGATCTGGCTTTTATGGGTTGTAGTCATTGCCCATGACTCGCATCCATATGTCAAGACTGGGACATAGGTGGAGCGGTATACAGCCATCTTCGTTTTCTTACCAACCTCTCTCTTGCTGAGGAATCCTCGATTTATGGCCTGAAAAAGTCTCCCAGCTGCTGCTTTTCGAGTGGCCAACTCTTCTTTGATGCCTCCCTTTCGGTCTATAATAGCTCCGAGGTATTTAAAGTGGTCGACCTGCTCCAGGACCTGTTCTCCCAGCTTAATCTGATGTCTTCTTTCTTCTCGTGATATCACCATGGATTTTGTTTTAGAGCTGCTTATGACCATCCCTCTCTTCTCCAGCTCTTCCTTCCAGACTTGCAGGTTGGATTGGAGATGTGCCTCTGATTTAGCAATCAGGGCAACATCATCAGCAAATGCCAGCTCCGAAATATAGACCTGTCTCATCTTCCAGTACCCCACTGAATACTTTCTTGTTCTCTCCTTACATGCCTTGATGACATCGTCCATAAGGAGTATGAAGAGGTAAGGTGATAGGATATCACCTTGTCTTACACCAGTGGTGGTCCTGAACTCTTCTGACTTATGGTTTGCTGTCCTCACATAATTTCTGCAAGACTTGTAGAAGCTCTGTATAGCATGAATCAGAGGTGCTGGAATATTCTTCCTTGCCAAACAGTCCCAAAGTTTGCTCCAGGGGACCCTGTCAAACGCCTTTTCCAGATCTATGAAACAAAGATGGATCTCACTCTTATACTCAAGGGCCTTTTCACTCAGCTGTCTGAGTGTGAAGATTAGGTCTTGAGTACTTCGGTTTGCTCGGAATCCGCACTGGACCTCATCCAATTGTGGCTCAGCTAGGCGTCGGAGTCTCTGCTCTAGGATTCTAGAGTAGATTTTACCAGGGACACTGAGAAGGGATATGCCTCTATGGTTTCCACACTGTCGATTGTCACCCTTTTTGAAAATTGGTGTTATGATGGCAATCTCCCAATCCTTTGGTATGGTCTTGTTGTACCACGCTGCCTGTAAAACCCTTAAGAGTAATAGGTCGCCTGATGCTCCCATGAACTTAACCATTTCTGGTGTTATACCATCATGCCCTGCTGCTTTGCCCATCTTGATTTTCTCCAGTGCTGCCTTCAGTTCTTCCATCTTTATGTCATCTTCACCATCATTGGTTTTCTCTTCTGTGCTAGTGTTTATCATTTCTGATGCTTCACCATGCTCACCATCCAGGAGTTCTGAGAAATATTCTTTCCATCTTCCCATTACTTCCTTCGGGGCAGTAAGCAATTTGCCTTGCTTGTCCTTTATAAATTTGAGAGGGCATTGTTTTTCCTTCCTCATGTTCTTTAGGGTCTTATAGAACAATTTCTGGTTTTCTTGTGCATCTTTTTCTAGCTTTTCTCCAAATTCTTCCCAGGACTTCTGTTTTGCTGCTAGCACTTTGTTCTTTGCTTCTGTTCTGAGTGTCACATATTCTCTATATTTTTCCATTTGTCCTGTTGTGTTTTTAGCTCCTAAGTATTGTTTCCATGCCATTTTCTTCTCTCTTATTTTCTCTTTGACTTCCTCTGTCCACCAAGGTGTCCTCTTTCTCTTGTTCCCAAGTCGGACTTCACCGCATGCTTCTGCAGCAGCTGTCTTTATGATATCCTTGAATTTAATCCAGAGGGTTTCCAAGTCATCAGGTCGTTCTTCTGTGTTGCTCACCGCTGCAGCAATAAGCCCCTGATATCTGGTCTTAATTTCTGGCTCTCTCAGCTTGTAGGTCCTAATGCTCATTTCTCCTGCTCGTTTACTTGGTTTCTTGCGTGATGTTGGGCAGTTCCTAGGCTGAGCAACTCTTTCAGTTGTTCTTTTGATTGTTAGCAGGTAGTGATCACTTCCAATCTCTGGCCCCCTCCAGACTCTAGCATCTCGGACATATTTGAATGAGCTTCTCCGAACAATGGCATAGTCGATCACTGACTTCTCATTCTTTGTTGGTTCACATCTAGTGTATGCATGTATGCGCTTATGGGGGAACTTTGTGTTTGTAATGATCAGATTCTGCTCACTGCAGAATCTAAGGAGTCGCTTTTCATTGTCATTGAGAGTATCTTCTCCATATCTTCCGATAACTCCACCCCATCTAGCATGGTCATTTCAACTCTGGCATTAAAATCTCCGAGCATGATAACTTCATCTAGGCAGTCATCCACTGTCCTTTGAAGCAGCTCGAAGAATTCCTCCTTGACCTCTGCTCTCTCATCCTCATTTGGCCCATACACTATGACCAGGTTGACTATGGTTTCTCCTTCTTTTAGTTTAACAACCATAATGCGCTCCGAGACAGAGTTCCATCCCTTGATACTATCTTTTTGATTTTGGGCCACAATGCAACCCACGCCCCCTTTAGCTCTTTCAGATATGGGTACACCACTGTAGAGCAGCGTGTTGCCATCGAGATCCATGACTCCTTGTCCTTTTTTCTTTGTTTCCGTTATAGCCAGGATTTCTAGTTTTGCTTTCCTCATCTCTTCCACCAGCTCCTCTTCCTTCCCATTTATACTTTTTGTGTTCCAAGTTCCATAAGTCGTAGTCCGTAGTCCGTTCCAGTTCGTCGCCTTTAGAATTAGTCCAGTTTTCTCTCTTGTATTGCTAGTAATCGTGACTTAAAGCAAACAGGTGATTGGCCTGTTGTGCCTTTGCATGGTGGAGGGGCTGCCTCCTTACAGCCTCCATGCAGGCCGCCCTCCTCCTTTTTCATCTGGGCTTGGGACCGGCATAGAATGGAACCAGGCCAGGAGGAAGACAGCCGATAGGATAGTCTGGCGCTCTCTCTTCCAAACCTCTACACCTCACGGTAGAAGGGGAACGACTAAGTAAGTAAGTAGATACACTTTCCTTTATTTATGCTATGTGATACGCTTTCCTTTATCTGTGCTATGTGATACACTTTCCTGTATTTGAACTATGTGATACACTTTCCCCTATTTGTGCTATGTGATACACTCTCCTTTATTTGCGCTACGTGATATACTTTCCCCTATTTGCGCTACATCATACACTTTCACCTATTTGCGTTATGTGATACACTTTCCGCTATTTGCCCTACATGATACACTCTCCCCTATTTGTGCTACATGATACACTTTCCCCTGTTTGCCCTGCGTGATACACTTTCCCTTGTTTGCCCTGCGTGATACACTATCCCCTGTTTGCGCTGCATGATATGTTTTCCCCTGTTTGCCCTCCGTGATACGCTTTCCCTTATTTGTGCTATGTGGTACACTTTCCTTTATCTGTGATACTCGGAGTGTTAATCATGATAACATTTTTACTTCTTTATATTGAAACAAATATTCATACCACAATAAAGGTGGTTTACTGACAAATTAGTCCTTGAATTTAGCTCATCGCATGCTGCATGCTTTCTTCCTGTATTTTAAAAATGTTCATTATTTTTTTACTTTTCTGACATTTTGCACTCACTTAGGGACCATTTTAATGATAGTGCAGATTAACTCAGCAGATTCGCTATATCTGATTAACCTCTACCATTTTATCAGTCAATTCCTTGACTCCCTTGGGGCCAGTATGGCTGCAGTTTGATGAACAAACATAGTTGAGGTATATAGTTTTAGGAAATACATGCACACAATCAGTACAGACCGAATTGCTGCAATGAAAGTAAAAAAAATATTGTGCGATTAACAAGACCACAGCATAAATACGGACAGCAGCAAAAAAAGCAATAACAATAAATTGTAACTATTGCACTTTCAACAAGAGGTAGAGAGAGACTGACAAAACACATGGAGAAGAGAACTGGAGACATAAATGATAGGAATAAAGAGGATGTCAAAAGATCTTGAGCGGGTGGCACAGTGCAGGAGAGCCTGGGACAAATTTGTTAATAGCCTTATCTCCTTGCTTAAGGATAATGAATGAATGATTTTCACTTTCAGGCTGATGCAGAGTAAGTTGCAATAGCCATGTGTTGTTAGTTAGCCATGATTCATGTATTTTTGCTGGTGACAACAATGTGATTCGTGCTGCCTGGGGTAGAGAGTAGGAAGTATTGTGCAGGGATAGGGGGTATATTTTTATGTGTTGTCGTGGAACGAGTTGTGTAAACCCACTGCTTTGTTAAATCCCTATGTTGAGATCCCAGCCAATCAACGCACAGTTGCTGAGCCGGAATAAATTACAAGAAGTTACGCCAGGAAAAACTTAAGCCCTGTTTTTCGGATGTGGGTCGTGGCCATCTTGTTCACGCAAGATGGCGGAAGAAAACTGAATAAAATTAGGCTGTACGAGCATAAGACGAAACTGCAGGCAACCAATCAGCTTGCTCCGCCAGGAACCAACCAAATGCTTTCCTTAACCAGTAGAAGTTACTTTACCTGCCTATATAATCGGGCGAGATTTTATGCTAAAACATGCAACACCAGACACGAAGCCGGAGATACCGACCGACTGAAGAGAGGAGCTGTCAGCTTTGATTTATAACTTACCTGAGAGCATTGACCTGCAGCCTGCTTCACTAAGTCGAGTCAAATTCTGGCCTGTTTAAATCTTGGAGGGTTTTATTCGTGTCATCAAACCTGAGGTCATATGTCCAGTCAATCCAGCTGCCTGGAACTTCACAGGAGCACAGAGATTGTACCTGAGATACATCTTTAGTCCCCCTCAGTCTTAGGTGGGCTAACGAAACGACAAACAGCGGGTGTTTTGTGTCAACCAAACCAAGAAGGACAGAACTTTTAAGAGATGAGTACACATTAGTACCATTTCTGTCAGCATTGTGAGCAAAAGCTAGTGTCAGTGACGAGAAAGTGATTTAGCGTAGAAAGAGACAAAAATAACAGCCTAGCTGATAAATGTTATATACTTAATTAACGGCACAGCTGATACATTTACTATAAGTGATTAACAGCACAGCTGATATAAATTTGTTTCCTATAATTGGAAGACTTGTAATATATTTATATATCTATATAAATATTTGTAAATCACATGTAAACTTACAAACCCATTACATTCCATTTTTCAACATTCACCCTTCAGCACAAGAGTAGATAGTGTATATACTAAATAAATAATAAGGAAATTGTATTTGAAGACTTGTCAATTTTATCATTGTTAAGTAAAATCTGTTTCCTTGTCTTAATATCACAGTTAGTTACACAGCGGAGGTGGCACTTTATGTCGGTCTCCTCTCTACTATTGTTTCGAGATCAGATCATTCACAGCCGTAACTAATTTGTGATACCAGTAGTCCTCTCAGACACTGGGACTTCACCATTTTCTGCAGAAATTCTATTTCTGTAATTGTCAGTACTATACTGATCTTAAAGCCAAATAAAACCTCACGCCACATGTGTCCAGATGGGAAGGTGGAGGTGGATAAAGGTGAAAGCTGAGAGTGTGGAGAATTGAAAAATAGATAAATAATGTAGGGAATAGACTTACAGCAACAGAGAGAGCGAGAGAGATCATTTAGATGATTATGTGGGAGAACAGAATAGTAATGAAGGTGACAATGCACTTATTAGTAGAAATGATGTTGCATCAATGAAAGTTTATGCCATGAGAATGAATAGGTTATAACAAAGAATTCAGCAATTTTCCAAATTTGATATCGCAAAGAAAGATTACTGTAACAGCAAATCGTTGGTGCTGCCGTGTGACATGAGATGTTTGGTATCGCTAGTTTCAGTGTGTAAGAAATGGCTGTGTAATGGTTCAGTCTATCCAGCTATAAATAGGTGTACGACTCTGCTCTTGAGTCAGGGAAGGCAAGTGCAACAAGGAAGGGAAATTGTCACTGTACGTCATATGGCTGAGACATAGTATAGGTGAAGTCTCTAACACTTCATGTCCCTGTAGCAGTATCTGTAGTGGAACTATACTTTTGTTAGATTATAATTAAATTGAGGTAAATGTCATGTCTTAGGAAGGCATTTGAATAATGTAATAACATTAAGCTGGGTCTTGTGCTCAAAATATATTGAATATACAGATAACATAAATATTAAATCTAAGCATACAGAGGCAAAAATAAAGTATCAAAATGGTAACATTTACATTTCAAACTGTTTGGAATATCATTAAGTGGATTATATTTTAACATGTATACTTAATAAAGCCAACAGTGAAATTATAAATATGGCTGTAATTAGAATACATTTATAAGCAGAAAATGAAATGGTTTTGACATTGTTAAATATACAACCAGACTAACCAGCATCATGACTCCTTGTTCTGGATTCTCCTAAGGCAGCATTTCTCAAACTTTTTGATCTCAGGACCCCTTTACACTCTTACAAATTATTGAGGACCTCAAAGAGCATTTGTTTACATGGGTTATATCTATTGATATTTTTCCGTATTAGAAATTGAATCTGAGAATTAAAAAAAAATATTTATTTATTAGTTCATTTAAAAATAATAGTAACAAAGCCATTACATGTTAAGATAAATAACACATTTTTAAAATGAAAAATAACTTTATTTTCCAAAACATCAAAAAATTAGAGAGAAGTCTGGCATTTTTTTACATTTTTGCTTAATAGAAGACAGCTGGGTTCTCTGCTTCTGTACACTCGTGAGAGAATTAGAATGACAAAGGCAAATAACTTAGATTATTATGAAAATAGTATTGACTTTGCAGACCAGACCCCCTGAGAGGGTGTCTGGGACCTCAAAGGGTCCACAGACCACACTTTGAGAACTGCTGCCCTAAGGTAAAAGTAATAGAGGGAGCCCCAAAAACACGTGGAGAAGGGTATTGGAGAAAGACTTTAAAAAAAAAAGGTAAAGAAGACATAATGACACCGTTTGGCGCAGAAAAGGGATGGTATGGTGTGAATTATTTAGGTCCTGTGCTACACAGAGAGGTGAAGGGTTGTCATGATGAATACCACAATATTAGTTTGAGCTTTCCCTAAAGACTTGATTTACTTGAAATGTTCCATTTGTATGTCCTTTAAAATTTGTTTCCTTTGCTATGTTCAACATGTTTTTTTCATTGGGATTCCAATCCTTTCACAGACAAAAATGACCTTTAAACAGTAGTGTAAATAGAAGTGTTATAAATTAAAGTGTCTGGGTTTTTTTTAGCATTCTGATAGTAGATATTTAAAATCACTCTTAAGTTTAAAATATCAAATTATTTGCTTATTTATGTCAGCTCTGAAATGACCAGCGCAATGCAGACTAAGGAAAAGAAGGAGAGAGCTAAGGAGTTTATGAAGAAACTCAAATCCATGCTGCCAATGAAAGAGAGAACCAGTAAGATGGATACGCTGTCGACACTTGAACAGTTGGTCAACAGCATGAGGCAGTTAAATGGTAAGTGATCAGTATTTGATAATGAGTTGTAAAATTTTAATAGCCATGTTTGGTTCCAGGGGGTCTGTGAGTAGGCACAGAAAGTCTGGAACAGCTGTTGCCATCAGGCATATCACAGAGGTGACTAAATTTTGGTTCTGTGTATGGTCAGTAACTTCATCATGTGGAACAAAAGGCACAGAAATCTGAATTGAATGCGTGAATTAGCATTGAGTTAACAAAAATCATGAAATAGAATCAATTTTAAATAGTCATCAATAGATGTCACACTGGGGATTTGCAACAGTTCTGGAATAGAGAGATGTAAGAATATTCAGTGAAGGATTTTCAAATGGATGGGTGGAAAAGTTGCCAGCTAGGCATAAGAAGATGAATAAACAAAATTATGGAAGATGATAGATATGGTAAGTTGATATAAACTCTCTTCATGTTTTATACACAATTTTGGTTTTGATTTACTCTATGTGGACTGAGTGGAGGGGGGAATATTTATATTGTCTTGAATTTATTATACTATATGCGGGAGCCACGCTAGCATAGTGGTTACCACACTGCGCTGGTGACCAGGTGACCCAGGATCAAACCTGGGCGAGGACATTTGAAGATTTTTCATCGACCGGGATTTGGACTGGATTAAGTCGAGCCCTACCAACGGGCTGATCACCCGTTTGCCAGTCACTTCGATTACGGAAACAACAGCAAATGGATTGATTTGCCGTTGCCCTAAAGACGCCAATAGGCGTGATGGGAAACAATGGCAAAGAAAACCTATCTGCTGTTGCCCTAAGACGCCACTATGCGTAATGGCCACTGACTGCTTTGACGGTCGGTGGCTAAGGACGGAAGAAGAAGAAGAAGAAGTCGAGCCCTGGTGAGAACATTTGAAGGAGTGTCGTCGACCAGAGACTGGCGGCTCCTGAGCCAACCCAGCTCTAATGGGTACCTCCGAAATTGGCGAGTATCTGCCTGAATGGCGAAGGACACCTGTCTCTGTGCAAGAAAAAAGGGATACTCACATAAAATCAGTCTCAGGTTAGACATACTAACCTGAGATTTCGCCTCGAGTAATAGCGGGCATACGAAAAAAAAAAAAAAAATTACACTATATTCTTATTATAACCCATCGAGGGTTGAATGGATTACTTTGTTTTTTAAAAAATGTTAATGTTTTTGCCACGGAGGGGGTAGGTCCCAGCTTTAATGTTAAATAGTTTTCCAGGCTGTATGAATTCAGGGCATTAGAGTTGCATGGATAATCACCAAGAGCCTACACTCAGTGACAGTGGATCAAAGATAAGTAAACAAGGCAAAAGTTGCATGGTAGAATGAGTGTTAACAGCAGCACTGCTATTGTTGCCATTATGTTTCTCCCAGGAACAAGAAACACACTAGACAAAATACAGCACTTTACACAATTGCACGAGCAACAAAATGTGGAACATTGTGAAACCCAAGGCTTGTAAACCAGATGATTTATCAACACGGCCACCAGAACAAGTCGTTGATACGAGTATATGTCATATAAATGCTAGTAATCTTCATGTCCTGTCAGTAATTTCACCATATCTTCCCAAGAGATGGCATGATCTAAAGGCTTCTGATAGGTTGTTGCTGAAGACAAGGAAAACATATCATGAATTTGAACTTAACATCTGTTTAGTTGGACTGTTTAAGCCAACAGGTGTAATCACTACAAGCTTAAATAAGCGAGAAATAATCATTGTGCCTGCATAATAGCACACATGTCCAGAGACATTTTATTAATGGTTCACCGTATGTCACTTCATGTTTATTCTTTTGCAGAGGAACAAAAGCGAGACAGTGAGTTCAAGACTCCACCACCACATAATGGCTCTTATCATGGGATCGATGCCGATAGGCTGGCACAGGTAAAGTTGTGAAAAGGCAAAATCAAGATTACAAGAGTAATTACTTTTCATTTCAGGGATAAAATCAGAGATAAATAATGCTAAGGCAGCATACGAAAAGGAAATCTAACAATTTACTGGAACAATGTTTATTGTGAATATTCTTCTTCTTTTTCCTCGTTCGCCTTCAGACTTCCACATTTATGACTCTAATAAAGGCAGTAGTCAACCCAAGGCTCCCAACATCTCCAAACAGTTTTTCGTTGACAGAAGTGGGTTGTTGCCATATGCTACTCAGTTCATTTCTGTAGGTTGGGCAGTATTGCAGCAGGTGTTCGACTGTCATTGGGCTGGTACCGCAGGTGCAGAGATCTGTTGCACCAATTTTGTATTTGTGGTACAGATGGTATCTCAATCTGTTGTGACCAGTACGTAGCCGAAAAATGATGATATATTGTGAATATATGATTTAATGTAATGAATTTAGTGGTGAGTTATTTAAAATGTGTTTGAATTTAGTGACCCATTATGAAATGTCAATATTCTGGATGTAACTTCCAGTTTACTTAAAATGTTGTTGGCACAGTTTAAAAAACAAACAATCAATGGAAAAAACTCACACACAGACAAACTTTGTACACCAAGGAGTGTGGAATATATTTAAAACAGTTTAAAACAAAAATTAAAAAAGACTGGCTTGCTTTAGGTGTAAAAATTTGTCTTGCCTTGCTTTTCACAAAACTACTTTGACACACACATACACACACACATGTACTCACACACATACACCTATATACACATTTATACATACATACATACATGTGCATATGAATGCATGTATATGTTAACCGCAGTTCAACCAACTCGTATTGTTGTAAAGTTCAACTTAATAATAACCGATCGGCTCATGTTTTGCTGTTAAATAAGCCATTGGTTGATTGATTGTTGATTGTTTATCAGAATCAACATTGTTGCACTCCAGGCAAACCCACAGGTACTCAGTCTCCCTCATCAAATGTCGAAGGGTATGAATGCTACCCAAGAAACACTATCTCTTTCTCTATTGTTCTGTTGTGCTTTGTGATGTGTGCCTTCTCAATCTTTATAATCTACTTGCTCCAGCTTTGTGTTCTTTAAGTGTTGTGTGAAGTATATGCCTTTAGTTTTTTTTTTTTTTTTTTTTTTTTTTTTTGTTAAGCGTTCCTGTCTTGGGCAGTTTGATTACATTTTTGCCCTGTCTATTTTATCTTTCTCATGCTTGTCTTCAGTTCTCATCCCCTTTTGTTTTTGTATCTCTATTTCTTCTTTCCTGGGGATTCTTCTTCTTGATACACTCTCACACGTCTACTTGAATGCTTTCAAAGAAAGTAGCCAGCTTGAGGCTATTTGCATCTCTTTAGAGCTTTTCCATGAATGGTACTGGTGACAGCCATATGCACTTCCTCTGTTCCACATATGTTAAGCATCTTTGAAGCAGATGTTCAGCAGTCATTTTATCAGTGCCACAGTTACACTGATTGGTAGTTCCTATCTTTAGCTGGTTAAATAGGTGATATCCCAATCTGTTGTGACCCGTGTGGAGTCTGAAGATTACCACTTGTTCTCTTTGGATGATCTGGTAGTATGCATCATTTTGTGTGTGATCTGGATGCTGTGCATCCCATTTGTTTCTGTGTCTTATTCTGATAATACTCTTTGTCTCCTCGAAAGTTATGCTTGCACCATGCTGAGGTTCCTTTCCACCTGGCTTTATCAATCTGTCAGCCTCTTCATTGCCGGGGATGTTACAATAAGATGAGATACATTGGATCACAACTCTTTGAATCGTTGACATAGTTTGTGGAGCACTACTCCTGGGAATTCAAGAACATATAAACAAATAGATGGAAGATGCATCTCAGTAGTGAAGAGCAGAATGGCTCAGACAAAGACAGCATTCTATAAAATGACGAGTACTTTATGCAACAATACTTTGTCAATGGGAGTAAGAAAGAGAGTTCTTCATTGTTACATTTGTTTTGGAAATTTACCTTTCTTTCTTCTACCCTGGGGATTCCAGAGTAAAGGTGATGCTAGCTGATAGTTTTATCATTGTGTGTGTCCATGAGATGATGCAGGCATTATAGAAGAATGTTAAAAATACCATGGACAGCCAAAAAGAGTAATGAGAATGTCCTGAGGGAGGCCACTGCACAAAGGAAACAAGTTAGAAAGAAGCAGTCCACATTTTTCGTTCATGTTATGAGAAGAGGGGAGCCGCGCTAGCGTAGTGGTTACAACACCGC
Organism: Oreohelix idahoensis; assembly: GCA_024509875.1. Taxonomy (NCBI): domain Eukaryota; kingdom Metazoa; phylum Mollusca; class Gastropoda; order Stylommatophora; family Oreohelicidae; genus Oreohelix; species Oreohelix idahoensis. The sequence goes on from JAMPIV010022742.1 coordinate 794,560, forward strand.
TCTGGCGACCGGGTGATACAGGATCAAACCCGGGCGACGGCATTTGAGGATTTTTCGTCGATCGGGATTTGGACTGGATTAACTCGAGACCTGGCGAGGACATTTGAAGGAGTGTCGTCGACTAGGGACTGGCGGCTCCTGAGCCGACCCAGCTGCAATGGGTACCTCCGAAATCGGCGAGTATTTGCCTGAATGGCGAGGGACACCTGTCTCTGTACAAGAAATAAAGGGATACTCACGTAAAATCAATGTCAGGTTAGACAAAAAAAAAATAATAACCTGAGATTTCGCCTCGAGTATTAGCGGGCGTACGAAAAAAAAAAAAAAAAAAAAAAAAAAAATGAGAAGAGGAAGGCTGGGATATATTGTAGCAACAGGTAAGGTTGAAGGAAAAAGAGAAAAGAAAAGACAAAGAGAGCAAATACTGGACAGTATGACATTGTGGCATGGAAAGAAGTCAGCAACAGAATTGATCAATTGTACTGGAGACAGGAAGTTGTGGAGAGACATGATCTCCTACACTACTAGGCGTACCAACTTGAAGTCCATGAGTGAGCAAGGAAGAATAAGTAGTAGTTTATCTTAATCTGCATGCAATATCTTTCCTACACTTGCGGTTGCAGTTTTTGGTGGTTTTTTTTTTGTTGGTTCCTCTCCCCCCTCAGTTTTAAACATTGGTGATGCTGTCTGCGCATATATCATACAAACGTTTTATTTTTTAAAATTTATTTTATAAATCCAGTCACTGGAATGCCACATTAATCATTAAAAGTGAACATCACTGCTTTATTAGGATCACAATAGGAAAAGAATGGAAAAATATTTGGTTAACCAAACAGTTGTTCTGGATCATATAGTACTGTGCAGTTATTCTTCTCAATAAGACAGACATGCCAGACCAGGCACATTTAGTTCATATGAGAAAATGGAAACAAGAGGTGGTCTGTTCTAGAATGGTTCCTTTTCTAGAAACTGAAATACATTTTAACTGGTTCTACAGCAGAAATTATATTTCATTTATAAATACGTACCAGAAATCGAACGCTGTTTTCAAACACTTGTTTTAAATTTATACAGCAATGACAACAGTAAGTACAGTTACACAACAGTTAAAATCCAGACAATAAAACGTAGGAAAACATTTTGCTAAGGGATTCTGTTGGTAATGAAGAATAGTTTAGCCATTTCAAAGTCAGTATTAGGTAGGATTGCCTGGTGTCTGCACTTGTGCTAGTGTTAATATGTTAGAGTCCCCAAATGATAAAAATGATGGTGATATTGCCATTAAGAATGTGATAAGAACTTGCTGTGACCTGGATGCTGTAGGCTGTTGTAGTTTAAATAAATTAGTCCAGACAGATGAGTACCAAACTAATAACAGTGTTCTATGTAAATTCATTAAATGTTTATATCTGTGTGCAAGTTAATATTAAATAAATAGATTCTGATGGAAATCCAGTAATGTTGAAGCAGTTGATTCAGCCAAAAAGAAATATGAAAAGCATATGTTGCAGTGTCATGCTTTAGCAAGGCTAGTTTACTGAATGATGTAAATGTATTGAAGTCTTGACTACAGACTACCCTATGAGTGTCGGTTACTATTTCTGAGCTGATGTTAACACAGTTATCTCAGTTGAACATAATACTGTCCATAACACTGTCAATAGTCCAATAATAAAATATACTGTGTCAAAAGGAGTGAGCAAGTCCAGGTAGAAACTCTGTGATGGCTAGATTAGAAATTTTCTAACAGCAGAAAATAAAGATCATGGTAAATTTTAGAGTAGACGTTTAAAAAAACTAATGTAAAAAAAGTATCAGCAAGAAAAATGTGATATTGAGACAAGTTAATTAGCAACACGAAGGGGCAATGGAATGAATTTATACAAATAAAGTGGAGAAACTAAAAAAAAATGGGATTGTTTGACAGTTTAATTAGAATGCAACTTGTCCAAACAACAACATGAAAAACCTATGCATGTACAATACTAAAGGCACTGGAACATCAGAGAAAGAGATGGCTGGATGCAGTTTGCTGAAATTGCAAGACAAATAACCAAATGGTCATCCAAGCATACTCAACTTGCCTTGTATATTAAACCTCTCCCTGACAGTTTATGCCAACAGAGGTGGAGAAATCCAAAAGTAACAAGAAAAAGAAAGTATAACTTACAGGTGAGAATTGTTTTCTAGAATAAAACAGTGCATTTTTTATTTTTTCATCAGAGCAATATGCATATATCTGTGTCACTGAAAAACCATGTGGTTCAGATGGCGTCAGTTTCACTCTTGGAGCATTTAGGATACCCTGTTGTGAGTTTTTACTTTGGTAGTTCTTTATTAACAGCTAGTCTTTCTTATTATTTCTTCATATGGTGTTATTCTGCCATGTCTGCTTTTCTGTTTTTTTGTTGTTCGTTGTTGTATCTACTTATTCCTTTTCACTTTTGTTCCCATTCAGTTTTTGCCTCATGATTTCCTTTCCATTTGTGTCTGCTTTTCTTTCTTTCCTTATGTGCTGTCTTCTATATATCTCTTCTCTCTTTATTTACATATTTTTTTCACAGCTGGCTTATCATTGTATTGTACAGGCGTCCCCCACTTTTCAAATATCCGCTCTTTCTACCCTTTTCAATTAATTATAACCAGAACCCATACATTCGACGCATGGTCCACTCTTTCTACTTATTTCATCACGTTTCCAAGCTTTTGTTCATTTTACTGTACAGTACTTTTGTATATTTAAAGGTAAGCATTTGTTCATTTTACTGTACTTTTGTATACATATAGTGTGTTATTTAGCTTTCGCACACATTAGCAAGTGATATATAGGGCGTTATTTACATTTTTCGGCGGCCAAAATGCATTTGCAAGCTAAAAGAAGACTGGGTTCCGCATTTTGACGATTTCCGGTTTTCGACAGGGCTCTGGTCCCTAACCTGTCAAATAAGCGGGGGGACGCCTGTATATCTCACTAGTTATTCTGTATTTACATGACCTCAACAGAATAGTAGCAAATAATGTTAGCTAACTATATTACCATATTATCTCAACAGAGCAGTAGCTAATACGTCATGTAAGTAATTCTGTATTCATATGATCTCAGCTAAACAGTAGCTGATAGTGTAATTTATTGATAATAGGATTGGTGGAAAGGTCGACTTCTGAAAGACTTCATCAACAAGAAGGATATTAACACAGTCAACAGCTGTGTAGCCATGCACTCAAGTGATGATGACCGTACGGAAGTGTCAGGTATTAGTTAATTTCTCCTTCTTTGATTTCCTCCATCCATTCTTCATTCCGTCATTTAAAAAATATCTGTTGTCCTTCTGTCGAATCATTTCATCTGTCAATTCAGTAGTCCTTATATGTTTTCAGTCAGTCATTGTTTTAATACCTCTTTCATTTTGCCGTTACTACTTATTTCACTGAATAAATAAACAAACAACACACAAAGGTAGTTATCAGGCACTCAGTGAGAAATAAAGAAGTAGAAGACCAGACAACAGAAAAACAACAGAAGTGATAGGCTTACCAGGATCGAACCAGGACCTTCCGAACGGCACCCAACCGCCTAGCCACGGTAGCGAATCGCCACTATCCACTCTGCCAGCTCCGCATTACTTATGCGTAATGCGGAGCTGGCAGAGTGGATAGTGGCGATTCGCTACCGTGGCTAGGCGGTTGGGTGCCGTTCGGAAGGTCCTGGTTCGATCCTGGTAAGCCTATCACTTCTGTTGTTTTTCTGTTGTCTGGTCTTCTACTTCTTTATTTCTCACTGAGTGCCTGATAACTACCTTTATGTGTTGTTTGTTTATTTATTTGCTGTTTACAGGCCTCGGGTTTCCCCTCCTTATATGCTTATTTCACTGACCATATTTCTTCTGTGTTTTATTCTTAATTCTTTTTCTTCTGTTCCCTTTCTTTGAGATTCTTCACTACCAGTACAAATTTCCTGTATTGATCAGTCTCTCAAGTTTTTCCTTCCAAATGTCTGTATGTCCAGGTCTGTGCTGTGCATGAATCTTATTTATGCCTGTTTTTTTGCATAACATATTCTATTTCAAATGTTGTCTTTGTGTAGAACCTTATTTAAGTTATATTTGTTTTCTCATTCTTCATGGATAAAGTGCATGAAATTTATTTGTCCAATCATTTATTTGTGTGTGAGTGTGTTAGCTGCATTCAGGTATCCTCCAGCTAATACAGACAACATGTAACCACCTACTTCAAAATCTGTCAGCTTATTACACCTATTTTCTCCAGATGCATGTGTGATGTTACATGTGTGGTACTCTATTTAAGTTAAATCATTTTTGTTTTTTTCTTAATGGATCTATCTATGAAGTTCATTTGCCCTTTTATGAAATAACATTTCTGTATTAGCTGCTTGTAGATTTCTCCCCAGTTGAACATGCAGATGCCTTGTAACTACCTAATTCAAGATTCCTCAACTTGTCACAACTCTTATCTTCAGTTTCACTCAAGTTTTTTTGCCACCTTTTTTTCAGATACTTTAGTGAGTTCATCAACTGGTGGAGGAATGAAAGAGGGATCCAAGTATTTTTATGCTAGAATAAGGTATGTTAGATACTTATTCATTGGTTATACCTTGCAGTCTGCACAGGTAGGATTTCTGTTGAGTTATTTCATATTTAATCAGCAAAAGTGACCTGAAATTGATGGTGTAATGTAGAATTGTGCACCCATTATGGTCTCAGGGTTCAAAGTGGACCAAAGAGAGGTCAACTGTTACTTTGCAGACATATTGTGAGTGGTGACTAAAGAGGGTTGGGTATATGGCTGGCTACCCCATTCTGTATAAACTAAGCTGGCTGTAAAATGAACAACACTCTGAGAAGATTTGGATGTTCACAAGCATTGTGATACAGTGGATTCCATCTCACTGCAATATCCCCAGGAATGAAGAGGCTGACAGAAAAGGGTCGAAAGCAACCTCAAGCTAATACAGGCATTACATATGAAGAGCCAAGAGACTAATTAATACTCCATACATGCCACAAGCATTACAAATGAAGAGGCAAAGAGTCTAATTAAAAGAAGATTGAAACAGCTGGAAGACTGGGCATCCAGACCATCAGAAAAATTATGCCTATCACCGGCACAGCAGAGGAGAACAAGTGATAATCTTCATACTCCATACAAGCCATAGCAGTCTGAAATACCATTAATTCAATAAGCTACAGATCCATGAGTGTACCTGTAACACCAAGAAGATGACTACTCAACTTCCATTGTAGAAATGTGTGACATAAAAGGAACAGAAAAGTGCATATGCACCAGTCCAGCCAAGGTCTATGGAAATGCTAACAGTTTGAGGCTGATCCCTCTTTTGTTCATGCATGTTAAGTTGATGTCTGAGGGTGTTAAAGAAGGAGCAGAATAGACAAGTATCTGAGACCGTTTCTTTGTACATTTTCATAGTTTGAGCTGTTCTTAAGCAATCCTGTTTCTTAGAAAGAAGTAAAGAGTAGCAAGTCTTATAGCATTAGTGGGGAGAAGCTCATACTTAACAAGAATGATAGTGCTAGTGACTGCCACATTAAAAACAAAAGTCATTCAAGTGTATGTTATGTATCAATATCTTTTGTTTTCAGGCGATTCAGAAAACTGGGGTTTGGCTTTAACCTTCAGAATGTAGTCTCATACTGTCCATTCAAGATGATGATCACAACCAAGCTGCAGGAGCAGTTAGACTCATCTGATGATGAAGGAAACAGGCACAGAAAGTGTCTTATCATTTACTGTTACCCCCTGAGCTCAGCTTATATTGGTGAGCATAGTGTCTGTCTGCTCAGTCTCTCTCTCTCTCTCTCTCTCTCTCTCTCTCTCTCTCTCTCTCTCTCTCTCTCTCTCTCTCTCTCTCTCTCTCTCTCTCTCTCTCTATCTCTTTCTCTCTATCTCTCTCTCTGTCTCTCACACACACACACACACACAGTCTGGGGCTTGCATTCAGTTTGAGCAGTGTCAAATACATAATTATTTTATCTTCTGCAGAGCTTAAAAAGTGTTAAACTTCTACTGAAAAAAGAAAATGTCAGCAGTCTGAAAGTTCATATGTTTGTACATTTTGACATTTATAAAGCTTCCTCGTACACTCTCGGACGCCTACTTGAATGTTTGAATGTTTTCAAAGAAAGCAGTAGTCAGTTTGAGGCTATTTGAATCTCTGAAGAGCTTTTCCACAAATGGAATTTATAAAGCTGTACGCCATGATTTCCAAACATGTATATCTAACCTCTTTTTCTCACCAAACAAAAGCTCACAGCAAGCTGTTTAGCTTTGTAAGAAGTGGGGGGGTTGAATCCTTAATGAGTGGTGGTAATGAGATCTTAATAATACATCACAGAGGGGATGACTGTTTTAAAAATGTGAGGTGTGTAAATTGTCTTTCAAGTGAATTTCATAGTTTCTAGTACTGTATGGCTCAGTTTTTGTTTTGTGTTTTTTTTTTAAAATCTACTGTTTTATTAATTAAGGGACAAAAATGTTGAATTGTGCAACAAATGGTGAAAGTGGGTCATCTATAAGAGGCATTTATAGTATTGGGAAAGCACAGATACCATAAATATTTTGACTTGAATTATCCCATAACATTTTGTCATTGGGGCATCACAGATGATGGGCAATTGACTAGTAATTGCCACATTTGACTATTCATTGATAATCTGCTTAGTGCCAGTAGTTTTATCCATCTTTTTATGTTGTCAGTCCATTTCTTTGTCTGCCCTGTCTTTTTGCCTGGTACTCTGCCTTGAAAGAAAATCTTTGGTAGCCTGTGTGTGACCTTGATATATGACTATACCATTTCATTGCCATTTCTATCTTTTTATCATTGTGTGGTCTTCATATGGTACTGTGCCACTTAGTCTACTGTCAAAGTCCAAGTTTTACATGAAATAAAGAGAAAAAAATAGAAAGTTATGAAATTAGTACCAAGGTGTGAGGTGAGCAATTATGAGATAGGTGTATGATTCAGTGCTGGAAAATGCTGTGATTTACACAAAGATAAAGCCTACGGACACCAGTGACAGGACATTCTAAGTGTCAAATAGAGCTAAAACTGAACAAGACAAGAACTGGATAGCTAAAAACAAAACTTCAAATTGTGATATGACATAAACATTGTACACATTAAGGTAACATGCTGTGACATTTCTATTTTTAGAAAGCAGTATGCTGTATTTTCATTTAATATCTGAACATGGTTCTGGGTTATCCAAAAAGTTGGATTACCTGAACTATAATAAGTCTTATGTCAGATAATTGCTGCAGTGCTGTAGCAAATATATGAATATTTTTACCAATAAATACACACTTTTTTGCCCTGTTTCTATATCTACTTACTTTCTTGGATATAGTTTGAGCGTTGCTTCATTCACCAAATTTCCTGCCTTGTAATCTTTTGAAAAATGTTGCAAATTTTAAACAAGATAAGACACATGTTTATAAGTTATGTTTCATATGGATGCCCCCCACCCCCAAAAGCCACAACAACAAAACCCCAGAGAAATAATCATCATCATCTCAACCCATAACCCATCATGGGTCGTAGGGGTGCCATGGTGGAAGCATCAGCAGACAGGGTCCTCCACTGCTCTTTATCCTCAGCAATGCGTACAAGTGTGGAAAAACCGTGTCTTGCCCATTCTTTGATGTTATCAGCCCAGGATTTTCTTTGCCTTCCTCTTCCCCGTTTACCTTCGACTGTTCCCTGGAGGATCGTTTTCGAAAGGGAGTCATGACGAGTTACATGCCCAAACCAGGCAGGCTTTCGACATTTCACTACTGACAAAAGTGGTTCTTGGTGGCCTGCATAGGTTTTTATCTTCTCTCTAACAGACGTTTGTTTTGTGCTCTTTATAGAAAATGCGCAAAATTCTTCTATAACATTTATGCTCGAAAGCCTGAATCCTTCGCTCCGTATCTGCAGTGAGTGTCCAGCCCTCACACACATGCAAGAGAATAGATAATACAAGTGATTTGTATAATTTGATCTTCACAGGAAAACTGATGTTACTTTTCCAGATCACATTCAGCCTTGTCATGGCAGCTGAGGCCATCTCAAGACTTGTCTTGATTTCTTTACTTGATCTTCCATCACTACATATAGTGGACCCCAGATATTTAAAGGTGTTAACTTCTTCTAACGTTTGCCCATTTAACGTAATGTTGGTCAGAACATGTTTCTTATAGCTATTCACCAATATCTTGCTTTTTTCTATATTAATTTCCATCCCATACGTTCGTGTTACTTTCTCCAGTCTAGAGGTTAGGTCTTGAAGAAATAATACTGTATTTTAACTCTGGATGTGATGCTTGTATTCCAACTGGTGACTTAAAGGTCAAAGGACTAGAGGGAGGGTAATGACATACATGTGTACAGCTTTACCAATGGAAGATTAGTTAAATGCTAAAGTCTTCAAGTACCCAGTATGGTTCCTGGGGGTTTAATAGGAGACAGAAACCACTACAGCAAGAGCCATATGAAGTGCTTTGACATAGATTTCTTCATTTTAGGCCACCTGCACTGATGATGTGTGCTCTTTTAGGAGTGACAAAGGGAAGTTCCTATCCTTTAAATGAAGTATTCAGTTTTGAGATGAGTTTTATTTCACCTTGTGCTTTTTATTTAACTTGGTTTTAATTTTAGTGACTTATGAACTTTGCAGACAGAAGCATTTTACCAAAGCAGTGGAAGTTTGGCCTGAGACATTCCCTCTTCTGCAACTATACATACGTTCATCCAAAGTAAGAAATTTTTAGTTTTCATTTTTTTAACTTTTGTGGCTTTCTGTAGATTCATCAGCTATCTGTGAGTGTTTTACAAACTTGTTGCAGTCAAACTTAGTTAATACACTGGTTCCAAAAATGCAGGTAGGACTGTGACAGTTTTATATAGTGCATGAGACACAAGAACCTTATGTTCCTACCACACTTGTGACAATCATTATTGGACAAGATACTTGAAAGCTACACACATTTTGTGTAATATGTACAGTCTTATCTAAGAGTTTTTTTTGTAAAATTTACATTTATTACATAGTTTGGTACCATTGCTCCTTTTATTAAAATTTTTAGCAAAAAAGTGGGTAGTTTTTATTGTGTTTGAAGATACTAACTGTTTAACTTTCTGGACTGAAAAAATTGCTTGTACCATTACATGTGAGAAATAACATTAAAATGTTTAAATTTATACAACAGGGAGTTTCATTTTTTTCTTATATTATGGTTTAAGTTTTGCCTATGTTTGTTTGTGTGTACATTTTATTTTCATATTTTGCATTTGCTAAGTGGAAGTGTTTTGATTTCCTACAGTGCTGTCTGCCTACTTGGCTTCTTGCCACAAGATTTCATTGGTATGTCAATCTTTGACCTGTACCATCCTGATGACTTTCAGCAGTTGCTGGAGATTCATAAAAAGAGTAGGTGAATTTGCTATTGCTTGCGTTCAGTTTCTGATAGAGTTATTGTTGATAATATATATTTCAGTTGTCAGTGTTAAAGGAGAACACATCATCATATTATCACCATCAATTTACTTTTTGCTCACCAAGGAGTATGGAGCCACCACTGCAGATGATCCCCTTGCAAGAAGCCTGCACAAAAGCATCATGTTCTCTTCCAGCAATGGTTTCTGTAGCAATTTCTTTTACATGATGAGGTTGCCAGTGGTTGGGGGAAGGGGGGGGGGGCAACCTATACAACCTCTTATAGGTCTTAAAAAGATAAATAATTTCTTGAAGCTTAATGCTAAACAGCTAAATTGGAAGGAAAAAACATTGATAGTCGAGAAGATAGTATGTTGCTCTCACCGGCTAACGTCTACACCACAAGGTAGAAGAGGAGTAGCTAAATAAGTATGTAAGATAGTAGAAAAGTTGAATCCTAGACACTGCTTACTTACTTAGTCGTTCCTCTTCTACCGTGAGGTATAGATTTTTGGAAGAGAGAGCACCATACTATCCTCTTGGCTGTCTTCCTCCTGGCCTGGTTCCATTCTAGTCCTCGGTCCTTCAAAGATTGTCTAATGTTGTCCTCCCAGCGGACTTGGGGCCGTCCTGGAGGTCTGAATCCCTGGCTCTTAGTTTCCCATGCTTGCCAATAGATAATGAACCTGAATCCTAGATACAAAGTGCAATTACATCAACTTTTGACTGGGAGTGTTACTCAGACATCCAGACATCACATTGATGGCAAAACAGCAAGCAGTGAACAGTATTGCTTATTCATGCAAACTTAGTGTTGTGAAAGTGAGACTTGGACAATTAATATAAATTATGTTCTGGAACATACAGATTTCAAGATTTCCTGCATTAGAAATATAAGGGTGCATGGCACCGTGTCATTAATAAAATCGTGAATATTACAAAAAAAAAACATACAACATAACTGCCATGATGTTTGCATTGAAGATTCTGATTTTTGTGTTGAAAACTCCATACAATTTCCAGGTCCAAACTCGCCTCCTTCATTCCCATTTTAATATCACTTTCTATTTCTTCAACTATGTCTGTATCACCACCAAGGTTAATGAATAAAATTTATAGCAACAAAATAATCAGTTGTAATAAACATAAATTGTTAGAGGAAACACGAAGCCTATGAATTGCCAATAGATAACGAAAGTAGATAAACTGCAGGCACTCATAAGAAAGAAATGAGGGGAACACTAGATGACAGAAAAATAAGAAAATAGGCACTCAGGGCACCTGGGATTTGATCCAGGTCCAATCTGTCTAAAATAGATTTGTAAAACAAAAGACCTCTGCTGGCTAACATGGTACCTTGTGATAAGTTCTCAAGAATCCTATATATAAAATCCCAGCTTTTTCTGTCAGTACTTAATGCTAAGGCATGCAACTTTGGTTGAAAGTTAGACATTGATTGTATTGTTTCCCTTATATGCACTCTTCCGAAAATAGTAACACTCGACAAAGAAAAGTGTGCAAGTGTGAGTGTGCATGTGTCAATAAAATCTAACTATGAACAGCGTGCATGTACAGACACCGGATTTGGGGAGCCGCGCTGGTGTAGTGGTTACCAAACTGCTCTGGCGACCCAGGATCAAATCCGGGCGAGGACATTTGAAGATTTTTCATTGACTGGGATTTGGACTGGATTAACTCAAGCCCTGGCGAGCACGTTTGAAGGAGTGTCGTCGACCAGGGACTGGCGGCTCCTGAGCCGACCCAGATCATTGGGTACCTCCGAAATCAGCGAATATCTGCCTGAATGGCAAGGGACACCTGTCTCTGTACAAGAAAAAAAGGGATACTCACGTAAAAATCAGTCTCAGGTTATACATACTAACCTGAAATTTCGCCTCGAGTAATAGCGGGCGTACGGAAAAAAAAAAAAAAAAAAAATTAAAAAAACCGGATTTAAAACAAATATTTTTGTAAAATTTGCACATGTGTTTCCTCCAACAAGTTGAGTGTAAGTAAAGAAAATGGACAACGAAACACCCCAAGAGCGTCGTATGCACTTGAATCGTAAACGTCAGCAAAGATGGCGTAAATGTCGCCAATTTCCAGTCATTCCATCATTTGCGATGACCATCAACAAATTTCAGGGGCAAGCATTTGAACATGTTGGAATCTTTTTGAACGAGCCAGTCTTCTCTTATGGACAGCTGTACGTCGCACTGTCTCGATCGAGAAATCCCAACAGTGTAAAAGTACAAATTAAAACAACAGAAAATCAAGGTGCTCTTTTGATGGACAATCAAATGTTCACAACTAACATTGTTTGTCCAAAAGTATCGGAATAATTAAAATTTTAGTTAGCTATTGGTGCTTTTGAAATTAATTCCTGTCTTATGATGAGCTTTTACACTAGTAAAATAGAGTGTGTATTTTTAGGGACAAAACAAACACTACAAGAACTGAAATTATTAAAATATTGAAGGAACTGTGTGGCAGACTTTACATTTATAATGTGATGGCCTTTAGACATAATTATCCAAAGGCCTGTAACTCACATGATGTTCTTAACTCGGCCTTGGATACAGTCATATCTGTCAGAGATCACCTTAGTTGGCCTTAATCATCATTTTCCATGTTACTCCTTATGGAGCATGGAACCACCACTACAGCTGATCCCCTTACAGGAAGCTTACATCAAAAATTCACATGCTCTTGCAGTGATGCTTACTGTAGTAGTTTGTTCTACATGATGAGGCTGCCAATGCCGTTGACAACCTCATATTAGTCACCTTGTACAGCATGAAATATAGTTTGACATATAGTTCATTTGTGTTGTTCTAGTTTTGTTCTTGTGAAGTTTTTTTGTGTGTGTGCCCATATTTAGCCGTTGTTATTCTGACTAACAATAACAATAACAGCCGTTACCTTCTTTATTCCGCGCTGTTTTGCAGAGCAGTATGAGTTGGCTGCTTATTTAATCCTGTGTGGCAGCATTGTTGATATATTTATATTAATATTGAGTGTCAGTCATGCACCGATATGGTATTATATTTTCCTTTGTTTTCTCACATAGTTGTACTTTCCATGGGTCAGCCATTCAAAAGTGGAAGTATACGTCTAAGAACAAGGAATGGTTGCTTTGTGGAAGTAGAGACAGAATGGTCCAGTTTTATGAACCCCTGGTCCATGCGTCTTGAGTTCATTATTGCTCAACACACAGTTGTCAAGTAAGAACTCGAGTGTTATTTTTATATTTTTGTGTGATTATTGGAGCTAAAAATGAAGTGCTAAATTCACATCATAAGTTATTCTTCCCACTTTAAAAAGTGCCTTTTTTGGATAATAGGGAAAATAAAAGATAATATTTTGTAAATAAACAAACAAACAAAGTTTTATTAGTACCAAAAACATACAGAGCCACATGTAGTTCCGGGTTTCTCTGATGAGATAAAGACAAAAATAGGGCTACTGTACACTCAAGTATGTTGTACAAATCGACTAATATGATGTTGTTGTATGAGGCTGGCAACCCTATTATATAATACAAATTGCTACACAAACCACTACTGCTACAGCAAGTGTATGCTTGGTGCAGGTTTCCTGTAAGGGTATCAGCTGTAGTGGTGCCTTCACACTCCATAAGGGGTGACAAGGAAAATGGTGATGACACTATATATAACTGCTTCATTGAGATGTGTAACATCAGGTCATTTGTAACTAAAATTCAAATGGCTTGGTTATTGTGAATGATTTAACTTATAAGTTTCTGGTTTTGTAGCTCTTGTACAGATATAGCACAGTTGCTTTTATCTTAATTACTTTTGGTTATGTTTCAGGGGACCATCTCGTCCTGATATCTTTGAAGACCTTCCTGCAAAGCCAGAAAAGGTGGGGCTTTCTCCAGAGGCTCACAAGATTCAGGAGAGTATTTTGGAAGTTCTAAAAAAAGTAGGTTGAGGCATCTCAGGAAGGCTGTTTTCTTTGTAGTTTTTTCCATTTGTTTAGTCCTGCTTTTCATACGCATGTGTTTCATACGTAAAAGAATAGGCATATTTCCTCTAGGTCAGGGGGTTAGGTTAGAGCTAATAAGTCCAACCCAGAAAAAATGTTATGGAAACTAACCAGAGTAACAACACAGCCCAACTCTAGATGAATCCTCACACAGACTCATGGTGTGGGAAAGCCAAATCCTTGAAGTCAGATCACCAACGAATCAGCATTGTTGTAGTTGATTTTAGGGCCTTGCACAAACCGTTGGATTTTGTTTTGTGCATGGGATAGACAGTTCAACCCCATGTGGGTTATAATTTGGGTTATATAGTGTTCTTTTTTTCGATATAGTACATTACATTTGTTGTTTTTCCAGACTGCAAATTCTCTGGCGTTTGCTGTGGTGTTTTCTAAGATCTGTTTGTGTTTCTCTTCCCTGTTTTTGAGAATATCTCCCATCTCCCTGTTGACATGAGCAAAAGTTTGAATATTGCCATGGAATATAAGAAAACTGAAAACACAGTGCAACTGGCTAGGGAAATCATCATCATCATCTTTTTTTTCCTTGTTGCTCCTAATAGAGCATGGAGCCACTAATACAGCTGATCCCCTAGCAGGAAACCTACACCAAGAATGTACTAGCTGTTGCAGCAGTGGTTGATGTAGTAGTATGTTTTATGTGATGAGGTTGCCAGCCCCCATACATAACCTCGTACTAGTCACCTTGACCTTGTGTGACATGCTTGAGGGTGCAGTGGTCCTATTCTTTCTTTGCCTCATCAGAGGCCCCCATCCCCCCAAAAAACTACATGGGGCCTAGGGAAATTGGTGCTACAAAACAGTCCTCCTCACTGACACAGCATGGAGCAGGACACATTTTACTGAATTCAGGGTAAAGTATCAGCTATGCTGGACATGAAGATGAAGACCATGCTTTTGTGATAACACCAGAAGGTACTGATTGAATGGAAACCAATATCCGGAACTGTTATAAGAAGATTGCATGTTAAATGAAGAAGAGAGATCATTATCACGTGTTATGCTTGAACTAATAATGCAGATGATGCTAATAAACAAGAAATATATGATAAACAATAGGAACAATTAAATAAAGAACTAAGTGAGACATGACAGGAAACTATAACGGAGCTTTACAACAGGATGCAATCTGATCATCAGAAGGTTCCCCTGTCAGACAAATGTTTCAGCCCATTAATCTCCTTGACACTCCAGGGGGGACGGGCCCACTTGGGTCATTATTCCAAGTGTCAGCCTCCTGTTGTGTTTGCTCTAAGAATTGAACCAACTCCATTTTGGTTGTGACTTTATGCATGGTCTTATCCATGCTGTCAGCTTTAGACAGTTGTGAAAGTAACCATTATGTTGTATATAAATTACTATCCTGAGTTCCGTAGCCAACATAACACCCTCTCTGCAGATCCTGAGTTCCGTAGCCAACATGACACCCTCTCCACAGTCTCACAGAGCCTCTTAAATGCCCTCGTTCTTGACTGTCCTACCACACCCAATAGTTTTAGTAGATCACACATTGATATAGCCACCAGACCACTTGCACCTACCTCTGCAGCTATGAATTTTGCTGTGAACCCATCATGTCAAGTCTGTGACCAGATCATTATACTTGGCCTATTTGAACAAGTGTTGTTCATCTAATCTGGATTCAAATAGCACTCATTATATTCAATCATTATAATCTGGTGCAACGATACAAAATGTAGAACTATATCTGGTCATCTTCAAGATCTCCAAATGATCTACTGCCATCTCTCAGTCATTTGCACAGTCAAGAATGGATGGTAAAATGACATTTGGTTTGGCCACTTGCTGACTTTCCTGCCCTCAGAAAGTATGCATTATAGGTACTTGTTCTGAATTTACTGTTCACCCTCATCCTTGCCAGGTCTGTTGTAGCAGAGGAATTGGAGATAGGAAAGGACATGCGTTGAGAAACAACCAACTAATATAACCAGTCATATCCTTGACTAGAACCCACAGAGAGAAGTGGGAAAGTTGAAGAAAATCTGGAGAAGAACCACAGAAGGGGAAGCAAAACAACCTCATGGGCAGAACTGAAGAAGACAGTTTAAAATGTTAATTCATAATGTGCTACTTTTACAGCCTTAAGCTCTACCAGAATGAAAAGGATTGGTGATGACAAAGAAATATGGTGGAGATAAAAATACATTTTAAAAACTATATTTAGTGTACACAAACTTTTATTAGTGCTTTTAAACAAGTTCTGTACTCATGGTTGTAGAATCATCAGAATGTATCGACAAATAAATATTGGTCAAGTATAGTTCGCTTCTGTTTGTCCTCCAACTCTTAGTCAGTGTATGAATTTCTGTTGTTGGATATTTGTTTCAGTGTTGAAACTTTCAAAACATTGAACATTTAATTTGCTTGCCTGATAAATAAAACTCGTATCCAAGATTTTAAGTCCTGATAAATAAAGTTCATATTCAAGATTGCAAAAGTCCTGATAAATAAAGTTACATATTCAAGATTATAAGTCCTGATAAATAATGTTCATATCAAAGATTGTAAGAGTTCTGATAAAAAAGATCATATTGTTGTTTTCCTTTGGATAGCAGCTAGTAAAAAAAATAACAGGCACCTCGATGTTTACTTTTGAATGTCATTGAAGCAGCCATTTTATTTGACTATTTAAGAAAAGAAGACATTCTTCCTTCAGTTACTGAGAAGGAAGAACGTTTTACTTATATATTTCTGTAATCTATATTATAATTAAATTGATTTGTTCATTATTGGTACTTTTTTCTTATTTATTCGATAGCCAATCCAAGGAGTGTTTGCAGAACAGTCAACACTTGGCCAGTCCATTAGAGAGCAAAGTAGGTCATTTTTTTCATAGCTGTTAGAGCATAGAGGGAAGTCCCCTCAGGGGCACATTCCCATAGTCAGTTATGACTGAAGAGGCTATTATTATTATTAGAACATAGCACAGGTATTTCCAATAGTTTACCATGAAATATTTAGAAATGTGCTGCAACATTTAAAGACCTTTGTGGTGGATTAAGAGTGGTGCTTATACTGTATTTTAGGACTATAATCGTACCACTTTAAGATGTCTGAGAAAAGTGCAGGTGCAACCATTTGAGGTAGCATAAGGAATGAGATTAAGAATTTGATGGGAACAACACGTTGCATGAGCCACATAAAGAAAAAAAAATGATTTGGACACTTCTTCAAGACACAATCAAATCACTGCAATGACAAGGCTCCAACACAGAAGATCTGGCTACAGGGTGAGGGGACGCCTTAGAGGTATGTGAACATGCAACGCTAAAGAAATTTTAAGGAAACTTGCCATGATAATGGCTAAAGCAACACGGCTATCTCAGGAATGAAAGCTGCTTCTCCTCACAACACTTAATGACATAAGCGGACAGAAAAAAATGAAACTAAAACCCCATATTTACCAAATTATTAAAGAAAAGAAAGAAAAGAAAGCTGGTGTTTTAAGTTCACTTGTATTTGAGATATCTTCAAGAAACTTGGATTGATGTATGAGCATTAATTGAATTATGTTATACTCTGTTTCACAAGGAGACCTCTCATGTTCATAGTGAGTAGGAGAGCCCTTGCCCTTTAAGTAGTACAAATTGGATTAATTTACTTCCCACTGTTCTCATCATAATTCTTATTATTTTAATCATGTGGTGAGGCTTTTAATGTATCTCCACAGAAAATGGGGGACTCCAAATTAAAACATGGGGTTATGTATGGACAAGAAAAAGTTACCTAATGGAACTGATGTATGTTTCTACACAGTCACCATCAATCACCAAAACAACTTAACTGTTTGGATAGTTTCATACCACTAAACGGTCTTCATCCACAGGTTCACCAGAACAAAAGACAAGCCCAGTCCAGGGTATGGGGAGAGATCCAGATACTGCAGCCAAAGTTGTTGGAGTGACAGAAAAACCAAAGGTAATAGTTTCACAATTGTGTATATAACACTTCTACTAAAAAAAAAAAATAATAATAATAATAGCCCCTTCAGTCATAACTGACTGGGAATGCCACCCTGAGGTGATTGCTGGATTTATTTCTGGTGCCCTGATGTCTCTCTTGCACACATCTTTGAATCTCAGCTGCAGTCGCCCAACTGTTCTTTTGCCATCTGCCAGTTGGTCCGTAGAGGATATCTTTCAGGATGCGACCATCTTCCATGCAGTGGACATGGCCAAGCCAGCGTAGTCTGCACTGTCTAAGCAGTGTATATATGCTTTGAAGGCCAGCACGTGACAACACCTCGACATTTGCCACTTTATCTTTCCACGAAATGCCGAGGATGTGGCGTAGACACCGTAGATGGAAGGTATTGAGCCTTCTGTCAAAAAGAAAAAAACTACTGAAATTGAAATTTTGGTTTAGATGTTATACTTTTGTGAAACTTTCAAAGTTGGAAGCTGTGTGTAGATATTTTATTGGGTTTTTAAAACTAGTATGTGTGTGTTTACAAGTTACTTGGTGTGTGTTCTAGGGGTTTGTGAGGAGATGAATAAAGAATGGAACCACTACTTTCTCAGACATGCTGTACGAGGTGACCAATGTCAGGTTGTACTTGGGCTGGCAACTTTATCATGCTGCACAAACCACAACTGTAAGGGTACTTGAAATCTTTGGCACAGGCTTGCTACACAGGTGGTCCCATGTGCGTCTTAAGTATAAAAGGATAATGAAGAATGATTGTTCATTGTATTGAAAAATTTTTTGCTTCCCATTTCAGGGAGATGCTGCTACATCGGAAAGTAAATCCACGTTAATTGATGATAAAGGCATCTCTTCCATTTACAACCAGCTTAACTACTCACATAATATCAAGAGGTAATGTCTGAAAGTAGCATGCTGCATGATATTAAACATTCCCATCATGCGTCATGCTTAGTATTGTTGAAGATCATTTCCCATCACAGCTGAGCATTGCAGCATTTCTGTTGTTTGCTGTCTTGTCATGCATCTTAGATCTTTTTTGTCTTTGCTGCTTCTTTTGCCCTTGATCATTCCCACAGTCATTATATTTTCTAGATTTTCATTTCTGAATAAAAGGCTAGTGGATTTTGCTTGTTTTCTGTTTATTAGCTGGGATATTTTTTTATTATTGTTTGCTGCTGAGATTTTCTCCATCTATCTCATTCCTGACCATGACATGATTTGTATATTACATGTGTATCATCAAGAATCACATTTCTACAAATTCATTTTAATTGTCTAAGATTGATATCCAGATAACAATATTAGTTTTACGTGACATGCTGTTTTCCACACTTTTGGTATTTTACATAACTTCTAGGGCATGACTTAAGCTTGTTAGATGCCTTGAATTAAATTGACTGATCTGCCCGACCTGGTGATGTTGATCTTTCTTCTTGTGTGTTGGTTTCATCTGATTGATGTTTGTTGGAGTGGACTCATTTCTGTGCAGTGTCTAGTTTACAGCATCTGTGGTCTCATAAACTGCAGCAGTAATAGCTACCTTCTCAGGGAGAAGAATTTTTATCAGCTAATGCTGCCTTACAAATTGATTCAGGTGATTTATGGCAGATAAAAAAACCAAAAACGCTTAGGGCAAGCGACATGATAATCAATAACTAAGCCATCAGTTTCTTATGTGACTACTAGAACACATGTCATGCTATAATGAGATGAAATGATTGCTTGAAATGGTTAGAGAGTTGTGAAGTAAGGTCTCAGTATGAAAAACCTTTCAAGTCGAGTTTCACAGAGTTTCTGTAACAACTTGTCTAGTGATGTGACAGTCCATGAAAGATATTAACTACGTTTGAGTTTTTCATCTGAAAGATCAGGGGTTTCAAAGTGGTGTGATAAACACCTGGATCATGACTCCCAAATGTCATGCTCCTTTTATATTTTTCATGCCTGCAGTGGGAATTAAACCCACTCCACCTAGTTTGCAGTTACCACACTGGCTCTTCACTCTTGGTTTATCAGGTTTGCCAACTTGAGGTGAATATGAAAGTTCTGGTTTTGTTGTATGTAAACTTACTGTCCTGAATTCCATTGCCCTGTCGCAGTTCTTCCACAGCCAGCGTGAGACCTTTTCAGCACTTTCGCCAAGTCTCTGAAGTGTCCTTGACTGTTTCTTGAGACCCAATTATTTCAGTACCTTATATCCTAAGGCATCCAGAAGACCTCTTGCACCTATTTCTACAGGTATAACTTTTGCTGTGATCAGCTTATGTCTCAGTTCTTCTATTTATGCGTTCGCCCTCAGACTTCTACATTAATGACTTTAATAAATCAGTAGTCAGCTCAGGTCATATTTGGCCTTTTAAAAAGCATGCTGCTCATCTAATATGAATTCACAGAGCACCACTATCAGCTCAATAATTATAACCTAATATGATGACTGGAAGTGCAGCATAATATCTGTGTTTCTCTGAGACTTTCTAATGGCTTTGGGTTTGTTCCTTGCCCAGAAAACTCTGCAGCCATTTCCCAGTCATTTGCAGCATCAAGAATAATTAGTATCTTGAGATTCTTTGTTTAGGTTTTGTTGACTTTCCTGCTCCTAGGAAGTATATATTTGTAATATTAGCACATGTTTGCTATTTGCCTTCAACCTAGCCAAGTCTGTTTTAGCAGCTAGCTCATATAGTACTCCATGTATGTTGCCCTTTGTCTGAGTGGGACCTTGCATGCTGAGAGTACTTGTTCCATTGTTTGCTTCTCTTGACACAGGGGGCACTGAGCATCTTTGAATTTTCCCCATTCACAAGGTTTGGGGCTAGTGGTAGAAGATCATACATTGATCTGATAATGAAGCTGAATCTTAGAGGTGCCATGTGTCATATAACGTTCCATGTCAAGGATCTCTGCAGACCTCCTTTCCATGTTGCCCACCAACATTATAGTGCTGCTTTTTGCATAATTGTCACAGCGCTATTTCGCAGTGCATCTGAGGTTTTGTGGTCATCGATAAGTCACTCGGAAAGGCCGAGGTTAGCCGAACCGGTGGGTCCTGTGACTACCGGAAGTCGGGGGAAAACGGTGCAAAGTTTGGTAGTGAGAAACTAGCTTTCATCCAGGAAGGACGGATATATTTCCCTTTTGCCAGCAAGATTGCTGTGTGGTTCAGATTATGGACTATTAACTGAGTGCTTGCCATATTTCGGTCCTGGTTGATATTTACGTTGTAATTCTAGAGCAGTGAAGGGTCTAGTTTGTAATTTCTACAGGCCGTAGTTTAATATGATGTGAGTGTGTCATTGCCTCAGTTTTGCCGCTCAGGTGAGTGATATTCATTGCAGTGTTCTTGTTGTAAGTCGTACCTTCGTGTATGATGCTGATAGATTAAGCTGCTTAGGCAAGTTTACAGTGGTTTTTCATTATTGTATGTGATGCGTTGATTGGCCGTGTGAGGCCTTATTGTGTGTGTGTAATAATTAAAGGGAAGTACCTGTTGAAGGTGTTATTTCTTATATCAGCCATTGTTGTGTGGTTGTACCCTTGGAAGAACGAGCCTTTATTTGTATTATAAATCCACACTGCAGTGGTGTAACCAGTGGAGTGTTCTCCATGATAAGTGGTTCCTGACAATACTCTTGCCATCCTTTTCTTCTTGAGACATACAGATTATATTTTTGTTTGTCCATAACTTACGCATATGTAGTTGTGGCAGTTGTACATTTGATGATGTAAGATTTAAAATTGTGCTTAATGCATATGATATTTGTGAGAAAAAAAAAGTTTTCATCATCTTCTTTCCCTTCAGCTCCAAGTGGCGCATAGGCCTTCATCAAATATCTTACAAACAACCTTGTCCTGTTCCATCTGCTCAAAGTCATTCCATATCTTGTGTATCCCTTGAATTTCTATTTCCAGTTCATTTCTCCATGTGTTTTTGGTCTCCCTCCACCTGTCTTACCCTGGGTATTCCAGACCAAGAACTGTCTTGTAATGCTATCAGCTAATTCCTTATTGTGTATCCTATCCATTGCCAGCATCATCTTCTCATCTCTTGTTCCACTGGCACCTGTCTGGTTTGATCCACACTGGGGATCTTGTCATATATCATTTCAGTACTTCATTTCTACACAGGCACTCAGTGATGACAGTCTGTAGCTTCTTAGTTGTTGTTTTTTGTTGTTGTGCGTTATAGAGTTGACATGCTGACAGAAGAATACAAAACACATGTGTATCATGCCACAGTAGTTGACAGCACATAAACATATAAAAACTGAGCAAATCAAATGTATTGGTTTACTTTCATACACAAATCCCTAATGTATCAGACATACATCCGTACACAAATATCCTTACATATCAAATTTACTCTCATAAACAAATTTTCTCCCATATTTATTTTACTTTCATAATTACATCATGCAATTGAATTATTTCAATTTTTCACATTGTTCAGTGATTATCCAGGTATTCAGTTAACATAAACATTTGTTGTCAGTACTGCTAGACAAAAGACTTCAGGATTTCAGCCCACTGTATTGTCCAGTTTGCATTCATCCCACATTTAATAGTCTTTTTATGAAAACACAAGAAGATTCAGAATACAAAATACATTTATACATTATGAATTACAAGCATTGAATGCATAGCAAGGTAAAAAAAATACTGCAACAAGAAACAAGTCACATACCTGTCAACCTCCTGAGACAAAAATCTGTACGCCGGACCCAAAAAATCCTTACAAACACCCAAAAATCCTTACGCAAAAAAATATTAATAAATTATACGCAATACAGTTTTAAAATGAGAAATGACATATACAAATCTATTAGCATTTGAATTATTGTGATATAAAACATGCTAATAGTCTCATGCTGTTCTTTACATATAAAAAACTTAGTGATCATGAGGTACACTATTCTTTCGATGTACAGTGTTTTGTATTATAATCAACACATGCACTTTTAGCACTTTGCAGAATTGCATTTGTGGGCTTAAAGTCTGCACAGCATGTATCAATGTTAATCTTACACTGTAAAATAGAAGTGAGTGTGTCCGCATTCATGGACCTCCTGCAGTCGGTGTGGATTTTTTTCATCATTGAAAATGATCTTTCACAGTCAGCATTGCTGTGAGGGAGTATCAGCAGTCGCTGAATGATGACTTTCAAATTAGGGAAGCGGATGGCACCAGTACTAGTTTTCTGGTCAAAAACTTCCAGCCAATAGCTACAGAAGCTCTTGTTCTGACCACTATCTGTCAGTATAGGCACACACACATCAGACAACATACAGTAGAGAATGATTAAATAAATACAACAAACAAAGCAAACGGCTAACAGCAACAACAAAAAAATAAACAAAATTATGAACAGAATATCAAATCTAGGAAGAAAAAACGTACAAAATTATTTTTAAGAGTTGGTAGCCTAGACCAGTGATAACAGAGTGCCACTTTATTAAAAAATAAAGCAGCGAATCTCGAGCGCTGGAATAAAGTAGGCCTACTCAACGCAAACAAACGTTTTTTTGTAGTTATGTAGGGCCTACACAGAATATTATGACAATTTATTGTAAATATATTGAAGGGCAAGATATCAAATCTAGGAAGAAAAAACGTACCACCAAAAATGTACATAATTATTATTTAAGAGTTGGTAGCCTAGACCAGTGATAACAGATTGCCACTTTATTAAAAATTAAAGCAGTGAATCTTGAGCGATGGAATAAAGTAGGCCTACTCAACGCAAACAAACTTTATTTTGTAGTTATGTAGGGCCTAAACAAAATATTATGACAATTTATTGGAAATATATTGAAGGGCAAGATATAACTGGAAAGATTAAGACAGTGATTAAATTGCACCAAAGCAAAACAACAGCAATATTTAACCAAGTTATAAGTACTTAGATTTTTTAAACAAAATGGTGTTGAAGTGTGGTGGCAAGCAAGAGTGGTCGTTGATAACAGGTAACTTTAAAAATACGTCATGTCACGCTGAAAACCGAAAGCGTTTGAGGCCGAATTCAAAGTTTTTGCCGAATTGTTGGGTAACACAGGATTTGATTGGTTGCTGGGAGAGACCTCAGTTTAAAAACGGACGCCAAGATTCCCGGAATTAAAAATGAAAAAAACCTGGGCTACAAAATATTTTCTGATTTAAAATTTAAAAAAAAAACTTGGGTTGATAAATATTTTTAGAATTTAAAAAAAAAAAAAAAAAAAATTTTTTTTTTTTTTTTTGGGAGGGAGAGAAAAATCCGTACAACGAGTCTGTACGGCCGTACACTGCTAAAAAAATCAAAAATCCGTACATTGTACGAAAAATTCGTACAGGTTGACAGGTATGAAGTCAGTACATCATCCTCATATGTGCATCATTCACATTTTCTCTTTCTCACAAATGAAACTTGTGCATCTACTGTAGGCTATCCCTGTAATTAATGTGTGTTTGCAGCAAATTTTAACTCCTGCACTTTTTTCTTATGCCTCAAGTCCTTTTTTCAATACCAGCTAATGTGGAGTGTATAGGCCCCCACCCTGCTCTCTGTATATGCCAGCGCCAGATCTGTGCATACTGATCTAGTCTACACAGTGGTATTCTGATAGCTCGGGATAGTTGGATTAAGGAAATGTTTTCTGAGCAGTTTCACTAAATGTCATAACCCTGAATTGCTGCTTCATTTTCTGAAATATTTGTTACTGGTAAATAGATGTCAATCAATCAGTCAATAATCTTTAGCTCCCCAAGGAGCATAGGCCTTCAACAAACACATGCCAAGTCCTCCTGTCATGTGCCATCAATTAAAGTTCTTTCCACTTCATCTTTTTCACTTCTGTCTCCAGTTCACTAATCCATGTGTTGTTTGGTCTACCTCTGCCTCTCTTTCCCTGGGGATTCCAGAACAAGGACTGCCTTGTAATGCTATCAGCAGGTTTCTTCAATGTGTGTCTTATCCATCACCAGCATCTTCTTCTCATGTCTTGTTCCACTGACACTTGTCTGGTTCTTGTTATCAGTTCCACATTGGTGACTTTGTTATACCATTTCATCCATCTATTCTAAGCAAGCACCCATTTATGAATGTAGTTTTTGTTTGTTGTTTTTGTCCATCTCCAGATAAACAGATGTTCCACATAGAATTTAGAAAAGAAAGATCCTACATAGATCAGATAGCAACACTCATAGAGCAGTCAGAGTAATGGCAGACAGCTCTATATGTCAACTATGTAGACTTTAAGAAAGCATTTTAATGTATAGCTGATTTTGTTACTGATGTGATCTGCTAGTTGTGACAAATGGATTTATGGTTGTTTGAGCAAGAAATAATGAGGCTGATGTGATTACTTGCTTCAAGCCATCTTTGTTGTTTACAATGCCTTCTTCTTTTTCTCTCTGTTTCTGTATTCCCCTCTGTCCCAAACATGTACGTCCACATAAACATAACTTATGTGGCAACCATCAAAAACAAAGCCAGGAAATATATTCAACAAATATCAAAGGACAGTATTACAGTGTACACAGATGCATCTATGGGAGATGAAAACAAACTGGGAGTAGGAATTTATGTTCCCATGTGGCAAATAGTGAAAGGATATAGTTTAACCAATAATACATCTGTTTTCACGTCGGTGATGGTTGGAATTCTGAAAGCTCTGGAAATCTTCTCTAACAACCACCTCATAAATTGACAACATTAACAGACTCACTTTCAGCTATTCAAGCTATAAGAAACGTACAAGAATGCAGTAAACCTGATATAGCAGAAGAGATATTACTGGAAAATACTTACCTATACTCCAGAGGATGTTCTGTTCTAATAGCTTGGATATCTTCACATGTTGGCATTGAAGGAAATGAAAAGGCAAATAAATAAGCTAAGAAATGTAGAAATAATAGAAACCAAATAAATGTGGGGAAGAGTAAAACAGAGATCAAAAGCTTGATTAAAAGAATAATAACTGAGGAATGGACAGTAGAGTGGGATGGAACTCTGAAGGGCAGACATGCACATAAATTGTTCGAGGCTCCGACAAGAACGTGTAAGGTATCTAGAGAACTAAAAACTACTAGCAATAAGAAACTTCTTAGACTGCAACTAGGAATGGGCTATTTTAGAATAGAAGAACCTTACTGTGCAGAGTGTCTAGAAAAAAATAATATAGAGCAGTTGCTTCTAAAATGTAGGAAGTATGAACAACAGAGAAAACCAATATTAGATTATTTACAGGCATTCAATTCATCCATAACTGTGGAACAGTGGATAGACCTAGAGAATTGCACAATGTAGTAAAACAGTATGTAACAAGAACTAAAATTAATATTTAAGGATCAATGATGGTGTAAGGATACGGGGTGGTCTGATAGGGTGTTTGTGTGGATGATGGCAGATAATTGGTGTATTTGATGTAATCTCGGACAACTTTGGGCTTTCTCACCCCTTTTCACCTTGTTAACAACAGGGCAGTTATGAGAGACATTACTTGGTTTTTTTTTTTTTTTTTAAATTTATTTTTATTTCATTGTTTGTTTGTTTCTTTTTTTTTTGGGGGGGGGGGGGGGGGGGGGGGGGGGGGGGCACACACTAATAGATTCACACAATTTTGGCTTTGATCTACTCTATTTGGACTGAGTGAAGGGTGAAAGAAGAAACTATATTTAGATATCGGAAATCTGATTTGATTGTCTTGAATTTATTACACTATTTGTTCTAAATATGACCCATCAAAGGTTGAACGGGATACGTTAAACAAAAACAAACAAAAAACTTATGTTTGCTGATTACTGTAGTCCTTGGTATGTGTGTTCTGTAAATCCATAGTCTATTTTCTCCTTCCCCCCCCCCCCCACCACACACACACACACCCCCAAATTGCTCTTTGCTGTTAAAAACCATAACATGAGAAACAAAATATAATTAAAACTAAACAGATCTAAAATTAATGCTATTTCTTCATAGAATGTACAGTGACAGAAAAACTTGTTCATGATGAATCTTTTCCTTCAGCAGGCATGTTTGTTGCATTTTGCTTAGTCACAGATTGCATAATGCATTTTTTCGTGCTTAGATAGTCACAGGACATTTGCAAGTAATTATTTCATGTAGCTTTTTCCTCTGTGGACTTTCTCTCTGACTCTCTTTTTATTTTTTATTTTTGAGCAGGCTTCTCTTCAGCTTAAACCTTCATCACTCATTTTTGCCACTTCCATTACAGCTAATTACCTATCTTTTTCTCTTGTCCTGTTTCCATGCTGTCCTACATGACCTCCCCTCTCTGTCTTTACGCTGTCTACAATTTATTTTTATCTTTGTTTAATCATTTTTATTGTTTTTTTCTTTTTATTTTTTTTCTTTAAACTTCTGTTTCTTTAGGTCATGATGTTATTTTCCCATTGTAGTTCAGAGTCTCATTCCCAGGTTTTATAATAATTTGTTGTAATTTTTTCTTTTAAGCAGTCTGAAAAAAATGGCTATCACACTCTTTGAGCTCTTCTTCTTCTTCAAGTACCATGCCTAGGGTAGAAGGAGATCATGTCTTTCCACAACTTCCTGTCTCCAGTACAATTTATCAATTATATTGTTGACTTCTTTCCATGCCACGATGTCAAACTGTCCAGGATTTGCTCCTTTTGTTTTCCCCCATCTCTTTTTCCTTCAACCTTACCCTTTGTTACGATATATTCTAACTTTCTTCTTCTCATAATATGTCTTAAAAAAGTGGATTTCTTCTTTCTAACTTGTGACATTAGTTTCCTTTGTGCATTGGCCTCTTTCTGGATATCCTTATTACTCTTTTTGGCTGTCCTTGGTATTTTTAACATTCTTATATAAAACCACATCTCTGTGGCTTCAAGTGCCTTCTCTACTCTTTGAGTTACCCCATTCCTTTTCATCTGCCATTTTCTCTCACTTTCCATCACAAAATCAACTAATATCAGAATATGAATAAGCCATGACTGCACTACTACTGTGGTAATGGGTAATTATTACTAATTCTCCACCCATGTTGTGTAACAGCCTTATTCTGCTGCATTCATTACAATGGAATGCCAGCCAATTATTATAATGCATAATGAGGCCAGTGTAGATGAAAAGTCATAATTATTTGTTGCGCAGTTCCAAGTCTGTGATTTATTTATTCTCATGAAATGGAGTTAGCTGAAAGTAACTGTGGAAGGTAGTGTGTTTTAACTCATTTTAATGAGTTGTGTGAAACATCAATCTGTTAAAAAAAAATAACTCTTCAAGTCACACTAATGTTGTATTCTTAACACCATTACTCTGATAGTTTGATAATGTTAAGTGTGTTAACAAGAGAGAGTATGGTATGTAGCAGTATGGTTGTATCTTCAGTGTCAGCTTATGGCAGTCATAGTTTAATGTATTATTTGTGTAATCTTCTATCCTAAGGTTTTTGATGAGCCATCCTAAGTCATTTTCCAATGTGTCTGATGAGGACAGCGTTATGACCAGAGATGATAGTGAAGATGGTAAAACTTCATAAAATTTTTTTTTTTTTAAATAAGTGTAATGTTGAGAATATGAAAATAAGAATCTTCCACTCAAATGTCAAGTCAGTCCTATTGTATGGCTCTGAAACATGGAGAACAACAAAAACAACACCCAAAAAATTACAGACTTTCGTAAATGGGTGCTTGCGTAGAATAGAAGACTTGAAATGGTATGACAAAGTCACAAATGTGGGACTGATGACAAGAACCAGACAAGTGCCAGTGGAACAAGACATAAGATGAAGACACTGGCGATGGATAGAACACACATTGAGGAAACCTATTGATAGCATTACATGGCAGTCCTTGTTCTGGAACCCCCAGGGAAAGAGAGGCAGAGGTAGACCAAAAAACACATGGAAAAGAGAGCTAGTTACAGAAGTGAAAATGATGAGGAAAACATGGAAAGAACTTGAGCAGATGGTGCACGGGACAGGAGGACTTGGCATGTGTTTGTTGAAGGCCTATGCTCCTTGGGGAGCTAAAGGGTATTGATTGATTGTTGAGAATGAGGGATGCTTTAATCAGTATTGTTATGTATGTAAACGCACTGGGAGCATATCATAGCAGCTAGTGATTTATGTTCACAGCTTTATGAATAAAATCCAGATGCTAATTATTTTATGTATGTAATATGACTACTAGTTCTGTTAGGTTCCTGACAGAGCATGAAAGCTCTGCATCATTGGTTTTAGTGCTGTATGTACGATTGCGGAATGCAGTTATCTACTCAAAAGAGGCAGAAGGATTTATTATACTGAAATAGGTTATGGAGGTGCACTTCTTGTTGAATGCTATCAGAAAACCATTTTAACAGATTAGTCGTCAGAAGATATCTGTCAGGACTCCTTCCACAATACAGAGAATATTCAAATTGCTCTGACTTGTGCTG
The DNA here is from genome assembly GCA_024509875.1 of Oreohelix idahoensis. Taxonomy (NCBI): domain Eukaryota; kingdom Metazoa; phylum Mollusca; class Gastropoda; order Stylommatophora; family Oreohelicidae; genus Oreohelix; species Oreohelix idahoensis. The sequence continues at coordinate 823,384 of JAMPIV010022742.1, forward strand.
CATTGCTATAAGTCAGAAGGGAGAAACATGAAAGCCAAGTAGGAGGGGCTCAGGAACCTCTATGGTGATTTATACAGGAGGAATGTTGTAAAGGTCACTATGTTTGCTGTTAAAGTAGAAGCACATGGGTTCACTGTTATGTTAGCCTACAACTTCTTACAACTAGATGTACAATGTCAGGCTAGGCCCTTTATTTGAAAAGTCATACTGATAGTTTCAGCTTAACTGTTGTTGTGGTAATATTGCAATGATAATTGCACTGGACTCACAACCTGCATGATCCTTCAAAAATAACAATGCATTTGTGCTAAAAGTTATTATATAATTGGAGGAAAGACCCCCCCCCCCCCCCCCCCACCCAATCTTTTGGGTGTAAGGGGTTAAAGGAACAAAATGCTTGCCTGAGATGAGGTGCTTTCTGATGACCTATTCTGTTGTTGTGCTGTAATTATCATAGAGTTTGAGAGTGTCAACAACCTTGTAAATGAATAAGATGTCATATACATAAATTAATCAGACTTGCTAAATGTTTTATGTATAATTTAAGAGAATAACATAAAGTGAATGCACCATTTATAATGAAAGCTTCAGCTTCAAAAAAAAAAAAAGCATTCAGAAGAAAGGACTGTGTTGCAGAGGTATTTAAGCTGAAGTTCTATCTATACCGTGTAGAAAAAATAATGCACAAGAATTAGACTCCCACAGAAAACAGTTGCGCATTGCCTCCTTCTGAAAGTATTTTTGATAGCAAGAATTTTTTTCTGTATGATTTTTGCTTCATTCAATTTTTTTTTAAAATGGAATTCTGCAGAAGTTATAAATGATGAGGAGGAGATGCCACTTGAGATACCTGTAGTCAAACCTCCCAGCTGTGGTAGCTCTACTCAGGTAAGTTTCATTGTTAGCATGACCATATTCTTCACAAGATATGACACTTGTAGTGTTCATACATGCCTAACAAATTTCTCGCCAAGGCTGTCTATCATGTACCACCCATTCCAGGTCTTTCTGTGTCATCTTTATTCCTTTTAAGTCTGTCTGCAGTTATATTCTATTCTCTGTGTTTTTTTTTGGTCTCTGTCTGTTTCTCTTACCCAGGGGATCCCAGAACAAGGATTGCCTTGTAATGCTTTCAGCAGGTTTCCTCAGTGTTTGATTTCTTTTTTGTTTGTTTGTTAAATTGAAGCTAAAATATATTTATTAAATGTTTGTTAGCTTGATAAGTCCAGAGCCGTCATTTGATTTTCTAAGCCTGGTAGTCTTGACCGTTTACACATTTAATAATTTTGTTGTTTGAAACTTGCCTCAGATACATAATGTAGAAGAAAATGCTGTAATGATGTACAGTGACAAGCAAAGAAGAGGGATACATTCTTGTGTGGACAAACCTGCTCCCACTGAATAAAAGAGAAAACAATATCACATATGAACTGGCTACAGATGTTGACTTTGAGATGAAAGAGACATCTGCATTTTTAGATGATATAGTTTATGTGGTCAAAGTATTCTTTAAAATGCTATTGACACATTAACTACTGAATTGAAAAACACGCTGTGGGGTAATTATTGTTTGTTGACTTGTTCGCCCTCAAGGTGTATGTACACATTAAGCTGAAGTGTTCTTAACTTTTATCAGATTTTGGTGAATTTTATGTCATTTTGAAGAGAAATCAATGTTCTGTTATAATATATTTGTATGATACATTTTAGAAATAATGTAGTATGATCTGGAGACAAAAAAAGCATTAAAAATTGTTCAAATTTCTCAACTTGCCATCAAATTCTTATTTACTAAGGCTCGTAACGCCATTCTTTTGAGGATTATCAGGTTGTATATCCAATAATAAGAGGAAAAAAAGTAGAAGATCACACAAATTGTTTACTTTACACTATACAAAAAGGATGTGATTGTGTCATCATTTAGTTTATTTCTTCGCTTAAGTATGACCAACAGACTGGGAAATTTTGTGTTCGATAGGACCTTATAAAATAATTCTGAGACATAGTAATAAGTAGTAGTAAGCCTTATAAATTCTAAACCTAACCTTTTTTTTCTCATTTTTATAATTCTTATTATCTTGTTTTTTGAGTGAACATTTCTTACGCAGATTCTACAAGTTGTAATGAAATCAGGTATTATGTAGTGGCATCCACTTTTTTTTGTCTTATAAGCAGCAGTAAATAATAAATTATGCTCTTTGCGATGTAATCATTAAAATAATCAGTAACCTGCCGACTGCCATCAGCATTCACGCAAAAGAATGAATGAAAGACACGCCATGCAGACTCTCGAAAATCCTGCATCAATCAAAAAATAGGCAGCTTGATTTCATTAGTTGATTTTTTTTATTCATATGGCCTGTCATCTGATCATCTCGCCGAATCTAATGATGCAAATATTGACTAAGTTGTAGTGCAAGATTTATATTTACTGGTGTATTTAATAATTAGGAGAAAAACCTGTACAGAAATTATGTATGGGGCGTACAAATCTCATACATGCCACACCTCAGAGATGAAAAACCTGTACAAAAAATTAAAAAAACATGTACAAAGACCCGCAAAACCTGTACAAAGACCCGCAAAACCTGTACAAAGACTGAAAAACGTAACAAAAGAGTTTATTCATGTAAAAGTATATTCAATTAGATGGTTCTGCACCATCATAGTGACATGCGGCCTTTGCCTTTTTAAGCATGTCTTCACTTGCTTTAAAACCTAAACAACAAGAGTTAGAATTTATTTTGCATAGTAAATACAAATATTAATAATCAATTTGAAAAATATAATTATTTGTAATTTTAATATTATATAATGAAATAGAATCTTGGAAAAAAATTAATACAATTTATGGTTGAAATGAAGAACAGTTGCTGTGTTTTCTATAGTGCCTTATAAAAGTACAGGCCTAAAGAGACCAGTAATAAGCATTATGGGTTAGGAATCTTAAATTTAAAATCTAATAAATTTTTTGCTAAAGCTGGTAATGAAAATATAAACTAGCGCTGGCGTAATATTAGCCTGTATATTTTCTACCGAACTTCAAAAATTGGAATAGCCGTTAAAGCCCAACTGGTAGTTTTAAATAGACCTTCCCATACAAATTTTAGTGTCAATCAAACATTGATAGTAGGCTAATTAATTATTTAATAATTATAAATCATTGAATGACCGTAATGATGACCACCAAAGACAAAATAACATTGTTTTTTAAAGAAACGAAATTAAAACTAAGAAGAGAAGTAGGCTAACTCCAAATAAACTTTTCTCTGATCGAGTTAAGATGTAAATTTTCCACGCTATTGTGGTTTTTTTTTCTTTTCAGTTTCATAATTTGGTAATATCGGAATGACGTTCGCCGAATGCTCCGCGTGTATTTTCGTACCATTTAGATTTAGGGTTAACCCTAGCTGTAACCCTAATTATAACTCTAAATGGTACGAAAATACATGCGGAGCATTCGGCGAACGTCATTCCGATATTAGGCTACCCATAATTTGTAGGCTATTGTATTATTTTTCAAATTTACATTTCTTACGCACTTTCTACAAGTTTTAGTGAAATCAAATAATATGTAGTGGTATCAGCCTTTTTTTTTTTTACCAGCCGTAAATAATAAATTATGCTAAACCTTAGGGGAAAAGAAAGCATAGGCCTAAGTTATCTGACAGTTAAATCTAACTTCATCTAAACAATGTTATTGTAATATTTTTTTAAAAATGAATTACTTACCAATACTAAACTGGAAATTAATCCTAAACAATAGGCTCGACTCAAAAAGATTTCAGTGCTGCGTAATCGTTCAAATAATCAGTAACCTCGCGCTAGCTTTAGCGAAAAAATTGTGAATGAACACGCCACGCACATCCCGCGGCAATTGAAAAATAGGCAGCTTGATTTTCATTGGTTATTTTTTTTTTTATCCACTTGGCTTAAAATCTCGCCGAATCTCATGACGCAAATTGTGTAGTGGCACAAGATTTATATGTATATTTAATAATTAGGCGAAAAAACCCGTACAGACCCGTGTACGGCCCGTACACATCTGAAAACGCAAACACCCCGTACAGATTATGGGTAAACCTTTAAGTGTGGCATGTATGAAATCTGAAAATTAAAATTACTTGTATAGATTACGGGTAACCTGTAGTACTTGGCATGTGTGAGATATATATGCATTATTGCTGGGATTGATATTAATTGAATTTCTTAAACACATTAACTACCGCAAGCCAGTGGGACCGGCTTTTGAAATCCTATCATTTGGACCGCGAGCCGCTCAGAGCATCGATCTAATTTTAGTCATAAAACGAATGAAAAATGTACTGAAACACTTTCTGATCTGGTTCGAAATTTTAAGTTGCTACCAGAAAACAAATTACCAAAGCATGGTTGTTGTAGAACACTGGAAAATTGATATTATGTTCATGTTTTTCAACGTTTTGGGTTAGTTACCAAATCGTGTAAAACTGTTTACCGTGGCAACTAGTGATAGGACCACAAAAAATGCTTGTACATCTTGTCTAACGGCTGAATAGGCTAGAAACTTGTTTCAACAATTGACTGATAGATCTAGCGACGAGGACAAGAGTGAAAACAGTTTGCACATTGATTGAAATAAGGATTTTGATAGAGATGGGGTGCAAGCAGTTATAATTGTGAAAATATTGCAAGTCCTCGGCCATCAGAGGGCCGTTAAATAGCAACAACCTCTATTAGAGTTACAAATGGTGCTTATTGTAATAGTACATTCATTTATCTTTAAAATGACGTGTAATTCATAAAAATCTGTAAACAATTACAAAAACTACCGCTTACTTTGTGCAAACACCTACAGGATAAAAATGGGAAAAAAATTAATTCGGCCAAATGGGAAAAAAAATTAATTCGGCCACAGTGTGTTTTTCAATTCGGTAGTTAATGTGTTAATCAAAGATCAGTTTATAATAATTTACAACTTTGAAAAGTTACTACCAAACAATTTATTATTATTGACTATACTTGCCAAATTCCATGTCACAAACCAGTTGCTCTCGCATTTAAGAAAAAAACTTAAAACGTTAAAAATTGAATAATCTTTTACAATTTTTTTTAATCAATTAATCGATTAACATTTATAAACTGATTAATTGATTAATTAATCATTAAAAATCCCATCACTTATATATATATATATATATATATATATATATATATATATATATATATATATATATATATATATATATATATATATATATGTATATATATAATAATAATAATAGTAATAAATTCTTTAAGCACCAAGCACGGCGCATAAGGCAGAAACCAGTGCTCTCCAGGTTGTTCGTTGTGACGCCACTCCTCTTAGCTCTTGCACATTATTTAGGCCCAACGTTCTTCCTTCTCTTATTATTGTTCTTCTGAGTGTTTCTTTTGGTCTTCCTTTTTTCCTCTTACCCTCAGGAACCCAAGTGAGCGCCTGTAGTGGTATTCTGTTGTTTTGCATTCGTAGGACATGACCGATATATGACCATCGTCTTTTCCTTATATAGTCGGAGACATATTTCTGCCTAGAGTCTTCTCTTATTTGTCGATTAGTCTTGAATTCTTTCCAACTGATGTTCATGAGTTTTCTAAGACATTTGTTCTCGAATGTATTCAGCTTGTTCTCCAATGATTTTGTTATTTTCCAACTCTCACAGCCGTATGTTAACACTGAGATAACATTTGAATTAAACAGACGAAGCTTGGTATGTATATTCAATGATCGTAATTTCCAAATGTTAGATAATCTATTGAAGGCGCTAGCTGCCAAAGCAATTCTAGTATGGATTTCTCTTGTTGTGTCACCATCCTGAGTCATTTTACTGCCTAAATAATTGAAACTTTCAACTTTCTGTAGTTTTTCCCCGTTCAAGATGATATCAAAGGTCTCGTTAGAAAAGTTCATAGCTTTAGTTTTAGAGGCATTTATTTGGAGACCTATTTTAACCGAGAGATGACACAAATTATTTATTGCTTCTTGGGATTGTCTTGGTGTTGAACTTAAGAATGCTACATCATCTGCGAAATCCAGGTCCCCCAGGAATTTTCCATTTGTCCATTTTATACCCAATTGTTCATTGTGGGTATAGTTTCTCATAACCCAATCAATAGCTATTCCAAAAAGTAGTGGTGACATAATACAGCCTTGTTTCACCCCTGTTTCTACTGTAAACCATTCTGTATTCCCTTTATTTGTTCTAACACAACATCTTGCATTGTCATATAGCGCTTTGATTATATTCACATATTTTGTTGGAAAACCATAGATTGTAAGTATCTTCCACAATGATGGGCGGTGTAGACTATCAAAGGCTTTTTGAAAATCGACGAAGGTGATAATAAGTGGCGATTGCCTTTCCACTGATTCTTCTATAATTGTTCTTAGTGTGAATATTTGATCAATACATGATCGTTTCGGCCTGAAACCCGCTTGTTCTTCTCTGATCTTTTCGTCAGCATGCAATTTAAGTCTTTCTAACATCATGCAACATAATAATTTTCCAGGTACTGATAATAGAGATATACCACGCCAGTTATTACAGTCTGATAGATCACCTTTCTTCGGTAACTTTACAATAATACTGTCTTTCCATTGTTGTGGTGGTTGTTCTTCTCTCCATACTTCATTTATAATATCTAAAATTCTCAAGAGGTTGTTGTCATTAACTGCTTTAATCATTTCCCCTGAAATTTCGTCAACTCCAGCAGCTTTAAAATTTTTTAATCTTTTAACGGCTTGTTTGATCTCGTCCAGCGTGAATTCATCGCAAGTTATTGGCAAGGTGGTTGTGGGTGTTTCATTATTAAAATCAGGTGTTACTGTTGGTGGTGGTCTGTTTAGCACCTCCATGAAGTGCTCAGCCCATCTCTTCATTTGTTCTTTTTCTGTTGGTATTGAATTCCCTAATTTACCTTTAACAGGTGTTTCCATAGCAGTAGGCTGGTGACATAGTTGTTTTGTAATTTGATAAAGGCACCTACTATTACCAGTTCTTGCAGCATTTTCAGCTTCTACGGCCAGTTCATTGATGAAATGTCTTTTATCTCTTCGAGTTTTTGTCTTCACTTCTTTATTTAACAAGTTATAAGTTAGTTTGCAAGATTCAACTGCATTATGTGTACTTGCCGCTAGTAGTTTAAGTTTTGCTGTTTTCCTTTCTTGTATTTTATCCCAAGTATCTTCTCTCATCCATTTTTTCTTTTTATGTACTAGGTATCCGGTGGTCGCTACTGCTGCTTCTGTCATTGCTGTTCTCAGTTGTTCCCATTTAGTATCGATTGTCTTGGTGGTGATATCGTTGTCAATTTTGCCTAAAGCATCGAAATAGTTGTTCATTTTGACATTATATTCCTCCTTTATATCATTTGATTGCAGTCTGTGTACATCTATTCTTCTATTTTTATTCTGTTGGTATAACTTCTTCAGTTTAATTCTCAGTTTAGCTATGCAGAGGTTATGATCGCTTCCGATCTCTGCACCTCTGTATGCTCTGACGTCTTGAACTGATGAGCGAAATTTAGCGCTTATGCAGAAGTGATCTATCTGGTTCTTAGTTCTGCCATCAGGTGAATTCCATGTTATCTTGTGGATATTCTTATGTGGAAAGATGGTGTCTGCCACAACGAGGTTTGATATTTCACAAAGTTCTAGAAGTCTTTCGCCATTTTGATTCATACAGCCTATGCCATGAGTACCGAGATATCTTTGTACTCCATCGTTGTTGTCACCTACTTTGGCGTTAAAATCACCCATGACTGCTATTATGTCATGCTTGGGTATTGTGTTGATGGTACTTAGAAGTGCTTCATAGAAGTCATCTTTTGTGGTATCAAGAGCGTCGTTAGTTGGTGCATAACATTGTACAATTGAGAGCTTGAAAAATCGTGTTTGAAATCTAGCTAATATTAGCCTCTCATTGATAGGTACCCAGCTGATAAGCGATGCTGCTGCTTTCTGTGTCATTAAGATGGCTACTCCCTCTGTGTGACGATTATCATTATATATATATATATATATATATATATATATATATATATATATATATATATATATATATATATATATATATATATATATATATATATATATATATATATATATATATATATATATATATATATATATATATATATATATATATATATATATATATATATATATATATATATATATATATATATATATATATATATATATATATATATATATATATATATATATATATATATATAAAATCCAGCTTTCAGCTTGCAATTACTCAGATTGAATATGTTGAGCTCTTCACTTTTTTTTGGGTGTAAATTGAAGAAATATATCCCGTCCAATCTCTGATGAGTTAAAATTAGGTTATAGTATCTCTGTGTTTATATAATATGTCCTATTGCTGATATATGAAAGTAGCGTCATATCTCCTGTCTAATTATTGTAAATAAGGTAAATTAAACTGTCCAGATTGTGTATTATTTGTGTGTCTTTCCATAATCCTAGAATGGTCATCTCGTCATATTTGTTTTCATTAAAATTGTTTTGCTGTATGTGGCTTCAATGCTTTTTGATTATTTTTCTACCATTACAAAAAAACCTGGAGAAAAGTGTCGTTGACCAGGGACTGGCGGCTCCTAAGCCGACCCAGCTCTGATGGGTACCCTCCCAAGACGGCGAGTATCTGCCTGAATGGCGAGTGGACACCTGTCAGTGTACAGGCAAAAAAGGGATACTCATGTAAATAGTCTGAGGTTAGATATACTAACCGTAGATTCTCGCCTCGAGTAATAGCAGGCGTACGTTTTAAAAAAATAATCTGATGAGGCTGCCAGTCCCATACACAACCTGAGATTGTTCGATGGCATGCCTGAGGGAGCAATAGTCCTGTTCTTGCTTTGTCTCATCAGAGAACTACACATGATAGTATTATGATAATATAAACATATAATCCCCTCTTAAACTGACTACACATGATAGTATTATGATAATATAAACATATAATCCCCTCTTAAACTGACTACACATGATAGTATTATGATAATATAAACATATAATCCCCTCTTAAACTGACTACACATGATAGTATTATGATAATATAAACATATAATCCCCTCTTAAACTGTCTACACATGATAGTATTATGATAATATAAACATATAATCCCCTCTTAAACTGACTACACATGATAGTATTATGATAATATAAACATATAATCCCCTCTTAAACTGACTACACATGATAGTATTATGATAATATAAACATATAATCACCTCTTAAACTGACATGTTTTTATGGTGAGCTATGTATCTACCCACAGCATGGGGTTGGGGCATTTTATCCTCAGTATCCTTTTATTATATTTCTTTCTTCGCAGGTACATGTATCAGAACAAGGGCACGGTGAAGACATGCTCAGCCTTCCGACATTTGGTGATGAAGCAGTACCTCCCCGGGATACAGCAGACAACATCCACTTGCTCACTGAGGAAACACTCAAGAAGCATACCAAAATTCAGGAGAGACTCTACCTTCAGAGGATAGCTGAAGAACAGCCTCTGTTATTAAACATGCGCCGGATCAAAGTAAAGAAGCGTAGCACCTTGTAAAATTGCAGATGTATATTATTTATAATTTCTTTCACACTTGCCATTTCAGCATCAGATCATTGTTTTTTAAATACTTTGTTCAACCTAACAACAGTGTCATTTGATTATGTTAGGGAAAATTAAAGTATATGATAATTTCTAAAAAAGAAAATGATATTAGAAACAGAAAAATAGAGATTTTCTTCAAAAATATGGATATCTGCAATAATAATACCCAAAGAACTGTATAGCTCAGTTCACCTGGAGTGTTACCGGGCCAGAAAGTGGAGCAGATAATAGCACCACTATTAACCTACAAAGCATATTTTAAAAGGCATGGGCATGGGGCAGCTAACTCATTTTGTAGAAACTTTAAACCACAGAAACTACAACAATAGTGTGACCTTGAGGGGATGGCACAGGATGGGAGAACTTGGTATAAGTTTTTTGAAATCATATGCTCCTTGGAGAGCTGAAGGATGCTGTATAGCTGATAGAATTGTATTGAAAGGCCAGGTTACATCATAACGGTAGCATTGTAACATCAGAATGCTTAGGTGATTCTGTGGGCTAATGTCACGAAGTGGATTTTGGACTAGAGGCTGCCTACATATAGTGACAAGACTCTAGTGGAAAGAAAGACTAAGAAGATAGATTTCAGAAGAAAAATGACAGTGACTGTGGGAGATGAGGCTATTGGCGTCAAGGGTCGAGAACCTAAATTGACTCTCCCTTGCCACTAGGTGACGTAATGTTTTGCGATAACCTCACTACCTCTAACTACCAAGACTGGGATAAGGTTTAATTACTTAACACCACAGACACCACTTACAGACAACATGTATGTTGAATTAAGTGACTGATCCAGCCTGAAACTTACAATGGATTTTATTTACACCACAGAAAATTCATATAACATACTACAAAATATAGAATTTAACATGCGTGTTCACACACCTGGAAAACACACACACCTGGAAAGAACACACACAATAAAGTACAGGGATTTAATTTAAGTAAGGTAACCCCCGTCGCCCTCCCCTCAACCTGTAAGGAAGAAAGGTAAGTAATGCAACATTTGGTTAAGTGGGATCTTTAACATTCAGATCCACCTTACAAAAAAATTCAGCTGATAAGTAACTACCACTATCTAACTACTACTGTCTGTCTGTCTGCAGACGTCACAAATCTGAAATGTCTACACAGCTTCTCCGCTTTGGACAAATTAACCTTCTCCTGGCTAACACACTGTCCACGAAACGAACTCTTCTAACATCTCCTACACAACTTGACGAAAATTTCTAAGTTCTATTTTCTGTTCGGTGTCTGTCTGACACTCCTAGATTCTAATGAGAAAACTCCTCCACTACTCTCCTTCTCTCTCTCTATCTGGTGCAGTTAAGAGGGATTTTAACCCTTCCCTTCTTCTCCGCCTGTTGTAGCTGCTGACTTGCTTGGTAAACTAAACTCAGGACGTGGTCTATTGCTGCTTCCAAATAGACGAATTATTACTTTGCAGTAGTCCGGATACCCCTCTCTTGGGCTCAAGGCTGTCGGGATTATTATGCCCGAAATTCACGACACTTTTTAGGCCCTGTGCCTAGGATCAGTGTGTGCTTAACATGAGCGTAAATAGCTCCGTATTTGGTAAGAACATCTGTTCTCGCTGAAGAAGTCTGTGCTTCCAGCTCCTTGCTCTCTCTTGGGTACAAAAACTGACTTCTGCACCGGTGACCCCCGTGTCACCACTCCACTTTCTTTTCTGGCTCTGCCGACTCTTCTTCTCCTGAGAAGGCCGGCGAACTTCTAGCCAGCTGAAGGACTACTGTAGCCCTAGCTGCCACGCCTGGAAAATATCTGCTGTGGACAAAACAAATAACAAATATATATCGCACAACAAATTTCCCATATCCTTAACACTTAACTCCCTTACTCTCAATCTTTAACACTTAGATCCCAACTCTTCAACCACTTAAGTCTCAAATCTCTAACACTTAAGTTTCAAATCTCTAACACTTAAGTTTCAAATCTTCCATACAGCTCCCATGCTCTAGTATCGCTTCAGCGATTAGTAAACATGCCTACCCCCACTTTCCCTCAAATACTGTCCTATCGACACTCTAATCTCCAGACTCAGCTGGCTTAATCTCTTACATGCTGGCGGCTTAGGTTAGCCGTCACAACATTCTGACCACTGAATGAACCTGTTGCCGGTAAATTCCTAGCCCTACTGTTTAACAATGATCGATGTGTTTACCTCGCTAAACCACATTACAATAGACTTCACCCGAGACAATAATCTCCCGTCTCCATGAATTCACCTTTATAAACATATGTCTATTTGATAGGGACTAATTAAAAATCCCAACTAGACCCGTAACTGCTGACTTCAAAATGTAGGATTTACCCACACAGAGAAAAATACACAATTTCCCCTGCTCTAACATTAAAGTCACTCATTCTTAACAACAGCCTGACCCAAATGAGCCCGCTGGAAATTTACACACACTTAAAGAACAATTAAATACACACGCAAATACCTGGCGTATTTACTCTGCCAACATTATAAATCAAATATTGGGAAATCTTCATCCACATGCCGGGAATATTATTTACACCCGATTCCGATAACCATATATATATTTAGATCTATAAAGGAACTGAAATCCTATCTTACAATGCATACACCGCTATCTCCCCTCTCTTCTTCCGTTATCAGATTCACCCCTCTAGAAAAAGATACGCAGCACGTGCTCCGGTACCCCTCTCCAAATCTTCGAAAATCACAATGAAATTACGTGCATCGTGTCTCAAATTTATGGTATTTAACATCTCACATCTTTAAGCTTTCATTATCTCATAAAAAGAATGAATGCACTCTGATAATAATTTAGATAAGAGGGTAACTCGTGGCATGTCCGTTACGAACTAAAATTAATTTAATTCCGCGAGCGTGTTTTACGCTGCACCATTTAAAATCACAAATCCAGGAAAAATTAGATACCCCTGTCTTCTGACAAATAACAGTAATACTCCAATTTATACAAACAGCTACTCTGAGGAAACTATCAAAATTCCCTACTACCTTTTCACAAATTACCTAATTGCGCTGTCAGTTATATTCAGTTAAAAATTTAGCATTGATGGCTCTACTTCTATGAATTAACTTTAACTCCTAGAAACAAACTCTGCAAAAATCTTATAAACTATTAAAGCTTAATTAACTGTATATTTACCAGCACGAATTTCTCTCGAAAGAGCAAGTCGGCTCTGTATATACGATACAGGCAGTTCTTTCCAGGCGTCGAAGTTCTAAAAATCTGAGAGACTTCTGCCAGGGAAACACGCTTATTTATTTCCCGAGACCACGCTACGCGTGCGTCACTCCCTGGCTTTGTTCTTAAGCGGGTCAGTCTCTGAACCAACCAACATGCCAGGAATCGCCCGCTGTCATTATCTAAATTTAGAACTTACGATCAAGCGGAAAAATTCCGTTGCTGACCTGTTTCCACGCGCTTAAAACTCCCCCTCTACCCCCATCTGATTTCACCCTTACTAAAAATTATAGCGCGCTCACTGAGAAGAACCAAAAATGCTCTGCCATTATGTTTACAATATAAATCCTACATGAACGAATTACTAAATGAAAAAAACGCACTAGTGCCAGTCTAGAAGTTAAAACTACCATCTCTTCTAGAAACCGTAATACTTAATCTACGCACAAAGTCCAAACTCGATTATTATACAAAGAGAAATAAAAAAACGAATAAGATACAAATCCCACCGTAATCTTTCCCTGAAAAACGTAAATAAATGCTAGGAAACGAAACTTGGGGCCTGTTGCAAATCCAATCACATTAACTCCTCACAGCTAATCAAAGATATCAGTACCATTGATGGAACATCAGAAAGAACAAGGAAACATCACATATGCTGATCAGCATTAGTAGCCAGTATAAATAAATCAGACAGACAGAGATAATTGAAACACACACTAGTGGAGGCTAAGAAATGGGAAAGATTTATACTGAACAGATTCATGGCATATGACCAAAGGGATGTCCAACATAATTGATGGGCAACATAAAATTGGGCTGGAATGTTAACACTGGAAGGAGATTATTGGGGTTAGAGAGAAAATGAACCTGGTTATGTTTGCTGCCAAGAGCCATAGGGTTCAAAAAGCATAAGGAGATGAAGACTACATATGAATTCACATCTGACTCATAAACTCACAGTATCAATTATAAATTCACATAAACTCACAGGATCACTTATAAATTCACATCTGACTCAAACTCACAGTATCACTTATAAATTCACATCATCATTTATAAGTTTTATTCACTGCTTCTTCTTCTTCTTTGATCCATAACCGCCAACCGTCAAAGCAGTCAGCGGCCATCACGCCTGGTGGCGTCTTGTAGGGCAGCAAAAAATTGATTCCACCTTGCTCGGTCGGCGGCCATCCTTTGTACAGTGCCCCAACTGTGGTTCATTCTTTGCATCTCAGCTTCCACAGTTCTCCGCCAAGTTGTTTTTGGTCGGCCTCTCTTTCACTTTCCCTCGGGGGTCCATAGCATAGCTGTTCTTGTGATGGTATCAGTGTCCCTTCTGAGGACATGGCCAACCCAACTCCAGCGTCTGCCAGCTATGATGGTGTGCATGTCCTCCTGGTTACTCCGAATAAGTAGTTCTTGGTTGCTGATGGTGTTTGGCCAAAAGATTCGGAGAATTTTCCTTAGGCAGATTGTGTGGAAGGAGGACAGTTTCGACATTTCCTTCTCTGTTACTCTCCAACATTCCGCACCATAGAGAAGCACAGAAAGTACACAGCTCTCATACAGTCTTAATTTGGTGTTTGTGCTGTACTGGGAAGACTTCCAAATGTTGTTGAGAACAGCAAAGGCTGTTCTCGCTTTATTCATTCTGTTGTTAATGTCTTTGCTTGTTCTGCCGTCAGGTGTTACTATGCTTCCTAGGTAAGTAAATGTGTCTGTCTGTTCTAACTTCTGGTTCCTTACTGTTATTGGCTCAGGATTGCCCACATTCAGTGTCATGACCTCTGTCTTCTTCAAATTGATGTTCAGGCCAACCTGCTGGCCATACTTATTCAGTCTATCGGTTTTGTCTTGAATGTGTTGGTGTGAATGCACGAGTAGTGCAATGTCATCTGCATATTCCAAATCTTCCAGTGTAGAAAACGTCCATCTAATTCCTCTTGGACTGCCCTCTGTTGTCTGGCGCATCACCCAATCTATGACTGTCAAAAATAATGTTGTTGATAAGGGGCATCCCTGTCGTACTCCTGTTTTCACTTCGAAAGTTACATTACTCGATCCAACACTGCACGTAAAGTTAGAATAGAGGCTTTTTATAATGGAAACAATGCGGCTGGGAATTCCATAAGCCCTCAGAATTTTCCATAGGCTGTCCCTGTGTATGCTGTCGAAAGCCTTTTCAAAATCAACAAAGATTATGTACAGCTGTCTCTGCCATTCTGAGCACTGCTCTATAATGTTCCTGAGGGCAAATATATGATCTTTTATTCACTGCATCACTTTCTTAACTCTTTGACTCCAGACCAACGCTCTGAGCGTTGCAAAATTCAACGCGCCGTGCCAGAGCAACGCTCACAGCTTGGTTTTTAGTTTATCACGAATAAACCCTAAAAATCGTCCGTTTTATGCAGTTCTTATATTAAAACTCATAGAATGACTTCCACTACTATTTAAAAAACTAATTTGACTGTAGTTAATAAGCACATGAGCGTGTTTTGACATTATTATCACAATTTTTGTGAAGATTTGCGTGTTTGCATTTTTCGTTGTTATTGCTAGAGAAATATGTCACGCTTTATATTTACATTTTCTAAGTCTCCTAAGCAAATAACTGTGTCAAACTACTTTGAAACATTGCTGACATTGATGATGATTGTTTGGTAGTCACAGTTTGTTGTCAAAATACGGAATCTGTGCAGAAAAGCTAGACATACTAGATTTAGTTGATGAGTGGGCGTAGTCATATTCTGGCCGATCAAAAAGCAACAAAACTAGACCTACCGTAACATCTAATCACTAGTTCTTGGTAGAAGATGAAACTAGGGATACTATTAAAACATTAAACAAGAGTAAAAAAGTTGTTATATGACGTTATTCTTCTTTGTTTGAAAATTACATAATGCACGATTGCATAATTTTTTTTTTCTTACAAAGGACCACAGAAAAACTGGTGTGAATAACATTAAATGCACTAATTGTGGCCATAAGCATGTTTTTTTACTTTGTATATGGATTAACTTGACGTTTGAAGACTAAAAAGAAAGTTTTATTGTCTGCAACAGTAATTTGTCTTTGGTAAGATCGTATTCTACAGTCAACTTTTTAGCGTTTTTCAATTTTACATGCAAAATGTTTTAAGTATACCGAACATACTTGTGTTAATACTACCAAAGACATTATATATTACAATTTTCTATCAATTTCCCTACAGTTTGGTATATAATAAGTACATGTTCAAAGGAAAATTCACAAAAAAAATTAGACTGAAAGATGAACACTTCACTCTATAAAATTCTGCCCACAAAAAAGTCTGGCACAGCGTGCAAAATAACTCTGGAATGAAAGAGTTAAGGGAGTTTGAGCAGTGAAAGATTGCAGTGTAGATCTTTCTATACTTTGTTCTATATCTTGTTGTCTTTTCCAGTTGATCATGATCGCCTAATATACTTCACTGAGACCTTACATACTTTTTGTTTGTTTCCTGCCTCTTCAGTGCTCAAGGAACCCATCTCACCAGAAACGACCAAGAGTACGAGAAGCAGATGAAGAAATGGAGGCAGCTAAACATCCTTGCACCAACAGTGGTGTCTTCCGATCGAGGTAATCTTCTTTTTTTTTTGTATAGTGATGATGTGGTTAGAGTGATGAGGTGTGTGCCAAATTTTTTTTTTTTTGGTATAGAAGTCAGTAGACATATGTACTTAATTATTTATTCACACACATGCACACATACAGAGAGGGGAGAGAGAGAGCATATGTTATGAATATTATCAAATATTGAATAGTGCTAATCTAGCTTTAGACATTTATAACCTTTCAAACAGATAAACTGTAATAAAAAGAGAATTCATGAAAGAAATCAAAATTATATAAGTAATATTATTTGGGCATGTCAAGAGACAACTCTTTGTATAGGTGAAGTCTCTAACATTTCATTCCCCCTGCGGCAGAATATGCTATATGTGATTACCTTTACTTATGTGTAGATCTGGCATATAGTCTATGAATTTTAGTATGTGGCTGGGTTTGCTAGCTACCTATCCCTCCCCACTCCAAGGGTTATACCACTGCTGTGTGGGTTTATAGTACTGCAGTTCTGGCTCACACTCCCAAGGGTATGACCACACCAACACTGGCTGACATAAGTAATAAACACCTTTAAACAGGTACTTCCATTTAATGTGGTAATATGCAACAGGGCCTCAAACGGCCATCATAACACAACATATACAAGTATGTAAATACCACAGTAAACCTGCCTCAGCAGCCTAGACTATCACCTCCACACACGAAGGTACAAACTATGCCTCAAACAGCTACTATGAATATCGCTCACCCGAGCGCAAGAACAATGACAATCTCTGAATCATCGAAATATTATCAAACTATGGCTTGAAGATAATTCTATCTAGGCACTACAGCTACTCTAGACTAAACAACGTCACTATCACCAAGACCAGATAACATGGCAGGCACTAATTTTGCAGTACTCCAATACAGAATACACAATTTTTTAAATAAAGTTTTGGCGAGGCACATCCCGTTCAACCTAGTCAGTTATATTAGGGCGCATGTCCAAATATAAAAGACCTTTAGGTCAGTATAATTAGCCATCCAACTGGCATAAGTGAAAACATCCTTCCCGTACAAGAGGCTACCTTCTCATCCAAATTTTGCGCCTTTTCCCCCAACTTCCGCAGTCACACGACCCACCGGGTTGGGTAACTCCGCCAGTCCGTTCGGTCTTTCCCGACTGGCTTTTCAACAATCACTAGACATAAAATGCACAGCGAAATAATGCTGTGACATATATATGCTCAAAAAACTGCTTTTTTACGAGCTGATTTCAGAGAGTACATTTTTAGACATGACTGCCTTTACTGATTTTGCATTAAATAATTTATTTATAATGATAACATAAAGTGTTATATATCAAAATGTGGAGAAATGAAACATCTATGACATGCACTTAACTTAATTGTTAAGTGGTGTTAAACATGCATGCAACATATACAGGTAATGAGTGCAGAAAAAAATTTTTTAATTGAAAAAATTGAAAAAATTGAAAAACAAATTATACTTATCAATATGTATAATTAATTCTGGTATATGTTAACCCCTAAACCTACTTTCATTTTAAAGTACATCCATTTTCACAAAATGTTGGAAGGTTTCAGTAGCTTCTGAACACAAATAAAGTTTTTATCACAATCTGAAATTTTTTTTTATATTTAGACAAAGCGCACAAATATTTTAAGCCTATATTTACAGACATGACTACTGTTACTGATTTTGCATTAAATAATTTATTTATAATGATAACATAAAGTGTTATATATCTAAATATAGAGATATGAAACCCCTTTGGCATGCACCTAACTGAATTGTTCAATGGTTTTAAACATGTGTGCAGCATGTACAGTATTGATTGCAGAACAGTTGAAAAATCTTTTTAAAAGTTGTACTTACCCACAAAAATAATCCAATTTGGAAGCCTGGAACTCCTAGAACCACTTTCATCCAATTATACGGAACACAGACAAGTTTCAGTTGTTTTGGATAATAAATAAAAATGTTGTTTCCTTTTGAAATGTTCAGGTCACATATTGAAAAATCATGTACACAACTTTATACACAACTATTATTTACATTTACCACAAACTATTTCCTTTCATGATAAGCAGCAAAACAGTTATTTGGATGTAGATGGGGATTATTTGTGCATCCTTCACAGTAAAAGGATGTCCTGACCCTTACTTGAGGGGTGCTGCAAACGACACAGTTGCGATGAAATTTTGATTTTTAAATAATATGGTTTGTTCCTCCTAGTCTGTTGACTGGATTGTTCACTTGATTGCCATGTCCAATCCTGGGAGGATTTTGCTGGAAATCCACAGCAGCAGCAAGAGGGAGCTCACTGACAAGTTGCCATTTAAATTGAAGAAGGCTCTGTTTTTTGGCATTTGTTGTTCTTGACAGTGCAAATAATTTATACACATTGAGCTGAGCTATTTCAAAAATCCAGAAGAAAATTTTTTTCCACCACTTGTTCTTCCGCTGAATGTGCCCAATGCTTTAGCCTACTCTGTCACATCCATTCATGCATTGATTGTAATCATCAGTGGTTTATTTTTTGTTTCACCAGAGCGATTGGTGATGTCCTTGCTTTCCACTGTTGCGCAGCTTAAAACAAGAATGCATGGTTTTTTTGCTGTTTTGTCCCTAAACATTACACATAAAAATCTTTTTTCTTGCTCCATATACCATTTCATTTCCATATGCATTAGCTGTGTAGTTTTCAGCTCTTTTGGGAAGTTCTTTCGATTAATGTTGACAGTCCCAGTGAAATAATGACTCCTGTTATTCAGATATTAAAGCAACGGCGCACTTGTATAATATCGATCAGCATAGATGTGATGACCTTTTCCACATGGTTGTAGCAAAGTGTCAAAAACTTTGATGGCTTGCTGGCTATTTACATCAACTTCTGGACAGTAAGAAGTATTGGCCCCAAAGTATATCAACAAATTTAGTACATATCCAGTGCTACTGTCACAAAGACCAAATGTCTTCATGTGATATTTTTTGGGTTTAGAAGCATTGAAAATTTAGTGAGCTTATCTGCCTTTCCACCCAATTACCATTTCATCCAAAGACAGCTCCTTGTAAGGGTAAAATGCTTCCAGGAATCTAGATAACATTTTCTGTAGAAATGGTTCGATCTTTGCTTTACCTTATGCGTCTACATCACTCACATGAAACATCGTGTGATATAACATCTGAAACCTATCCCATGTAAACATCTGTCTGTACCACAGAGTTTGCATAAAGCCTTCATTAGACCAATAATCACTAATGGCTGGTTTTTTTACAATCCCCATTGCTATTATCACAGCAAAAAACTTGCACAGTTCTGGAGATGTAACTGAATACCAGTTTTGATAGACAGATCTTTTTGTCGCCATTTCTGATTTTGACTGGCAGAGTCGCTCAGCATATTCATTTATAGAAACAGTAAGCTCTTCTATAATCTCATTAGTTAAAAGAGCTTTGAGACAAATAAAATGCAGAAGAATCATCATGTATAATATTTGGATTCACAGCATGGGGCGGTACAAAGCGGAAAGCATTTTGTGTTGAGCCAGCATCAACTTCATTCCACCTAATTTCCTCATTCACTGTACTTGTATTACCATCAGTACTTGTGGATTCTGCTTCTTTATGGGTTGATCTAGATGTATCTTCTCTTAATCTTTTCTTCATGGGAGCTTTACCTTTTCCTTGTTGTCTTTTCATTGGCCTGGCATTTCTAGTACTAGTACTACTGACAGAACCAGCTAGGGGAAAACGCCCCCTTCTCATCTGATTCAGTGTTTTGATTACATATATCTTCGCTGGGCAAAATATATTCTGAATCTGAACTGTCATCATCACTCGATAACTGATCATCCTCATGTTCAATTTAAGAAGAAATAAGTTGTGCTGCTTGTACAGCCGATAACCTTTGCTTACAATCGTTTGAAGATGAAGCCATTTTGGTTAGAAAAAATTTGTATACGGTCAACAGCTGAACAACAAAGATACTAAAATCAAACGTAATGAAGAATAAAAATACACCACGCTGAAAATGTAAACAGATTGAATACAGGAAGTGACTTTATAAATATTGGATTGGATAAAACATCGACAATTTTTCATTGAACTTTGCCGATAGAGACTTACTGTCGTGCGCCACTTCAAGTGGCGAGCCGTATTTTTGGTAAAAATGGCGCGCCACTTCATGTGGCGAGCCGTATAGTAAGAGTTAAGGATTATATGAAAATCTAACAGACAGATTTACATTTTTATCTGTAATATCTAATAGAAATATAACTGTAATTTAGAGTGAATAATGAATGTTTTGTAGGAATACTATGAAAATGCCTGCATTTTATTGGGAAAAAAAAAACTATGACACATTAGCTGAAGTGGCCAATTATTTTATAGTACATGTTATCAAGGCGCCCGATTGGCTAAGAGGTTAGATCGCTTTCCTTTTGCGGCATAGTTACCAGGTTTCATGATCAGAACCTAGTAGCGTCACACTATGGTCTGCCCAGCTGTAAATAGGTACCTGACTCTTCTTGTAAGATAAGGAAGGCAAAGGCAGTGAGGAAGAGAACTGTTCACCCTTGTCACATTAAAAAACTAGACATAGTATGGTAAAGTCTGTAACACCACTCCCCTGTAGCAGTTTCTACTATGTGACTACCTTTACTACACCTCACGGTAGAAGGGGAACGACTAAGTAAGTAAGTAAGTAAGACTACCTTTACCTTATTATATTTTCAAGTCAATAGCGTTAAATAAATAATATCTTTTTTCTTCTTTCCACCAGCTCCAACATTTTTATGCAGAGCTTTCCAGCTGTGACTTCCAGTGAGATGACTCCGGTCACTTCCACAACTCAGCCATTGTTCCGCCTGGCTGATAGAACTGATGGCACTCTTTTTGACAAAAGTTTTCTCGGCAAAAGCACTCACCTTGGATTCCAACCCTTCCCTGCCAGCTACCAAACTGGTATGAGATGGCGTGATTGTAATATCCATATATAAATACTGTTTTATTTTTTTTTCATCCTTGCATTCTTTTGTTTTTATCCTCGGATAATAACTTGGGCATGTTGAGCCAAATAATGAACCAGAGCTGGGGCACAGCACGAAGGATGGCTGCTGACCAAGCAAAGTGGAAGCATTTTGTTGCTGTTTTACAAGATGCCACCAGGCGTGACAGTCGCTGACTGCTTTGACAGTCGACTTTTAAGGATCAAAGAAGAAGAGATGTTGAGCTAACAAATAAATGAGTTGTCAAAAAAAAGGCAAAGGGGACATCTAGACAGAGGATAAATAGATTAGAAAAGGACCATACATACCTGGTGATTGTAAAATGGGTGTAGGCCATTAAGAATAGAAAGGAATGGAAGTGGACTGTATTTCTGGCACAGAGCCTTAAAGACTTGGAATGTTCTAGAAGTCCTTAATCTGTTATCGCTTATTCTTTCTTGGTGCCATTATTCCTGTGTTTTTATTGCCTCTGCTTACCATTCCTACATAAATAAATATACAATCTTTTAGCTCCCTGCAAAGCAGTGGCCTTCAACAAACTCTTGTCAAGCCCTCCTTCCTGTGCCATCGTTTTAAGGTCTTTAAATGTTTTGTTTATGTCTGTCTCAAGTTGCCTTTTCTATCCTTGTGTTCTATGGTCTCCCTCTACCTGTTTTACTACACAAGTTCCAGAACACCTAACAGAATGCTTTTTCTTTTCTTTTTATCCATGATGTTTTATAGTGTAGTGTAAAATTCTTCCCTTCTTTATCCATGACTCTCTACATGTCTAACATTAGGTTTTCCAGTTTACCCATCAAAATGTCTTTTCTTCATTTTTTTAACCATGATATGTTGTAAGGTAAAGAAAGGTAAAGGATCCCGTTACATGCCCATTGAGGCTTATTGGGAATATGGTGTTAGGCCCATATTTTCTCGACATTCGGCACACTAGGGTTGATGTGGTCAGCATCACGCCGGCCACCTTAACCTTCCCAGAAGTTGCTCTGGTACCCAGTTGGGACTGGGTCGACCCAGGAGCCATTTGCGGCCTAAAAAAATCCCACCTCATCTAGGGATCGAACCATGGACCACTGAGCTAGGAATGCAGTGCACTAACCACTATGCTACCGCAGCTCCCATGATATGTTGTGCTGTGGTGTAAAATTCTTCTTTCACTCATTCTTTTTTGCCATTAGTTGGTGCATAACATTCAAAGATGCTTGTCTTTATTTTCCTTTTGTCAGTTTTGAATGCTGCTAAAATTAGTCCAGGCTGCTCCTGCTTCCTATTCTGTGAGTGCTTTCTGTGCTTCCTTTGGTAAGCATTTGTCGCACCTTCACTATAATGTGTGTTGTCATCCTATCTCCTGAGGACAACACAATTTTTTCTGTGGTTATTTTTTTCTTTTCTCTTCCTCCTTATCCTGCTTTGAGCAGTCCAGGATATCAGTTTTATATTTTCACATTTCTGCTGCCACCTGTGCAGTCTCCCCTTGTTCATTTAGTGTTTGAACATTACAGATGTCAAGTCTGGAGATTTTACTGGAAGAAAAATGATGAGTTCAGCAGCCCAGACTCCATCTTGTTTTCTCTGGGCTGTATCATAAACCTGAATAGAAGACTCTCTTCCATCTTGAATGGCTGAGTTGAATTATCTTAAATACTTGCTTTGAATGACTGTTTAATATTTGTTGAAGATTTATTGGCTTAAAATTTCTTCAGGATGCAGTAGCCTGTCCCATGCACAATCCTTTTTAGTTGCTCTTTCTAATTTGCTCCTTGTTTATGGATCAAGTGTTGCACTGTCTACTTTCCAGCTAATGGCAGTACCCTCATTCAGAATTGGTAGATCTCCAGCTTTTGGATCCAATCAGATTAATTGACATTTCACTTTTTTTTTTTTTTTTTTTTTTGTACGCCCGCTAATACTTGAGGCGAAACTCAGGTTATTTTTAATGTCTAACCTGACATTGATTTTTACGTGAGTATCCTATTTTCTTGTACAGAGACAAGTGTCCCTCGCCATTCAGGCAGATACTCGCCGTTTTCGGAGGTACCCATTAGAGCTGGGTCGGCTCAGGAGCCGCCAGTCCCTGGTCGACGACACTCCTTCAAATGTCCTCGCCAGGTCTCGAGTTAATCCAGTCCAAATCCCGGTCGACGAAAAATCCTCAAATGCCGTCGCCCGGGTTTGATCCTGAATCACCCGGTCGCCAGAGCGGTGTTGTAACCACTACGCTAGCGCGGCTCCATTTCACTGAAGTCTGATCATAATGAATCTCCAGCATCTGCTGTGTCTACCCATGATGACATATTGATAACTTCCTGCACATCTCAAGATGTATTCTTCCCACTTACATCGGTGTCATCTTCTTGTCAACTTGCCTTTTACATTTCCCTTTATTTTTTAAAGTTTTTTATAAGCACCTAAGTCTCTGCATAACTACGCTGGCATTTCTCATGATCAGAAACTACAGATGAAGAGAAGAGTAGGAAAGCAAAGAGAACATGGAGAGGAATGGTACAAAAGGAAGCTAAAGCAACTGGAATGCCAATGGGCAGAGAGAAAGTAGATGGCTCACAACAGGAATTGAAGAGCAATAATTGCAGCCTAAAAGGGATTGATGATGATGATTCCTTCAAAATCAGTAAGACTAAATAACTTACGTTTTACAAAATGGTAAAGGTAATTGTCCAGTATCCTATTGCAGGTAATCGAGGAAGCATTGCTATGCCTGCACAACCCACAATTCATCTGTTGCCTCGTGAAACTGTGCCATTACCGAGCATTCCTGCTGTCCTGGGACCAATGATTCCGAACACGAGTCTTACTAATATTCATAGGGCAGCCCCACCTCAGAACATGCAGTGGCCATACTTCCCTCAAACTGGTATGCAATGAGTGAATGTTTCTTTAAGTATTTGCCTCCACTTAATCTACTTTAACTGATAGTATTGAATAAGACTGGGACAAAATACACAAAGCTGAAACTGGTTATCCACTTTCTTGTCCTTTGGTTTTTAAATAATTTTGTGTGCATGTGTGTTACGTGATGCTTTTGCACACAGGCATATGCCCATTATTTTCGGAGATACAGTTGTATGCATTAGCTGTTTTGTACAATAAAACACTATTATTGAATGACGCAACATTTGCTAACAGTATGATGTATTGGTAACGAAGTAACATAAGCATCGTCTGCTTGTGAAGGTTTACCGTTAATTTTCTGGGCCTTTCTCGTTTGTCCGTTGAAGTGAGAGGACGGTTGTTTTATATGCTCCCAAGCAGTGGAGACTTAAGATATTATTCTGTGTCTATTTTATTGAAGATCAGCCACCACTATATTATTTGTCAAGCCACTGTGGTTCGCAACTTCTGTTATAAGTCTTGCAACCGATTATTATGAAATTTCGTAAAGATGTCTTTAGTTTTATATGCTGTAGGACTTTGGTCAAGTCGGACATGGACTGACCTCTAGTTGAAACCGTCAAAGTCATTTGTATGCAATTTATGCTTTTGAGACTGGACAGACAACGAACTACATATTATGCATTTTTATTATGATGTCATACTTGTGAGATGGAGCACCCAATTAAATGTTTGAACTATGCAGCAGTCCTCGGCTTCATCTTGATTTTTATTCATTCGAGCTTCTAGATGTTATGGTGTGCTGATGGACTTTTTTACGATCTTTGACTTTAGAACCTATACCTTCGCGTTAACAGCACTGATCACTATCACAGCCTCACAAATGTCTTCAAACAACAGAAACACTCTAACAATGTGATTTTTTTATTTAGTGCTTCCTACAACAATTGGCATCCCTAGGTTCTTTATGACATGTTAAGTTTGATTTTAAACAATTTAATAGTACCAAAACACAGAATAGACTTCTGATTAAATGTAAACTTTTGATGCATCACTGTCATTTTTTTTATTATGATCAATTTAAGTAATAAGCTGCCCATATACCCATTTTGATGTATATCAAGAGAATATTGGTATGCATATATTTGACTATTAGTTTATTTAGTGCGCCTGTGATCAGTGTTGGTATAGATTAAGAGGAAGAGTTTTGGTATACCCACATTCACTATTGAGTTGCTGATATTGCTACACCTGAGTTCACTTTTAATGTATAATAATAATAATAGTTGCCCATCGCAAGCGAAGATGGCGACAGCTTCAGACTTGAGTTGTGACACATCTGTGCTGTAATCTCATGTGACTAATTAATCCTATTTTGGCCTACAGGCCCTGCCACATACGGGGCACACATGGTTAGAGTCGATAGTAGTGTTGCTGTGCATTCTGGCCTTTCTTGCAGCACGCTTGCCTTCTGCCTTATCAGCTAAATTCTGTTCTGCAATGCGAGCACCTTGAGTAATGTTTGTCCGCCAGGCACAGCGATCCTGTGCGATAGTCTCCCAGGAGGAGACATCAATTTTGAAGCTGCTCAACGATGCTTTCAGTGTGTCTTTGAAGCGTTTCTTTTGTCCCCCTGCTGTTCGCTTACCCGTGGAGAGTTCGCTGTACATCAACTGCTTTGGGATGCATTTTTCGGGCATGCGAACAACATGTCCGGCCCATCTAGTTTGGGCCCTCTGCAGCAATGTGTAGATGCTTGAGACGTGCTCTGTTGAGGACCTCAGAATTAGATACTCTATCATGCCACTTGATCCTGAGGATCCTGCGAAGACAGCTCATGTGGAAATGATTAAGCTTCTTGGCATGTCTGCTATACACTGTCCATGTTTCACAGGCATACAGGAGGGTAGTGAGTACTATTGCATGATATACTTTTATCTTGGTGGCTGCACTAATTCCTTGTCGATCCCAAACATTTACTCTTAGTCTTCCGAAAGCTGCACTTGCCTTTGCAATTCTGTTGTTGACCTCGGAGTCGATATTCGCATCTTTGGTAAGGGTACTGCCTAGATAAGTGAAGCTGTCTACCACTTGGAGACGTTGGTTCTTTACTGTGATATTTGGTTCACAGTAAGGTTTCCCAGGAGCAGGTTGCAACATTACTTCAGATTTCTTCGTATTGATGGTAAGGCCAAAGTCATCACGTGCTACAGAAAGCCTCCTCATATTGTTCTGCATGTCCAGTTCTGTGCAGGTGTTGAGGGCACAGTCGTCCGCAAAGACGAGGTCAGAGATCATTGTTTCATTCACCTTCGTAAAGGACTGTAATCATCTCAAATTGAACAGATTCCCATCTGTCCTGTATCTGATGTGTATGCCGTCGCTACTGTCATGCGTAACGTTAGACAGCATGGCAGCAAATATCATACTGAATAGTGTCGGGGCGAGCACACAACCCTGTTTGACACCATTTGTGACGGGAAAGGGTTCAGAAGGTTCTCCATCATTCAATACGCGAGCCATCATACCTTCATGAAACTGGCGGACAATTGAGATGAACTTATCGGGACAGCCGAATTTAACTGTGTATAATAAGGTCAGCAGTGGTCATGTTTTGTATACATGAACAGAAGGTAGCTTAAGCACAGAAGTGTTCATTGTTGGTATACATTAAGCTGAACAGGTGTTAGCATTACAAGATAAAAAATTATACAGGTGTCAGTTTTACAAATGAGTAATACAGTAGAAACACGGGACATTTTAGGATTACCTTTCATCTGTCAAAAACATGAAACAAAGGCGAGAAATATAGAAAGGCTGTAAGAATATTTTGAAGTTTTGATGAAGTTTTTCTCATTTTAATATTTCAACATGATGAGGTAACTGGTCCCTAGCACAGCCCTCATTAGTCACCTTTTACACCATGCATGATAAGTTTGCTCCACTTTTCTGGCCATCATAATGCATGAAGGGATGGAGAAAAGGAAAGACCTTGAGCTGATGGCATGGGACAGGAAGACTTGGTAAATGTTTGTTGAAGGCCTATGGTCCTTGGAGAGCTGAGGGTGATGACAATGATGATGTGAGAATATTTTCATATTTCTCATCTTTGTTTCCTGTTTGTGACTGTAGCTGATAAAGGGTAACCCTGAAATGTCTTCATATTTCTACAGGATTGTTCATTGCTACAACTGGCACCAATATCATTTTTCAATTTTTCTTTTAACTTTCCATTATCAGTTTTAAAGCAGTGCTTCATTATTTACACATAAAATATTAGATTTGTCCACCCCGTGTCATCATTGAAGAAAACTTTGAAGTTTTTTGTTGTTCTAAATGTGTTGTGAAGACAAAGATCAGGTTTACATTTGTTCTCTGCATTAATAACACTCAAATCTTGACTACAGGTCT
This sequence comes from Oreohelix idahoensis, assembly GCA_024509875.1. Classification (NCBI taxonomy): domain Eukaryota; kingdom Metazoa; phylum Mollusca; class Gastropoda; order Stylommatophora; family Oreohelicidae; genus Oreohelix; species Oreohelix idahoensis. The sequence goes on from JAMPIV010022742.1 coordinate 851,125, forward strand.
GTACCCCTTTATCTGACATCCTTGGGGACTGCTTTTTTCAGTTTCCAGATGTTGCCAAAATCACGTTCAAAAATTTGCCCAAAATAGCCCAAAGTTGTCAAAAATATGTTCGAAAATCACCCAAAGTCCCCCAGAATTGTCCAGTTGTGATAGAAAAATAGCCCGAAGAAACTTTCAATTTTTTTTAGATTATTTCAGTTTTCGGGTGTTTGAATAGAAGGATACAGACCTGTAATATAAACATTACAGATGTTTTACAGTTCCAGTTGTAGGGTAAGTGGAACACTTTAAGGGCATTAAGTTAACTATGGAAGCCAAGATTGCTTACTGTTTTGTGTTATTATACATGTGATTTTGTATTATCTTTATATACTCTGATGTCCAAGTCAATGTTTCATGATTTCCCAGGATACACCCTGCTGCCTCAGGTTATGACTGGGTTCTATAGGCCACTACTTCAACCTGTGCAGGTTCAGACTATGCCTCCACAAAATGGAGGATTCAGTGTGGCTCCCATGTTCCAGGAACCATTGGCACAAGATGAGACTCGGGGGACACAAGTGAGTATATTGTTTACATGAACGTGTCATCTTAAGTTTTAATTTCAGCTTTTTGATATGGAATCACCAAAGAAGAATATGAAAGAAAAGCTACTATGTACTAAATGTAGTTTTCTGAATTTATTGAATGTGCATTTAGTGATCAGAGACAGAATATTTGCTAGGAAGATGCAGTATTTTTCACTGGATAACTGGTAACTTGATTTCCCTAATCTTAATTGAAAAAAGACGTAATGGTCTTCAGAATCAGCCTGATAAGTCACACAATTAAAATATGTTCAAGATCATACAGAAGTGAACATAAAATAAAGTATACCGTCAGCGAGATCTTGAAGAACAGTTTGGTTTCCACTAGAGGACAGCAGAACAAGAGGAGCACTATTTTGTATATGAATACCAGCAAAAAAATACATAGATGTCCAAAAAAATGAGTATATGCTTTACAGACTACAAAAAAGCTTCTGACAGAGTCCATCATAATAAACTAATTGAATGCCTTGAAGAACAAGGTCTTGCTGAAAAATACATAACACCTTTTATTAACCTATACTAGGTACGAACTGGGACAGTAAGACAAGAATTACTCACCAATTAATGATACAAAATTAGGCATGAAAATTTTAGAAGAAAGAACTGAGGCCTTTGAAATTTAAATAATGGGGCAAATCTCATGAAAAAATGGAAGAAAGCAAATAGAAAATTTATATAAATAAAAATCTCAAATAAATTAGCGTAAAAATTAATGATAAAGACTTCAGAATAATAAAGAACATTTATTAACAGCAACTATAAGAATTTGCAACCAAATAAAAAAGTGTCAACTGGTAAAACAGAGTGGTAGGCATGGATGTGTGCAGTTACCTGGTCTGATCTCTGCACTATAACAATAAAATCAGATCCATAAATGACATGCCAGAAAAGTCTGCTTCTGGACTTAATATAAACATCTTGAGGTAACATTGATGATACAGTCTTAAAAGCAAACAAGTGAAAAAGAATTACAAAAAAATGATTGATATAAAAGTAACAGAAAGTAAAAATAAAGGCCTTAGCCTAAATAGCAAAAAAAAAAAAAAAAAACCAGACATGATCATCTCAAAGAAAATGAATTTTCCAGAATGCAAGTAAGGTTTGTGTTTCCTATTGTTTTCTGTATTTGTTATCCTGCTAAAGCTGTTTTTCAGCCCATGTCTTGGCAACTCAATTGACTTATGATTCATGCTTCATTAAATAAAAAATAGATTTAATCTGTTTTTAAATGTATTGGGAAAGATGTCACCATCTCTACTTACCTTCTTTAGGAGACTGTTGCTATACTTTACAACCTTAGCCATGGTTCACTCCATACTGCGTATTACTTGCACTCTCTTGACGCTTTAGTCAGTTATTTTATTACTTCTTGTAGAACATGTGTAAATTGTCAAAAACCTACCTTACTCATGTTACTTGAATCCTTAACACAGCCTGCAAAGAAAAGCAAGATTGACAGATTTGATAAGAAAAATGGAGAGTCAGACAATCCTTTATCTTCTGTGGATGACACAACATCATCAATCATGTATCTTCTAGAAGCAGACAGTTCCACATTTGAGGTGTGTGTTACTTGAAATAAACGTAAATTTCTAATGATTTTCAGAAGGAAATATTGTGCTCTTCAGATAAAATTTAAAAAAAATTCTGCCCACTTTGATTTTTGAGCTTAAGATATTCTCTTGAACACAAAAATGGTTTAACAGATAAAAATAATGAAATGGGGGGAGATAAACAGAAAGATAATTTGGTTTTATGTTCATTTGTGTCTGAAAATATACATTTGTCACTGTTTTGTGTTAATACATGGGTTAGAATTACAAGAAAAAAAGAAAATAGGGTGGAGCACTATTACAAGTTGCCCCGAGTAGTTCCCCCGGGGGTGTCTCTGAAGAGATAAAGAAAGAATAGAACTACTGTACCATCAGACATTTCATACAAGGGGTGACTCATGAGGTTTTGCAGGAGGTGGCAATCTCATCATGTAAAATAATTGCCACAGAAACCACCGCTGCAAGAGCATGTGGTGCTTGATACAGTCTTCCTGTAAGAGAGCACCAGCTACAGTACTGACTCCATCTGCCATAAGGAGGTGTCAAGGACAATGAAGATGACTATTACAAGTTGGGATGAAACTTGTAGCATGAAAACACTGCATATAACCCATAAATAGAATCTTATGTTTGAAGAATTTGGAGATAACGTATAAAGCAAGAAATACATATTTTCTTAGTTTATATTTGTTATGAAAGTCATTTGTTGAAACTTTTACTTATTTACTTAGTTGTTCCTCTTCTACCCTAGAGTGTAGAGGTGTGCCAGAGAAACCGCCATACTATCCTATCAGCTGTATCCCTCCTGGCCTGGTTACAGTTTAGTCCTTGGTCCTTCAGAGATTGTCTAGTGTTGTCGTCCTAGTGAACTCTGGGTCGTCTTAGAGGTCTGAATCCTTTTCCATATTTGTCATGGTAGCCGATCGTCTCCCATTCTGCAGACATGGCCAGACCATCATAATTGGGACTTGAATTTTTTATATTAATACAATTGTTTTTTAGTCTTCTCGTCTGATAGTGCCTTTTGTTATGTCTGCTGATATTTATTTTTAGTGTCTATTTAATGCCTTCTTTATGTTTGTTGCTGATGCTTTTCTTCCTACATTTTTACTTTCATTTTTTGTTCCCATTCATACCAACATTTTTCTTACACTCATTGTGTTCACCTCAGTCTCACCTCTGCAATCACATTTCAGGACTCCGACAACAAAACTAGTACTGGAGTTGTTCGATCAAGACTCCAGAACAAACGGTCTCCAGAGTCACCCTGGTTGAGAGGAGTCAAGTGGAATGCTGACACAAAGATGAGGTAGGAGGAATTACATTCTACACCGGTAATATATCCTTTGTAACATTGTTCTACCTTGCTCTAGAACTCTTGACTGGAAAAAAAGAAAGGTATGAAAGTTATCTTCTTCTTCTTCTACTTCGTTCACCCTCAGATGTCAACTTGAATAAGTTCAAAGAAAGCAATGGTCAGCCTGAGGCTGTTGATATCTCCATATATTTTCTCCAGGAATGGTACTGGTGATGGCCATATGCGTTTTCTCTGTTCCTCATAAGTTGGGCACCTTTGAAGCAGATGTTCGGTAGTCATTTTATCAGTGCCACAGTCACACTCAGTAGTTCCTACCTTTAATTTGTTGAATAGATGGTATCTCAATCTGTTATGACCTGTGCGAAGTCTGAACATTACCACTTGTTCACTTCTGCTGAGCTGGTAATACAGATCATTTTTTGTGTGGTCTGGATGCTCTTCTTCCCACTTGCGCCTGTAACTGCGCTTGATAAAACTCTTGGCCTCCTCATAAATTATGTTTGTGTCAAGTTGAGGAAGCTTTCCCCCTTCCTTTGCCAATCTGTCAGCCTCTTCATTTCCAGGGATGTTGCTGTGAGAAGGGATCCACTGTATCATGACTCTTTTGTATTGCTGACATAGTCTGTGAAGTGTTACTCTTAGGTCATCCAGTTCAGCATTACTTTGACTTTTCAGCGTTGTAATCACTGACAGCGCATCTGAGAAGCTACTGGTCTCTCTGAGCTTTCTTCTGTCATTAGAATGTATGAAAGTTATGAAGCTTTGTGGAAAATTATAGTAAAACTGATAAAAGCATAACTTGTAAAGAGGGCAAGAGACTTATAAAGAGTAGATGCAGAATCAGGTGAGAAACAGAACAATGAGGCAGCACTTAAATTATGCCTGTCACCTATTCAACAAAAGAGTTCAAGTAATAATCTTCAGACTGCACAGGCTACAACAAACTGACATACTTTGTTTTGTAAACTATAGATAGTAACTATCTATCAGTGTATGTGTGGCATTGATAAAACAGCTGTTCAATGTGTGCCGCAGGATTGCCCCCATTTGAGAAAAAGAGAAAGTGCACATGACCATTACAAGTATCAGGTCAGGAGAAACACTATGGAGATGTTTACAGCCTGAGGATGACGCAGTACTTTTTTTCAAGTGTATTCACATTGACATATGAGAGTGCTCAAGAAAAGAGTTGCTGTTCCTCGTATTATATTTCACTTAATCTGTCATTGATCCTGCTTTTTGTTTATTTCTCTGTTTATAAACTAATTATTATTTTGAGAGGAAAGGGTATTAAAAAGGTGTAGGAAACTAGATTTTTGTTGTTCCAAAAACTATTATCGCAAAAGATTCTGTGCTTCAGGGAATAAAATTGATATTATGTGGGTACAGGTAGCCCTTGATTTACACCAAGGATGAAGTCCTGAACGAACTAACGCAATTGGAATTGGCGTAAATTGAAACCATTTTATAATGTAAGTCAATGTTCCAGGCACCCAAAAATAGATGAGAAATAGCAAGCTGTTTTTTTTTTAAAGTTCTGAAATAAAGTAAATTAAATTAAATAAAGCAAGTAAAGTAAATTTTTTTTAAAGTAAATAAAATAAAATAAAATATAGTCGATTAAATTTAAAAATACTTTGTACACTAACAACCAAAAATGGCTCCAAGCAGCTGCTTTAGTTCTCTAATGAAGTCCCTGGTTGAGCATCGTCTGGTTTTTTTGTTGTTATTTTTAAGAAAGCATGCAGTGTTCACTGTCATGGTTTCCTCTTCCTTTCTTTCATCATCTCAGAATAAGCACTCATGGATGCCGTAAGCCTCTTGTTTGTTGTAGCACTGCACTCCCTGTCATGGTCTGTGAGCCACTCTGTGTCCAAAAGGCTGCACAGCTAATCGCCTGTCTTCATCTCTCTTGTATGAAGCTCTTCATCCTCTGTTTCCTCCTCTTCTGTTTGTTGGCTTAGTTGTGCAGCCAATTCTTCCATGTCTTCACTTGAAAGAGGCTCTCCATGGCTTTCTAGCACCTCTTCATATGTAACTTCGTCCAAGCCCCCCTCTTGTGCCATTCTTCTAACATCTTTAATTTAATATTTTTTTTTTTTTAAATAATTAAATTTTTAAAAATATTTTATCTTGTAAAGAAATTTTAAAATATGTTTTACTTTGTTATATATTTTCTTACCCTTGCATTTTAAAATCAGCATTATTCTGAATTGGCGCAAACTGAACCAGTGCAATTCAACAGCTACCTGCAGTTAAATAATACTTTAACCAAAATTCTTTAGCATACTGTTTTAATTGTTTCTATTTCATCAGGTATACAATGCCACAGAGAAAGACATTCCTAGTCCTGAAGATGGATGATCAAATGTTGAAGAAGACTCGGCAAAGTGAGCTAGTGCAGACCAATTTTAAGCAGCTATTGGAGGATATTTCTCTCCCAGATCATGAAGATCCCATGGTGAGCATTAGTACACTTTATTGAAAAATATTTCTGCTTTTGTAGTTTATTTAGTAACGCTCTGGCTTCTTTGTCTGTGTAGATCCCTTTAAGAATTTAAAAAAAAATGAATAGAATTTAGTGGGGAAAATTCTGTTTATGTTTGCTTAAGATAATGTGACTTGTACTGTTTCCATAATTCATTCCTCTGTTTTCATCAGTGTATATGATACTACTCCAGCAGTGATGCTCACTGATACTTGTTACAGATCTCAGTCTTAGGCATATGTTTCCACTTTAAGCAATATGAAATTCAAGAGTAATACCTCTTACATTAATATCACACATCTCAGTGAATTTCTGGAATATGTAGTTTCTTAAAAAACATGAAACTGGTGTGTATCTGCTGTGTCCTGGTCATGCAAGGGTAAGCTACAGTTAAAGAGCTGACAGACTAGCTTCAAGAGCACCCTAGAAGATGCATTGGATTTGGATAAAGGAGAGATACTGAGGGCAATTAATGATCACCTGTTAGAGAATGGCATTGCAATTGATGAATCAAGATTGCTAGAATTTGGCATCAGACGTAGACCAGCAGAGATGAATGTATGAGAGGAAGCATCAAGTGTGTATACAACCAGCGTGCAACAGGAACAGTTAGCATTCATTCCCTTCACCATTAGCTAAGGGAGACTGAGCACCTATGGGTTTGCCCAGAGTGCAATGATGTTGATTCTGATCAACAGTAATAACCACCCGAAACACACTTTTATGTTTTAATAATCTTTCTCACCACCGACAAGGTGCTTGAAAAATCTTTCTTGTACTAGTATTATAATATTGTGAATCGCCATCACACTTTTGAGTGTCTCATTCGTACTCACATGCATGTGCTTCACACACACACATATAAAGTACAGATTGTCACATGTCCCTGGGGATCTAAATTCAAATATAGGCTGACGATGTTAGATAAATTAATATTATTTAGCTTCCCAAGGAACATAGGCCTTCAACAAACACACGCCAAGTCCTCCTGTCACGTGCCATCCGCTCAAGCCACTTTCCATGTTTTCCTCAACATTTTCACCTCTGTATCCAGCTATCTTCTCCATGTGTGTGTTGGTCTACCTCTGCCTCTCTTTCCCTGGGGATTCCAGAACAAGGACTGCCTTGTAATGCTATCAGCATGTTTCCTCAATGTGTGTCCTATCCATTGCCAGCGTCTTCTTCTCAACTTTTGTTCCACTGGCACTTGTCTGGTTCTTGTCATCAGTTCTACATTTGTGACTTTGTCATATCATTTCAGTCCTTCTATTCTACGCAAGAACCCATTTATAAAAGTCTGTACCAAGATAGAAGACAGGAAAAACAAGAAAGCAGACTTAAACAGAAGCAAAACCAGAAGCTCCAAAGCCAAGGCTCATGAAATGTACATAGAAGCAAACAAAGAAGTAAGAAGAAACATCAGAAGAGACGAGGAAGTATATTGAAGATTGGCAAAGAAAGCTGCAGGCGAAGGAAATATGAGGGACCTGTACAACAACACAAAGAAGCTAACAGAGAAATATAAGTAGGCAAATATCCTCATAAAAGATAAGAATGGAAAATTGCTTAGTATTATACAAGAACAAATGAAGAGATGGACATATCATTTTGAGGAACTTCTCAATAGACCAGCTCTACTAATCCCCCAGACATCCAGCCAGCAGAAGACAATGTTAGATAAAGAGATGAATCATTTCAAGAAGTCTATCTGGTCTGTGTTGTAGTTGAAATTTACCATAACAATATTAACATAAGATACGTTTGTCTTAATCTTATTCTGTTTTTCACAGGATGAAGAGGCTGACTACATTTTCTTTCCTGGTGATGAAGTAATGGACATCAGTGATAAGAATAATGAAAAGGTTGAGGGAGTTGATATCACCCGAAGCAGCAGAGATGTAAATGATGGAGGAGGAAGTAGAGGAAACTCAGAAGATGGGGTATGGAGCCTAGGAACATTTGAGAATGATGATGAAAATAGTGATACACCTGTTAACAGTCACTCTGAGGATGAGAAAGCTCCTTCCATGCCTGCACAGCAAGGTATCAAGGAAGAAGAAAAGGAGATCAAGGTGGAAGGAAGTTCCAGTTCAAATAGTAGTAAGGTAGGGGATGTACTGATTTATTTCTTCTATCACTTTGCCATATTTTTCACAAAGAGATGTTAATTAGTTGACTGGTGTTACCAGCCATTGCTTTGTGAAACCAGCTGGAGATGGTAAAATATTAGAATCTATTGCTTTTAGATTTACATTAACTCTATTCAATTCTTGACTTTTGAATGTTTTTTGAGTAGGTTTCAGGTGACATTTTGTAAAAACATGTAGAATATTGCTAAATATGTTAAACCTATACACATTATATATCAGTGTGTTTGGAAATGAATGGACTTAGTACAGTACAGTAGTTGTTATTTTGAGATTTTGTTTAACTTTGTTGAGTAGCAACAAATTAATTACCGAATTTGATGCATGAAAAATAACAAAAATTTACATACACTGAAATATTCAAAGAAGGAAAAAAAAACTAGCAAATGCAAAATGTACAAAACAGTGGCTTTTATTTAAAAGTACTTTCAGTTTTGTAAATGATTTGTGAAAATCAGACAAATATTATCATAAATTCATTAATTAAAAAATTAATTAATGTGTCAGGTAGAAAAGGGGAACAACTGCGCATTTGAACACGATTATGACTTCACAAAATAACACTTAAAATCTTGACAAATGTATGAAACTAATGTACATTATACATAGATATGTTTGAAAGTTAATAAACTGTGTATCTGTTGCATTTATAGCAATAATTTTGTACAGTGTAATTATCCAAGGTCGAAATGATTGCATAATCTGACATAAAAATGTACATAAACTGAGATATTAAAGAATGAAAAAACCTATGTAATTAAAATAATACAACAAATTGACATTTATTTAAAAGATTATCCAAGTATGTAAAAATTTAAAACAAAACTTAGAGATTCTGACAGTAAATAAAAAAATTAAAAGCTAATTAAAATTGGCACACAGAATGGGGCAATAAGTGGAAATGTATAATTTTAAAAAGTAAACTGAGATTTGTGGGAAAAAAGTGACATCAACAAGCAAATCATATTAGCTGAATCAAGAAACCAAGAAACAAAGATTGTTTTAGGACTTATGGTATTCAAATAGGCAGTTTCTGTTTTTCATGAAACAAAGAAAGGTGTTGCATGCACTACATTTTGTTTGTCTTCTTCTTTCAATACCTTGAGTTGCCCAACAGTGTTTACAATTTGTCCTTGGAGCAGTATGTTCTGGTATTATTGAGTGTGTGGTGCTGATTTTAGTTTTTATGGCATTATGTGCAGAAGGAATATTCTGACGTTTTTTTAGTCCACCCAGCTCCCTAATAAGTTCCCTCCGTAAAATCTATTTGAAGGTAACGATTTGGTCTATCTAGTTCTTCAACATCAGGATGATCCTTTCTCCACTCTTGAAAAATTATATAGCTGTTAACCCTGGCAATGTCAAGAAAATGGTAGAACAAGGTTTTCCAATATTTGTTTGTTTTCCTAAGAACATTATATTTATTAATTAATTGGTCACTTTTATCTACCCCACCCATATAAGTATTATATTGTTTCACTACATTAGGCTGCTTAACTTTTAACTCTCTAAATTCCCCATTGACTTTTGTTCTTCTAGTGGCTTCTGAATATCCATTAGCTGTCATCAAATTAGACATGATAGAAACTGTTTTATTATCCCTCCATTGCATTGTTTAGATCTCCCTCTCTCTGACCCAGCGCATGTCACCGCGAGCTGATATTTTTTCAAATGATTTTATTTCTTTTAAAGATTTAGGAAAACCTTTTCTATTTTTGATAATAGTTCCACATGCACAAACACCTTTCTTTAAAAGATCTTTTTAGCTTAAAAGCTGTACACTAGTGTAAAAATTATCAAAAAATAAGTGATAATCTTGATTAATAAGAGACTTTATTAGTCTCATAACTACATCATAAGCCAAACCAAATGGGGAACCTTGGGTACCCTTCAAGGTAAACTTCAAAATCATATGTGTATCCTGTTTCAGCTTCAGCAAGGATCCATAATTTCATTCCCCATTTAGTTGGCTTATCTCTAATATACTGCCTAAATGGATACCTGCCTTTATTTCGAACCATCCTTTCATCAATGGAAAGGTGTTGTCGAGGCTGATAAAGCTTCTGACATTTTCTATGAATATAATCAAACAGAAAGCGTACTTTACTTAGCTTATCAGTTGAATGTTTAGTCTCAAAGTTGGAAACTTTTAGAAATGACATTATCTGTTAAAATCGCTTTTTTGTCATGAAAGACCTAGCCCACAATCCATGGTACAAGGAAGATGTAGACCAATATTTCTGCACACCTGGTATTTGTACAATACCCATGTACATAAGAAGTCCCAGAAACTTATAAAATTCTTCAACCGTTACATCCATCCATCCCCTGTAAACTGATGGCTTTGATGGACCATACATCATGGCATATTTGTTTGTATATAAACATAAATACGATACAAGATCAACAGTAAAAAACAACTTGAAAAAATCCACAGGCCTTAAAAATTCTCGGACATCTTCTCTTGTTAGAATTTCCTCCTTCAGATGAACCCCAGGCTTTCGACAGGGCAAAAACTTTGGAATTGACAAAGGGGCTCCAGCATCCAAATTATTATAGCCTTTGGGTCTGTAATGAAAACATTTAACAAACTGTTAGTTAAAGTTTGAGAAACTAAGTGTAATATTTTAAAATAGCACATTATGCATTATAATGTATTCTTTAAAATTAAAATAATAATGATAATAATAAATTGGAACCTATTAATATCTTTAAACATTATCTCTTTAAACAAAATATAACTTTGATCACTATCCAAGCTGTTTATTATATTTTTTTACTCTGTATCTGTTTGTTTTGCAAATATACATTTCCTTAGCAACCGTTACTATGGATGGGTAAGCTTTAAAATATGAAGTAAAAAAAAAATTGTTCACATTAAATGTTAAAATCATTATCAATTTTAATAGAAAATAGGCTACAGTTACTATTTAAGTAGTAATTTTTAAAAATCTAGGTCACTACACTACCACATTCCATAACAATTCTTGACGCAATCGCGTCGTCACTGGTTCTCGCAGCTTACCTTGCCATGCTGGCTTCACAAATTGGGTCATTTGGGACACTATTTTAAACATCCATGTCTGAATCCAATGTTTCAGGCTCCCAGACATCATCCTCTGCAGAATCAGTGCTGCATTCATAATGTAAATCATCACTGGAACTCATGTTTTAATTTTTTTTGCGGAGACAAAGAAATAGAACTCAGACCAAGTTTAAAAATGGCGTTGAGTGTTTTCGTTTTTCACTCTCATTTTCAACGTTGATTATTTTCTTATAAAACTTGTTTTACAAGAAAATTTTTATGTTTTAAATAAATTTTATTATAAAATAACAATATTAATTTAAGTCCGTGACCAAATAAACTAGATCTAGTATGTGTTTAGGTCATGGGTTTCCTACAAGGTCACAGATTTTAACAAAAGTATGCTGTATTGACTACCTCCTACGTTTGATATGTCATCAATATTATTAGGCCTAAGTCTTTCCCTAGATTCACTTTCATCATTGTTGGAGTCTAAATCAGGCCTGTCCACATCTGATTCAACCACATTGTCATCTTCCTGATCAAATACAAGTCTCCTCTCAGCTCCCAAAACAAAAATCCCACCGCCCAAAAAGCCATGACTTTAAAAAAAAAAAATTGTGAAAAATCAAAATACCAGTCGATTCATAAAACAGTTTCAGAAAACGGAAGCTTCTCTTGTATCCGACATTCTCAGGTCTCGCTAAACAGTGTTCCCACTCTCAACTTTGGATGGTAAACTTTGCGCACTGGCGTTTTTGGCCCAGTTAAATTGTAAAGGGTTAATAATTAGGTGAAAACCTGTGTGGAAAGCATGTACGGCCGTACAGCTCTGAAAATGGGAAAAATCTGTACAGATTACGGGTAACCCTTACGACTTGGCATGTATGTTACGAGACCCTCACCAAACCATCACTTTCTTGTCGCACCAGCACTATTTAACTGCATCAGATATTACTGATGATGTCTCTGAAAGTGTTTTCTAAAGAAGAATGTGCCAAGTTGCTGCTGTAGTTTAGTGAAATAGAATGATACCTCCATTTTTTTCAAACTCATTTCTGTTCCATTAGTCATTATCAGAAATGTGGCTGGAATATAAACATTACGTCTATATTTAAACAAATTATTCTGACTGAAAGCTGATAAATAATTATGCTTAGTTATACATGTAACACATGATTTTTTTTTCTGATGTCTTTTTCAGGCAGGGCAGGAGGGAAGAGGCATGGCTATGGAGACAGTTTTTATCAGAGGTAGTCAGACAGGGGACAGTTCATCTTTAACGAAGAGAGGCAGTAGCCCCAAAGATGGGTCACTGAGCGGAGACGAAGGCAGTGGTAGTGATGGAGGACAGAAGGCAGAGATGGAAGACGTACAATCGAATTGCTCCAAAGTATCTAGTGATTTGACGCCCAGTGATGACAGAAGTAATGAGGAGGCTAGCAGCTCAATGAAAGAGTCTGATAACTCCATGAAAAATATGAAGGGGGTGTCATCTGTAGCATCCTCAAATTCATCAAATGATCAAATCAGTCAGGAGGAAGGCTTGGGTGTTACTTCTTTGAGAAATAGTGAAGATATCTTCAGAAAACTTTTTGTTCCTCTCAAAGTTCAAGTTTGTCAGAAGTTAAATACTCCCAGCGCTCCGTACTGGTTAGTGGAAGCACATCTTAGTCATCGTGTGGCAATGACCTATAAAGTTCCCTCTCGTCAACTAGAGGAAGTCCTGAGTGAAGATAAAAAGAAAATGTCCAACCTGGTCCAGTCTGCTGCAGTAAAGCAGCAGCTTCTGCAGCTGTTAAATGAAGTTGATATGAAGTCAGGGGCTGCCCTGTCCTCAGCTACCTCTGTGACCAGTAGCCATCGGGCATCTATAATCTCTACATCATCTTCATCACTGTACACACAATCCTCCTGTTTGTCCACAGACTGCTCCCTGAAGACAGTAAAAAAGAAAAATAGCAGTGATGACAAATATGTAGACAGTATGAAATCAGTAGAACTTAAAAAGATAACAAAAGCTGCTCTTAACTTTGCTAAACCATCCAGCAGTGTCTCCATGGAGAGTCTTAATGAGACTAGCAATGCAAGCACTATCAAACCAGACACTAAATCCATTTTGTATGAGGAGTCGGTCCCATTGAAATCAAGTTTTACAGTTTCTATGGAAGGTTTGCCAGGCACTCGGGATAAGAAAACCTATGTTAAACAAAAGAAAAGCACAGGAGACAATAACTCATCAGATACAAACACTGACCCAGTTGCTGAGGAGCCCTGTCTAAGTTCTTCAGAAATGGCACACTCTTCCTCCACGGACACAGCTACAGTTTGTGAAAGCAGCTCACAAAGCTCTCGAACTGACTGCCACATTCAAGAACAATTTCGAGCTATGGAATCTAACAGTTTTCCTGGACAGAGAATTGAGGATATTATCATAAGTAAAGTATTTTTTCCTCCAGAAACTTCTTCCACTAACCTTGAAACAAAAAACATCCCGATCATGTTAAATATGCCAGAGTAGTTGCGAATGACAACAGGCTGTCATTATTCATGATGGGTTTTTATTTTTGGTCACCTAGCTTCTTTAAAAGTGGAAGGTAGGCTACTTATAATTTATGGTAACTATGGGTTTGCCCGGAGTGCATTGATGTCAATTCTGTTCAACAATAACAATAACAATTTCTGGTAAATTGTGCTCCATTTCTGTTGTGTCTTTTTGCAAGTTGGGCTTGTTCATTATAGGTTTTTACTGCTTCTTGCTGCTCTTAAATGCTATTCTTCTTCATTTTATTCTGGACTTTCCTTTTCTATTCTGCTGTAGTCGTGTTTATCTTCTGTTTGTTGTTTCATTGATGATGTTGTTAACATGTGTGTGCTGAATGATTTCCACATTAGATAGTATGTTTTCTTATTGATTTGGAAGGGTCCTACTTTTGTGTGTTCTTCTAACGGTCTTATGTAGTTTTTTTATTATTATTGATTTTTGTGATCCATGTAGTAGGTCTGCCTTGATATTTAATATGTTTATATATATATGATACTGTTAGCTGGTTTCGTCAGTGTGTGTCCCATTTACTGCAAATGTCATTTCTTCAGCTCTTGTTTCACTGGTATGATACTGACCATGCATAAATTCAAATGGTGAAGATCACCATACACAGAAGAATAGCAACCTACTCTGTGTAAGAAACAAGTTATTGTAAAAACATTCAGTACTGATTCATTTAGTATCACTCGTTGCTAGTCCACATCACAACAGGTGTTGTTTTTGTTCTTCCGATGCCCAGGGATTCAAGTTATTCACTCTTTTACCTTTCCATAAATTTGGGGGTGTCGTTTTGGGCTTTCTTGCAACCACAGTTGGAGGAGCGTAAGACAAAACTTCTGTCCCTGCTTATGTGATCAGTGTTTTCTTTTCGTTTTTTGTAAACAGTGTTTACCAGCCTTTGTCACTTTTCTTGTTCCCATTTTATGATGTACAAATAGGAAACAATATTTCTAATATTTTCATTTTCTGGTAACCACTATGAGGGTGTAAAATCGGTGTAGTTAGAATACTAGACTTCTTGGTTTATTACAAAACAGGTTTGTGATCACAAGGTGTAATTTAGAACAAATCCTGTTTTAATCGCTAACTGTGAAATATTGATGTACTTCGTGATGGGTTGATGTTTCAGAATCACCAACTCGGATAGTTTGAGTACACATAACTTATGAAGAATTTATTTCAATGTTATCCACAGTCTTGATACATACATGAACTAACAGAAGGATCACTTTCCTCAGAATTCATCTCTTTATGCTAGTAGACACATGTCAGAATGTTGTAAGTCTATTTCAGTGCCAGATTCTTAATGCATTCCTTTGATAAATTGGACACAGTTCTGTAAATGGTACAGTACTTGACAGAGTGATTGCCCACTGTGTTTTATGAATTCACAGTTTATAAAATGGTTACATTCAACAACGCTGTTTGGTGAATGATTTCAAACCTTTGTTTCAAAAAACAAAAACAAGTAAATTTAGACAGTCATGCTGTGGAGCCTTTCAGAGTACCAGACATATGCATTTTAATCTAGAGGATTGATGGGTGAGAAAGCAGAGAATAAGAACTAATATTGTTGCAATTTTTTTAATTAATACAAATCTTATGACATTAAGTTTTTACTGGACTGGTAGCTTTAGTTATCTAGTGATCTGTATAAAATATGCTTCTATAAAGAGAAATATATGTTGTTTTCATAAGTGTAAACTTGGGTCAGCTTTATTTGTAATTTCACCATACAGTTATGGAATTTAATCAGCAAGAGGTCATTATAGTTCAGATCTTAATATGTGTGGGCTGAGAGTGTGTATCTGACTACATGATAAATAAAAGCATTTACACTAAAAATTGTTTTACCAGTTTATATTGACTCAGATTAATTATAATCAGTGTGCCTCTGTTAATGTTTTTCTTCCTGTTTCCTGCAGTATGGAATCTGTATTTTTGAACATTAAGTTCTTTGTAGCAGTTTAATAAATGAGCTTTACATTATTAAATTGTTAGACAACATAGAAAGAAAGAATTGTTCATGTTTGATCTGAAATGAAAATATCAACTGTTATCTGGTTGTTGTCCAAGTTAGAATTATCATAGATTCCATGTTACTGTTGTTTGGAACATCCACAGCCACTTATGGTTGATAGTCATATCTGCTAATACTGAAAGAGAGAACATAATAAAGAAGATTGGCATGAGCAAGAGATAGCCATGGAGCTGATAAAAAAACTTTCGGTACTTGTGCGTTAATTCACCGTCAAATTAATATTTTGGCAATTTATTACCCAATTCGAGCACCGTACTATTTCTTACATTTTTTTCTTACAATAAATTTTTTTTTTCGCCTGCGGGCGGGGTTAGTACATTTGGCAGGTAGGGGTTGCGGGTTAGTCTATTATGCATTTTCGCAGGCAGGGTAGCATGGGTCATTGTTTATTTATTATTTTTAACGTAAAATTTTTGCCTCGTCTTGGCGAGGCGCGTCCTGAAGGACTGCCTGGTAAAGCTATAAGCAAGTTTACTCAGTGTGTATCCTATCCATCTTCAGCGCCTTCTCATGTCTCGTAGACCACATAGCTTGAATATACCCCCGCAGGGATTCATAGAGTGCACAAGCTGTATTCAAATCTTGGTCAGAAGATTGCAGAGAAGCACTGGTCATTTGAAAACGGTGTAATACTTGATCCCACAGTATGATCATTATTCCAGTTTCTAGCTTCATCATGGTTGACAACGAGCCTGTTGACGACACTCTGCCTTCTGATCATTGCTATCTGAAATATCATCTAAGACTTGTTTTATTGCAGAAAAGCTGTGTAAAAGTGCTTTTGTCACATCTGCCCAAGCGGACCACCTGGTATCTGACAGTCTTTTCACAAAGGGCAAATGGGACTTATTATGACTACCGCCAGCACATAATGCAGTAGAATGGAGACCCCACCGGTAGGTAGAAGCAGAAAAGAAGGTGTACAGACTTTCAAAAATCCAAAGAAAATGACTGCTTCTGTCCGCAAACAGATAAAAGTAATAAAGAGTCACACTAAGTCACCCTGTTATGCTCTTTCTCTCACAATTTCGTGACATGAAATGAAAAGGCGCTAAAGATGGCATACATCACAAGATCATTGGTTTAACGCTCGTATTAGAAGATGACCAAAAAATGATGTACATATTTATTGGCGCGGGGCCCTAAAAGAAAGGGGCTCGTAGCATATGCTACTTTTGCTACTACGCTAATCCAGCTCTGATTAGGTAAATATTTGACAAGGATCAGTGCATAGCGAGGGAGGGGACCAACTCCCCACCCAGCTCTCTCCACCCAGCCCTCCACACCCAGCGGTGAAAACAAATAAAGGCTTTCTTGCCAGGGTACAATTTTGTTGGTTTTGTGGACCCTAAACAGGACCGTGGTGCAGTTTTGTGGGCCCTGAAAAGGACCGTGGTGCAGTTTTGTGGGCCCTGAAAAGGACCGTGGTAGGTGCAGTTTTGTGGGCCCTGAAAAGGACCGTGAGGGGAACAGATCACCAAAGATCACACTACCAAGCTCGAGAGGTGACACCTGTTCCCTTCCTCGCTGCCGTTGCCTTCTCTAACTCAAGATCAGAGTCAGGTACCCATTTACAGCTGGTTAGACTGATGCGTGACACTACCAAGCTCGAGAGGTGGGACCTACCTAGCTATAAATACGTGACACCTGTTCCCTTCCTCGCTGCCGTTGCCTTCTCTAACTCAAGATCAGAGTCAGGTACCCATTTACAGCTGGTTAGACTGATGCGTGACACTACCAAGCTCGAGAGGTGGGGCCTACCTAGCTATAAATGCGTGACACCTGTTCCCTTCCTCGCTGCCGTTGCCTTCTCTAACTCAAGATCAGAGTCAGGTACCCATTTACAGCTTGGTAGTGTCACGCATCAGTCTAACCAGCTGTAAATGGGTACCTGACTCTGATCTTGAGTTAGAGAAGTCAACGGCAGCGACTTCCCTTGTTTCCTGTGTACCGTTAACTTGTAGAACTGATTCAATACCGTTTTATTGGTTTAACTTAAAGTACGGGGGGTGGGGGTGGGGAGGGGGGGGAGTTGAGGGCGGGTCTGTCGTAAGCGTGTCAACTATGAATGCACGAGGAATTTTTTTTTTTTAACTTGCCCTCCCAAATCACAATGTGAAATCAACCTTTTTCAGTCAAGAAAAAGTACGGTTCTCAGTTTGGGTAATAAATTTCCACAATTTGATTTTAGCGGTGAATTAACGCACAAGAACCAAACTTTCTTTAGGATCATGACTAAAGGCATACAAACATTTGTTACATTTCTGCCCAAATAGGAGCGAAGACATGAATTTGTGTTTTCATGAGTGAAATGTTGTTATTGTTCAGAATCAACATCATTGCACTCCAGGCAAACCCATAGGTGCTCAATCTCCCTCAGCAAATGTCGAAGGGTATGAATGCTAACAGTTCCTGTTTCACGCTGATTGTACATATGCCAGATGCATCCTCTCAAACGGTCATTCCTGCCAGTTTCATGCCTAATGCCAAACTCCTGCAATCTCAGCCGTGATGATTCATCAATTGCAGTGTCATTCTCTAACAAGCGATCATTAATTGTCTTCAGTATCTCTCCCTTATCGATATCCAACGCACCCACTATAGGTGCTCTTGAAGCTAGTCTATCAGCTCTTTCATTGTCACATACCCCTGCACATGAGTGAATTGAAACATAAAATTTTAAAAAAAGAGATTATGTCTGTGATGTATAATTAGTGCATGAGTAATGTATCTGCTTGTCAGTATAAAAATAACATTTAAAAGGATTGAAACACTATTACGTCAAAAACTGTTGTCAAAAGTGTCATACGCCTGAACTTAGTAAACTGTGCATTTATTTATTTTAGAAATTGTGAAATGTTGTTAAGATATTTGCATGTATTTATATAGTAAATATTATTTCTAGTTGTGTAAAATGTTTGCTGTTACATCAAAACAAAATAATTTTTATTATTCATGTAAGTATTTTGGCCTTTAGTCTACTTGATGCCGTTTTGTACTTGATTGGTAATTTATCACTATTTGCCAGTACAGGTGTAAAAAATGATTTAATTAAAAACTTTGATCATCAGAATATCAGAAAATAAACTTCTAACAAAATTTGTTATGTAATGTCTTGTCTTAAATGGTCTTCTAACATGTCACCCAAAAGTAGCTATCAGGTTAATGTCAGCTTCTTAGTTACTTCTTCATTTATTTCTTACTCACTGCCTTGATATAGATGAATCAACAAGGCTAAGACTGTTGGAGTTTGACGTCAAACCTAAGACTAGCAGGAGTGGACGTATAAGAGGGTGGATCCATCAATATACAATCAGAACGCTATAGAAATAATTAGCATTCATACCCTTTGACGTTTGCTGAGGGAGACTGAGCACCAGTGGGTTTACCCAGAGTGCAGAGATGTCGATTCTGATCAACAATAATAAGACTTGCCTTGTACATTGTCCCAACAGGTTCTAGATGAGGAGATAATGTTTGGGAAGAAGATGGTTAAGTTCATATTTTTATCATGTTTGTAAAGATAAAGGTAGTTCCATAGCATGTACTGCCAAAGGCAAGTGAGACTTTACCATATTAGCTCTAGCATTTTGTATGAGGTGGAAGGACCAGTTTTCTTCCTTGCTTTGCCTCTGCCTTCCCTATGTCCACAGCAGAGTCAGGTACCCATTTACACCTGGGTAGGCTAGAGCATGACTCTGCCAGGTATAGAGCTAGAAGCCCATAACTGTGCAGTGAGAGGAAAGTGCTGTAAATGTTTAGCCAATGGGATACCTGTCATAGATGTAAGCTGTATATTTTTTGTTAACATTGAAAAAAAATCTAAATAAATAAAAACTTGTAAAAAACTCGCCATCATGTGAAGGCATATAATCTTGATGTTTTCTAAACTATGAAATTTTGCCAGTACAGCAATCCCCCACTTAGCGCTGTTAATTCGTTCTTGAAATATCAAGCCCTAAACAAAAATTGATTTCCCATAAGAATTAATAGAAGTCAAATAAATTCGTTACGGATGTCCAGAAAGGAGGTGTTTTAAATTAAGTAAAAAGTGGTGAAAAAAAAAATGCAAAGTTAACAACATTCATACCTGTCAACCTCCTGAGACAAAAACCTGTACGCCGGACCAAAAAAATCCTTACAAACACCCAAAAATCCTTACGCAAAAAATATATTAATAAATACACAATACAGTTTTTAAACAAGAATTGACACATACAAATCTATTAGCATTTGAATTAGTGTGATATAAAACATTCTAATAGTCTCATGCTGTTCTTTACATATAAAAAACTTAGTGATCGTGAGGTACTATTCTTTCAATGCACAGTGTTTTGTATTATGATCAACACATGCACTTTTAGCACTTTGCACAATTGCATTTGTGGGCTTAAAGTCTGCACAGCATGTATCAATGTTAATCTTACACTGTAAAAAAGAAGTGAGCGTGTCTGCATTCATGGACCTCCTGCAGTCTGTGTGGATTTTTTAATTGAAAAATAAAACAGCGAAGTTTACGCAAACAAACTTTTTTTTCTAGTTATGTAGGGCCGACACAGAATATTATGACATTAATTTATTAGAAATATTTAAATGATCAAAATAAAACTAGAAAGATTAACAGAACGACAAACAAACAAAAAAAATTAATAAAGCAAAGCAAACAGTTAACAGCAAAAAAAAAATTTACCAAATTATGAACAGAATATCAAATCTAGGAAGAAAAACATAGCACTAAAAATTTACTAAATTATTTAAGAGTTGATAGCCTAGACCAGTGATAATAGATTGCCACTTTATTAAAAAATAAAGCAGTGAATCTCGACCACTGGAATAAAGTAGGTAGGCCTACTCAATGCAAATAAACTTTTGTTTCTACTTTTGTAGGGCCTACACAAAATTTTATGATATTAATTTATTGGAAATATTTAGATTGTCAAAATATAAGTGGAAAGATTAAGAGAACGACAAAAATAAAATACAATGAAGCAAAGCAAACAGCTAACAGCAAAACATAAAAAAATTAACCAAATTATGAACAGAATATCAAATCTAGGAAGAAAAAAACGTACAACCAAAAATTTACAAAATTATTATTTAAAAGTTGGTAGCCTAGACCAGTGATAGATCACCACTTTATTAAAAAATAAAGCAGTGAATCTCGACCGCTGGAATAAAGTAGGCCTACTCAATGCAAACAAATTTATTTTTCTAATTTGTACCGAAAGTGTTTGAGGCCGAATTCAAAGTTTTTGCCGAATTGTTGGGTATAAAAGGATTTGATTGGTTGCTGGGAGAGAATTCAGTTTAAAAACAGACGACGAAATTCCCGGAATTAAAAATATAAAAAAATTGGTTAAAACCTGGGCTAGAAAATGTTTTCTGATTTAAAAAAACTTGGGTTGGAAAATATTTTTAGAATTTAAAAAAAAATTAAATTTATCTTTTTTTTGGGGGGGGGGGGGGGGGGGGATAAAATCCGTACAATGAGTCTGTACGGCTGTACACTGCTAAATGTATCAAAAATACGTACATTGTATGAAAAATTCGTACAGGTTGACAGGTATGAACATTTATTAACTACCTATAATTATAATAAATATTGAAAACAAAGGAAATATTATGTGTGTACTATACTTACAAAACAGATATAAATAAAATAGTATAGGACTTTAATTGCTACTACTTCCATTGCTTGGGCCTACAGTTGTCACGGCAGAGCTGTTTTCATCATCACACAACAGTTAGCAGAAAATTTTGTAGGTATTGAAAGAGTTTTTTTGGCTGCCGGTATAGAAGGCACGGCTACTTGGTGAATGGGGGCAGAAGATATTCAAGGTGACTTTAAAAAAAAAAAATTATCAAGTTTGCTTTGCTTTGTCACAATCTTTTTCTTTTCAAGGAGCACCTTGTAGTTATTAAGATCTTGTTCTATTTTACGGATTACCATTGAACTGCATTCCATTTTGGGGTCATATAATGCTAATAATGACAATGCTTTTTGACTGTCCCACTACCCTGAATGAACTTGATGAGCATGTGAATTTTATATTCCTCCCATGAAGTTTAGCACACAGTGTAAGATCACATTTTTAAGTGTACAGTTTTATGGCATAAAATAGAAACCGCATTGTATCGAAAAAGCGCTAATTGAACAGCGTAAAACCTGGGGAATTGCTGTATAAAAGATTGCTCATGATTCCGTTTGTGGTCATTTAGTTTTTCTGAAAATGTCCAGTCTGTCTGTCTAAGAATTACCTCTTTGCTTCTGTAATTATTTTCCACCCTATGCTGTAATTATTATTTGAAGAATTCTAAATGGTGAAGTATACTATCTTTTAATGTAAACTGCAAGTACATTTTTTTCTGTGGACATATGCATATTATGTATCAAACTGTCGGGAAACAGAAAGAGAATTCTAATATATAGTGTCTTTTGTAGTATTTATACATGTACGTTCGGTATACTTAAAATATGTTGCATGTAAACTAAAAAAACACTAAAAAGTTCACAGAAGAATACTAGCTTTACCAAAGACAGCTTACTGTTGCAGGCAATAAAACTGTCCTTATAGTTTTCAGACATCAAGCTAATTCATTTACGAAGTAATAAAACACTGATTATGGCCACAGGTAGTACATTTAGTGTTATTCACGCCAATTTTTACTGTGGTCCCTTAAAAGAATTAAAAAATTATGCAATGTTGCATTACGTAATTTTAAAACAGATAAAGAAGAACATCAAATAAAAACTTTTTGCACTTATTTAAGGTTTTAATTGTTCCTAGCTTCATCTTCTACCTTGGACTAGTGATTAGGTGTTACTGTAGGTCTCTACCATTCAGCGCCTAGCGAAGCACAGGTGTTTAACATTATCGATCCATAACAAGAAAAGAACAATAATGCTTTTTGTTTGGCCAGAATAGAACCACACCCACACATGAGCTAAATCTAATGTGTCTAGCCTTTCTGCACCGATTCTATTATTTGACAATTAACTGTGACTACCAAACAATCATCATCATAGTCAGCAATATTTCTAAGTAGTTTGACACAATTATTCACTTAGGAAGCTTAGAAATTGTAAATATAAATCTTGACATATTTCTGTTGCAATAACAACGAAAAATGCAAACACAGGAATCGTCACACAAATTGTAAAAATAACATTAAAACATGCACACGTGCTGCTTAACTACACTCAAATTAGTTATTTAAATAGTAGCGGAAGTCATTTTATACGTTTTAAAATCTGAACTGCATTAGACGGATGATTTTTTGGGCTTATTCATGATAAACTAAAAACAACGCTGTGCCGTTGTTTTGGCATTAGCGTCAAATCTGACCAACGCTCTGAGCGGAGTCAAAGAGTTAATCATTTTGTGTACCATTTTGAAACATAAGTTGCATTACCTTTTCTTCCCTGTCTCCTATTCTCATTATTTTTTTCTACTTCTTCATCTTTCTGATCCCTTGAGATTCCTTGCTGCAGACAGTCTTGTTTCCATTCAAGGTTATCTTGATAGTCTCTCCAGTTTATAATTTCTTGTTATTTTGGGTCCATTAGGCTGTGTTTTCTTAGAACTCCCCCCAATTTTCCTGTCTATGCTATTGCGTCTTGAATTTCTTCAGCATTTACCACTTATGTGTCTGTTAGTTTTATTTCATTCTTTATGTTCAAAGTTTTCAGTAAGTTTGATTTTGTCACGTTGACTATTAGTTGCGACTTGTATAAATGAAAATAAGGGTTTAGTAATACAAACGTTGCCTTTTGAAACTTTCAACCACAATAACACAGATGTATAACTGATAAGGGTGGATTTGAGCTGAAATGATAATGGTGCGCCAGAAAAAATGCCAGGTACGTTAGCTCCGTTATAAGATTGACGACCACTTGCCACCCCTATCGACACCTGGTATTAAAGTGCAAGATGTAGGTGTCTTCTCTGATTTAGAATGTTGCTGTGTGTGTTGCAGTAGAACAGTTCACAGGTACACCACAGGCAACATGACGTGTAGAGTCATAGAAATGGTAACTTCGCTTTAGTTTTATACCATTTATTGCACGCCACAAAACAGTCATGATATTTATGTCATCACCAGCATAGTATAACGAATGCAGCATTCAAAATCATATTAACTGATAGTCATGTAGGATTCAATACTCAATAGTTGTATTGTAAACAGATATCATAAAGTTCTGGTTCGTGAAGCTGTATCAATAATATATATAACTTCTGCAACAGTGTCAGCTGCAGATCTTCAATGTTCATAGACAATAATAAATGCTCCCTTTCTGATGCTAGCAGATCAGATGTATACAATAAGTCCGTTTACTGTCTGCACGTGAATAGCATACTGGGCATACAGGTCATACCGACCTTTATAATGTTTCTAAGTCTAACCATCTGACTTGGACGTGATCTCTGATATAACGAATCCTGGAACACAGACAATAGTCTTGTTGGTCTAGAGCGACCCATATATATATAACTAGTTCAGGTATAAAGATACCGGTGGCGAAAATCCTAGTCAAAGTACCTCTCCATTTTGAATCACACAGGCGAGCAAGGAGCGACAAAAATGACGAACTTCTAGATGATAGCAAAAAGTTCGATACAAGAGGAATTACCTTTCTTCGGAAATCAACCACGAACATATGCCTCCAGGCAGGCTTGAATAATACTGGGCAATAGTCTAGTTAGCTAACTAACTCACAAAGACAATGTATTTCCCTCAGAAAATCACAAGACGCAGGTTGCGTCCGCTCGCTACTCAGACCATTTCTAAACTGCCCAGCTGGGCGGAACACACAGAACGAACTCCCAGTTTTTGACATGCGCAGAACTCATCTCTGAGTATTAATTCACACAAAGCGATTTTAAGAACATTCGAGATAAAAGTCTTACACAGTCGCGCCTTTTATGGTCATGAACAGAAGCGTTAAGACAGGTTTCAGACATCTACAACAGTTGACTGATACTACCAAATAAGGAGATATGGTCACGCTTCGTTCAAGAAATTATAGACCGAACGTGTCTCTATACAAGAGAAGGCAAACTCCTAAAAAATTGTAGTCTCAATAACTCGGGTTATGTCCCTTTGACTGTAAAAAACCATAATACACATTTCAGTCAAAAAATGATCATACATACAAAAAATGATCATACAAACAAAAAATGATCATACAAAGACTTTGGAAAAAGTAATTATTTGTGCGTAACATTACCGCACCCTCCCGGGAAAAAAAAAATGAAACATTTTTTTTTAAATCCTGGAGCCGGAAAAATCTAGGCTCCTAACGCACGTATGATGCGCGGATATATACCTAACAAAATAGCTCAACACTTGGAGCGAAACTGAGATCATATCCCAGGTCCTTAGAGAAAAAATTTATCTAAGTATTCGCGTATATATTCCAGGAAGGTGCCACCAACACACGCCACAATGATGGCAACATCATAATAAAAGTCAAATTACTCTCATACCAATATATGAAATTAAATATATTATTATGATATCATACAATGTGTTGTGCAAATAGCGGTGTAATATATTAATATACCGCACTATATTATTACATTATATAAAGCAACAGTAATTAATAAGTAATACATGTGTTGATCTTCGTTGACATAAACATTCAATAGAAGAAGATGTGGACATCATCCGCTCCCAATCTAGGACAGGACTTGATATCCTCAAAGTTCCACAATGGACATAATGTCGCAGACTTCAATGATGTGCTGCGAAAATATCAATAACACAAATCTTAAAGACAACTGGTAAATCTCTTAATACAATCCTGAAAATAATTTATTTAAATGTGGCCGAGTGATCTTTTGGCCCGTATATCACTAACTAAGCCTTCTTAGATAATTACATGGCACAATGTTATAAATTTCCCTCAAAAAAGTGAGAAAAAATCTACTAACATGTCATTATAACATTGGACTGTATATCAGGAAATATATATATATGACAGAAGAATCATGTGGAATCGTGTGGGCATCTGGACAGAATGTCTGCCATTACATTATCCGAACCACGGATAGCTCGAACCGAGAAATGAAATGGTTGAAGAGCTATGGCATAACGAGTGGACCTCGAGCTCTTCAAGTTTTTGCTCTGAATAGCAGTAAGCGCTTTCTGGTCGGTTTCCACAATGAAATGTGCGCCTAGAAGAAATCTTTGTAACTTCAGAATAGACCATACCATAGCCAATAACTCACGGTCTAAAACCGAGTAATTCTTTTCTGCAGCATTTAATTTCCTAGAGATATACATCACCGGATGCAGAGTATCAGAATACTCCTGCATTAGTGCTGCCCCAATCCCAGTTGACGAGGCGTCACTTCGAAGAACAAAAGTCTTCTCAATAGTAGGTAACCTAAGAATAGGTGGAGATGAAAATAGGGCTTTAACCTGGTCCAATGAGGATTGACATTCTTTAGACCAGCGGATCAGATTAGGCGACCCTTTCTTCAATAAAGTAGAAAGCGGTGCCATAATGGAGGACAGATTCGGAATGAATCGTCCGTAGAATTGGATCAAACCTAATAGACTCCTTACTTGTTTCTTCGTCTTAGGGACCGAAATGTTAAGTATTTTTGAAACATTGTGGTCCTCTGTCTTTAAAAGACCATGACCAACACGATGACCTAGGAAAGAAATCTCACTAAATCCTATAAAGGCTTTAGAGGGTTTTGCAGTCAAGTTATACTCGCGAAGAGTAGACAGTAATTCGTATAAACCCAAATAGTGATCTTCCCAGGAATCACTGAATAGACAGATATCATCTAGGTATGCTATGACATCTGTACGATATGCGAGAATTCGCCGCATCATGCGTACGAATGTAGCAGGGGCGTTCATAAGACCAAAAGGCATGAAATTCCATTGGAATAAACCCCTAGGTGTAGAAAAAGCTGTAAAAGGTTTGGCACGTTCAGTTAGCGGGACTTGCCAATAACCTTTAGACAAATCTAGTTTGGTAAAGAATCTAGAATTAGAAAGTTTATTGAGTAGCTCTTCTAATGAAGGCATAGGTTCAGCATCGAACTTCGTAACTTGGTTCAATTTGCGATAATCTACGCAAATGCGAATGTTATTATCCTTCTTTCGAACAATAACCATAGACGAAGAGTATGCTGAAGTGGATGGTTCAATGATTTCCAAACGTATCATTTCATCCAATTCTTTTTCGACTTGAGACTGGAATTGGATAGGGTCTGACTCTGATAGGATTATGATCAGTTAGCACAATGTCATGTTCAATGACATGTGTGTGTCCCGGGATGTCTGTAAGAACATCCTGAAATGTTTGCAACATCGAAGAAACTTGTCGATGTTCCTCAGCGGAAAGATTTGGAGAAACGGTCACGTTTTTCCAAGATTCCGTAGAATAAAGTGGGACCATAGAAAGAGGAAGATTGACATCAGAAAAAGTAGTTTCCTCATCCTGTATAACTGACAGAGATGAGTACTGACCATGAGGTACTTGAGAATTGTCCGTTGCCTGGAAAATAGGCTGCAAATAGTCAGGTCTTTCATAAAATTCCGTGAGCATATTTATGTGGAAAGTTTTATGCTTTCCATCAATATCGACAACATAGTCGACATCAGAAATTTTGGAGACTATTGCATATGGACCTTTCCATGCAATTAGAAGTCTGTTCTCCCTTGAAGGAAGTAGAACGAGAGCTTTGTCACCTGGACAAAGTTGTCGTAGACATCTATTCTTATTTGCAAACTGCCTTGCCTTTTCTTTAGCAAATTCGGAAGACGAAGTTGCTAGTTTGCATGCCTCGATGATCTTTTGCCTAAGAGCAATGACGTACTCATAAGAAGATTGAGTCTCATCGCTAATATTATCGGCAGTGATTAGATCGTGAAGTAAAGACATAGGGCCGCGCGGTTGCGCGCCAAAGACAAGTTCAAAAGGGGAAAACCCCGTATGTTCATTGGGGACCTCTCTATACGCAAAGAGAGCCGCGGGTAAGACCCTGTCCCAATCCTGAGGATGATCCTCAGTTATTTTACCAAGTAAAGTTTTCAGAGTCCTATTTAAACGTTCGACCAACCCATTAGACATTGGGTGATAGATACTGCTGAGAGACCTTTTAATGTGTAGCATAGACATTACCTGTGACATAGTGTCTGATATAAGTTGAGTGCCATGGTCTGACAATATTTCTCCGGGAAAACCCAAGCGAGAAAATATCAGCCAAAGAGCGTCTGCGATATCAGCAGTTGAGATGCTCTTGAGAGGTATTGCCTCTGGCCAACGTGTGCACATATCGACACATGTAAGAATAAATTGATGTCCTCTAGCCGACTTAATTCTAAAAGGACCGATAATATCTATTGCCATTTTTTGAAAAGGGCGAATAGGAATGTCAGCAGCCTGGATAGGCGCAGCATGTCGTGGTCCTTTAGATTTGACCTCCTGACATACTTTGCAAGAGCGACAGTACATTCGTATGTCCTTGCTCACAAATGGCCAAAAGAAAGCCGCAAGAACCCTCGACTTTGTACGGGAAAAACCCATATGTCCAGCACATTGCGAGTCATGAGCATGTTGCAATATTTGCAATCTCATGCTCTTAGGCACAAGAATTTGTGAATGAGTGGACGTAGTCGAGTCTTGTACCATACGTACAAGTACGCCGTTCTTCATAGAAATCCAAGATTTCTATTAGTATTTTGATTAGGATCACCTTTTTTTGCTAGAATGAAGAATTTTTGTAAAGAAGGATCTTCTTCTTGCAATTTGATAAATGAGTCACGTGTAATAGTCAAGTGACTATCTTGGTCATTTACTTCATCATTATTAGTTAATGAAGTTTGAGGTGGATCCAGAGCATGTGCTCTTGTGACCACCGCATTGGTAGCTTCAATGTTTTGCTCTTCCCAAACAGCAATCTGCTGTGGGGTACATTCCCTAACTCCGTGAATACGACCAATAATAAGGTCCGCAATAGGGTTTGGAAGTAGACACGCGTGGACCTCTCCCGTGAAGAAAGGAGTAGCAATATGTATTATGGCAGTAGGATATTTTTCCAACGTGCCACCAAATGTGACACATTTGATGACCTTTCCTGTAGCACAGGATGGATCTACAAGAGATTGCCTAACGCCGACAGTAGTACATCCAGAATCAAACAACACTGAGACTGGATTACTATTTACAAGCCCCTTATGTAATATAAGAGAACCTCTCCCATCATGAGCAACATTAGCAGGAAGAGCGGGCAAAGGATGACCACAGCTTAGAGTACTAACGGTTTTCGGATCAAATAAAGTACTGCATTGGATACATTTATTTGCCCTACCAAAATCAAAAGATGAGCATCCGATAGCATTATGGTCTTTATCATTATTAACCTGTTTATCTGCTCCCTGAGATTCTTGTTGAACAGAGTTTGTCTGTTGATATCTTTTTCTCTTATGTTGCGATCTACCGCGACCATTATTGCCTCTGCAATTATCATTAAAGTCCCTACTGTAATTTTTATCCTGGTTTGAGTTCCAGTTTCCATAACTGTCATTACCATCTCTATGCTGTTGAGAACCTCTATTATCTTGGTATTGAGGTCTCTGCAAAAAATATTTCCCTCTATACCGATTACCTTTGTGAAAATTTCTAAAGTTAACCGGAGTAGAATACCGTGTAGTATTAGGTTGTCTCCAGTTCTGGGAAGAAGAATCACCCTGGAATTGATTACTATGGTTCTGGGCATAATTACGGTTACTCTTTTTATTGAAATTTTGCTGGCTACCCTGAAATTTACGCATAAAATTTGGGCCATAAGGTGCTGCCGAAGCAACTGGCAGACCTTCTTTCACCTTAGAGTTGCTAATGGTTATGTGCGGATGCGCAGTAACATACTGGCTACAGTATTCTTCCATTTCTTTTATGTTTTTAGGCTTACGCTCATGAAGAAAAGAAAGAAAAGCTTCATTAACAGAAGACATAACCTTGTCTCTAAGTAGTAAGTCCATGAGGGCTTCAAATGTACTTTCTGTCTTAGACATCTCAACCCATCGTAAAAAAGTAAGACGTATGCCTGAGATGAATTCAGAGAATTCAACTCCAGTTTCTGGTAACATGTTTTTAAATTTAAGACGATATCCGTCCTCGTTAAGTTGGTACTTCTTTAACAATGCCGCCCTGACAACCTCATAGTTGTTTTTGTCAGGCACATCTACCATACTCAACAAAGTCAAAGCATCACCTCTAAGTATCTTGGACAGATGATAAACATATAATGTTTTATCTATATTATGCACATTACATGCACTTTCAAATCTATCTAGATAAAATGTTATATCATCGATTGAGGGATTAAATGCTGGTAGATTAAGCTTGAAATCCTTAGCATTAGTCTTATCTGACACCTTATTTGCATCATTAGCATTACCAGTGTTCAATAACTTTAACTTCTCTAACTCTAAAGCTAAGAGTTTTTCTTCATGTTCCATTTTTGCTTTTCTCTCATCAGCTTCTCTTTGTAACCTTCTTTCTTCAGCCTCAGCCTGTAACTTTCTTTCTTCAGCCTGAGCTTGTTTTTCTAATCTTTTATTTTCAGCCTCTATTTCAAGTCTCTTATTTTCAGCCTCTATTTCAAGTCTCTTATTTTCAGCCTCTTTTTCAAGTCTCTTATTTTCAGCCTCTTTTTCAAGTCTCTTATTTTCAGCTTCTTTTTCAAGTCTCTTATTTTCAGCCTCAGCCTGAAGTCTCTTCTCCTGAGATTCTGCTTCTCTTTTTTGTTTTTCCATTTCCATTTGTAATCTTTTTTCATCTACCTGCATCTGCAGTTTTAAATTTTCAGCATCTATTCTCTTTTGTTCAGTTTGTTCTTTCATTTTCTTTTCTTCCGACTTCAATGCCTTGGCATATTGAACAGTCGCAAATTCTTCTAATTTATCACCTGTCTTCCCAAGGGCTTTACCCTGCTCAATAAAGTACTCAAATGTAGACATGATGTCTAAAATGTGAGTACAGAACCTGAAATAATTAATTATCTTATTTCAATCTTAATAGCAACAAGACTTAATAAAGTGCTTGTATAATCACTATGTTTACTCCAATCTCTGTGGGAAACAAGACTTGACACCAACTTGTATTATCAAATGTATAATAATATCACAAGTCACCTCTTAATTATCAGTGCACTACCCAAATCAGTGCATAACCATCAGTTATTTATCATAACTGCACTACAATAGTGCATAAGCAAAAAACCACCAGTTAGTTATGATAAGTGCACTATAGACCAATAGTGCATGAGCATATATGTAACAATAGTGAAAGCTAACTATGCAAGAACTATGCAAACAATAACAAGACAATGTAAACAATAACAAAGGTCACCAACAATGTAAACAATAACAAAGATCAAAGTCAATGTAAACAACAACAAAGATCAGAGTCAATGTAAACAACAACAAAGATCAAAGTCAATGTAAACAATAACAAAGATCAGAGTCAATGTAAACAATAACAAAGATCAAACAATACGAAAACATTCGCATAAGTCAAATAAATAAACAGCGAAACTAAAAAGAAATGTGATGACAAAATGCGAAGATATGACAAACAAATGACGCTACAGTGTATACACAAAAATTTACGTAAAGAACTGAATAATAGAAAAGAGGAGACCTACAAATACAAACAATGAAATCGAAACTAAAAAACAGAAAGAAAGAGAGGAAAAAAAAATATACAAAAAACGAAAATAAAGCACAACTCGTCACAACTAAACAGATATAGCAACGATTGTCGCTAGCAAATTTCACAGTAGGAAATTCGCACAGTCCCTAACGAAAACGCTAACAGTAGAACCTCTGTGACGTGGTATCTTCTACTGAAAGACACCGCCCAACCGAGAAAACCCGCTGAAATATAAACATATAAATATACAAATACAAATAACATATAACATGTAACAAACAGCAAAAAGTGTGAAAGAATTTAGAAGGCTCAGCTAGAACATAAGGGCACAGTTCACAAACAAAACAGGCCACTTAACTTCTATGTATCCACAACGTCAGCACAGTTCAGAACAGGATGTGATCAGCATTCTTAGGACAATGATCCAACGTTGATCCATATCTGCTCTCGTAAACTGCCATGACGAAGGAAATGAGCTTCTGACAGGAAACAGCTTCTGAACTTGACCTTCTGAATTCTACAAATTGACTTGAGCACTTGACCTTCTGAATGTTATAAATTGCTCAAACCGGCACTTGACCTTCTGAACCCGCAACAGTACGTCTGAGACCGGAACAGTTGTTACGGCACTTGTCCTTCTTCCTAACAGATCAGGAAAACTGCCAACTTGACGAGCAACGCCGGGTATTTTGAAACAATTTCCAACTTTCAGCAACGCCGGGTACTTTCAAAATCTTTCATCAAAAGTAGCTTTTCTTGAAGGAAGTGAGTTGAACTGTAATTTTGAAAGCTTGATGATGATGTCTGGGTTTGTTGACCCCCTTGATAGCTGGTATCAGAGTAAACCAACCTATGGCCACCAAAAATGATAAGGGTGGATTTGAGCTGAAATGATAATGGTGCGCCAGAAAAAATGCCAGGTACGTTAGCTCCGTTATAAGATTGACGACCACTTGCCACCCCTATCGACACCTGGTATTAAAGTGCAAGATGTAGGTGTCTTCTCTGATTTAGAATGTTGCTGTGTGTGTTGCAGTAGAACAGTTCACAGGTACACCACAGGCAACATGACGTGTAGAGTCATAGAAATGGTAACTTCGCTTTAGTTTTATACCATTTATTGCACGCCACAAAACAGTCATGATATTTATGTCATCACCAGCATAGTATAACGAATGCAGCATTCAAAATCATATTAACTGATAGTCATGTAGGATTCAATACTCAATAGTTGTATTGTAAACAGATATCATAAAGTTCTGGTTCGTGAAGCTGTATCAATAATATATATAACTTCTGCAACAGTGTCAGCTGCAGATCTTCAATGTTCATAGACAACAATAAATGCTCCCTTTCTGATGCTAGCAGATCAGATGTATACAATAAGTCCGTTTACTGTCTGCACGTGAATAGCATACTGGGCATACAGGTCATACCGACCTTTATAACGTTTCTAAGTCTAACCATCTGACTTGGACGTGATCTCTGATATAACGAATCCTGGAACACAGACAATAGTCTTGTTGGTCTAGAGCGACCCATATATATATATAACTAGTTCAGGTATAAAGATACCGGTGGCGAAAATCCTAGTCAAAGTACCTCTCCATATTAAATCACACAGGCGAGCAAGGAGCGACAAAAATGACGAACTTCTAGATGATAGCAAAAAGTTCGATACAAGAGGAATTACCTTTCTTCGGAAATCAACCACGAACATATGCCTCCAGGCAGGCTTGAATAATACTGGGAAATAGTCTAGTTAGTTAACTAACTCACAAAGACAATGTATTTCCCTCAGAAAATCACAAGACGCAGGTTGCGTCCGCTCGCTACTCAGACCATTTCTAAACTGCCCAGCTGGGCGGAACACACAGAACGAACTCCCAGTTTTTGACATGCGCAGAACTCATCTACGTGAGTATCAATTCACACAAAGCGATTTTAAGAACATTCGAGATAAAAGTCTTACACAGTCGCGCCTTTTATGGTCATGAACAGAAGCGTTAAGACAGGTTTCAGACATCTACAACAGTTGACTGATACTACCAAATAAGGAGATATGGTCACGCTTCGTTCAAGAAATTATAGACCGAACGTGTCTCTATACAAGAGAAGGCAAACTCCTAAAAAATTGTAGTCTCAATAACTCGGGTTATGTCCCTTTGACTGTAAAAAACCATAATACACATTTCAGTCAAAAAATGATCATACATACAAAAAATGATCATACAAACAAAAAATGATCATACAAAGACTTTGGAAAAAGTAATTATTTGTGCGTAACAATAACCAAATAAAATCAACAAAATGACATAAAAATCAAAATCAACTTGACAAAAAGTGAAAAATGTTTTAATAAATGTTTAAATAAAATGTATAGGTTATTTAACGACAATAATTACTTAGTTTTGCAGCACTGTTTTCGAACATCACGTCTGTGCTTAAAAAAAAAAGAAATCCCTTTCTCTTTACCACATGTGTACTTCAGTTGGTCAGAGTTCACTTTGTTGCTCGTACAAAGCCAATAGTCTCTAGCACAATGAATGTGTCAGCATATATGGGCCCAGTATTGACATCATCTTCACAATGTGAGGCCTCTCTTTGGTTGGGAAGAAGGTTAAAAAATATTTTATTGTAGAGAAAGGCATGCATACTTGGCTGATAGGAGGTGTGTGTGTGTGTGTGTCTTCTCCCCCCCCCCCCCAGTCATTCCCGTAAGGTGAGGTCTGGGCTTGAAGGCCTTTCTGGTCCTCCCTCTGATAAGGCCTGCACACATCTAACACAGAAAAAAACAAAACACATGACCATGTTTTTTGAAAGGTCATGATTGCAAATGCCTGCTACAGGCATGGCAGCTCACTTATTTTTTCTGATTTTATGTTCATGAATTTCTTTAATTGTACGGATTCACAGATTCATTTAAGTGTTTTTGGCATTATGTTCAGTTTTATTCAGATCTTTTGGTTTTTTTTAAATTTAACATCATGTTCACAATGTGTTTCAGGTCTTATTTTCATATTTACCATCATGTTCATAGTACTTTTGAGGTGTTATTTTTTTAATTTACTATCATTCATGGTGTTGTTGAGGTGTTATTTCTTTATTTACTATCATGTTCGTAGTATTTTTGAGGTGTTTTTTTTGTTTGTTATTTACTATCATATTCATGGTGTTGTTGAGGTGTTATTTCTTTATTTACTATCATGTTCGTAGTATTGTTGAGGTGTCATTTGCTTATTTACCATCATGTTCATAATATTGTTGAGGTGTCATTTGTTTATTTACTGTCATGTTTGTGGTGTTGTTGAGGTGTCATTTGTTCATGATGTTGTTCAGATGTTATTTATTTATTTACCACCATGCACATCATGTTGTACAAGTATTATTTACCTTTTACATGCTTAAGTGACTGGTCATGCAGTACCAATGCTGTTAAATTTTTTTACATTTTTGGTGCAGTTCTATAATGTTGTGGTGTTTTTATTTTAATTCATGCTACGTGCGCCTCCTTTCCAGAGGACCTTCTTCTATCTTGGACAGCTGAGTTGATTTAAACTGTATTTGGCTTATCCATTTTGCTTGTTAAAGTTTTTGTGGTAAAATGTTTTTTACGGGAAGGGGTAACCAGCCCCATGCCCAACGCTCCTTAGTTGCTTGTTAAGACATGCCTGGTAAGTACAATGTTACTATTCTTTGCTCGCCGTTCAGGCCCTGGTAACACACAGGTATTTATATTAATTACAGTGATGATATTGGAACACTATTTTTCTCCTGTCTGTGAAGCTTGATGTTGTGATAACACAATACGTTTATTTTTTTGTGTACATGAGATATATTTTCTTATGTTTTTGTGGTATAAATCAGATGTAGCATTCATACTCTTCGACATTTGCTGAGGGAGACTGAGCACCTATGGGTTTGCCCGGAGTGCAATGACGTCGACTCTGATTAACATTAACATTAAATCAGATGTTCTTTCTACACATTTCTAATTTTTTTTTTTTGGTGCTGGCTGTGATTAGTTTCAGTTCTTTTTATATTTTTTTTAATTTCTGGTAATCACTTTTGGTTTTATTATGTGTACTTTGACAAATAAAAAAAGCAAAATGATACTGAGATTGTAAAGAATGAAAAGGGAGGCAGGCAGAAAGTAAGCCTGTAAACACATAGTAAAGAGTGGAACTGTATGTGACCGTATGGCCTACTACGTCTCTACAACTATTAGAATTATGGTAAAGTACTTAAGAATGACTAGTTAGTAAAAATAAACACTAGTCAAAAACCAATGACATCATCAGTAATGGCACACATGAACCCATTGTCATCAAACCTTGTGTGGCCTCCATACAAGTTAGGCCCAAAGACATTTAGAATAGAGAGAACCTAGAACAATGGTTGGTCATACTTACTTAGTAACAATAATTTTAGACTAGAGGTTTCATAGTTAGTTAGGTTAAAGATTATTTTAACAGTCAGCTAGGCCCCAAGACCAATCATAAGAAGGTTTCCGGTCTCTACTCCAATTAGAAATAATTTCATCTGGCAAGCCACAGCACAGGACTAGTATATAGACTGATGCATCATAGTAACCAGTCAGAGCCTGAGACAGTTATCTCAGTGACCAGAGTCAAAACTACATAAGGCGTTCTCACTTGAGGTGTGGAGCAACCTGGCGCATCCCCTATGGTGAGAACAAAAAGCCT
Organism: Oreohelix idahoensis; assembly: GCA_024509875.1. Lineage (NCBI taxonomy): Eukaryota > Metazoa > Mollusca > Gastropoda > Stylommatophora > Oreohelicidae > Oreohelix > Oreohelix idahoensis. The sequence goes on from JAMPIV010022742.1 coordinate 887,220, forward strand.
TTGACTCCTACGTTGTGACAAGTGCATAACCGTCCAGACACCTACTACCTACCAGGGCCACCAGCGAACCAGCGCTGACCCCTGCCACGAATTGTGAGAAATAAGGAGGGAAAAACTGAATAGACAAAACTTCCACTAAAATGTTTCAGTGAAGATACAATTAAAACCCTTCTTTCCCGTTTTGCTTTCTAAAGTAATGCTGACTTTCTCTTTCTGATTCCATTTTATTTCTTCAATCGTGGTCGCCTTGCTTTGTACTGGATGAAAAACAATCCTCTTTTCATTCATTCAGATTTGATTTCATGGCCGAGCAGGAACGGGATGTTATCTGAGCTAGACCTTGGATCTTGACACCATAAATCAGATTCTGAAACCCTACGATGTAGCTGAACTAAAATTAAGTACCACATATTTGACTATTTCTTAAGGAAACAGAAATCTTAAACATCATGTGTGTGGTTGTCTACAGTTTGCATCTGAGAGTGAGAAAGTGGGTCCAGTGCATGACCGGTCACAACAAAATTTATTCACATTTCATAAAGGAGAAAATAAAAATTGATCATTTCATGAAATTGAAATATACATTTATACACACTTGGGCACGTATACGTACACACTGTTACAAGCACATTTCATTGCACCTTGCATTTTTTTTTTTTTTATTAAAAGATACTGTTGATTAACATGGGATTACTTACGATGTATTTTTTTTTTCCAATTACAGTAGAACTCCATTTATCCGAACCCCAATTATCCGAACATCCAATTATCCGAACACTTTTTCCAGAAAAAAAAAAAAATCAGATGCCACAGTCACGTTAGACTAAAATTCTGAATCTTTTGATGCGGCAAACTTCAAATGTGTGCGAACAATTTGTAGAGAATGGGATGGCTAATGGTCGGTCGCTTACATACAGGAAGTCAGTTAGATCATAAAGTCAGTTAATATCTGGTTTAAAAATACAGTGTACGTGTGCGTTCTAGGTAGAACACTGGCTAAACAGACAGTTCAACTTAAAATAATTGTGTCTGCTACTACAGCAGAATAATTTTGGCGTACAAGTATTTCTCTGTGCGATATGGCATCTTCCAGTAGGCCTAAAGCATATAAAAGGAACCGCAATGTTTTGTCAATTGAAACGAAAACAGAATTTATCAAGAGACTAGGACAAGGTGAAACTGTGTCTTCACTTGCGAGGATTTTCAATGTTGGGAAAGCTACCGTCTCTGACATTAAAAGTAACAAGGATAAAATTATGAGTTTTGCATCGAAATTTGATAGTGAAAATGGGTCGAAGAAACGTAAAACCATGAGAAATGCGAAAGATGTGAAATTGGAAGAGGCTTTGTATATATGGTTTGTGCAAAGAAGAAGCAAAGGGGAACCTATCTCTGGTTCTCTGTTGTGTGAAAAGGCACTTCAGTTCAACAATCAACTTGACGGTCCTCCTGACTTTAAGGCTAGCCAGGAATGGTTAAGAAACTTTAAATCTCGTCATGGCATACGAGAATTGGAGATTCAAGGGGAATCTTTATCTAGCGATGCAACTGCCGCTAAAAATTTTATAGAAACATTCTTGGCTTTTTTGGAAGAAGAAGGTTATTCACTCGAGGATGTGTATAATGCCGATGAGACTGGCTTATACTGGAAATCATTGCCTCAAAAATCACTTGCATCTCAGCGCGAAGCAGCTGCCCCTGGGTTTAAAAAGTGCAAAGAGAGAGTAACAATTTTGGTAGCCGCGAATGCCAGTGGAAGTCATCGTTTACCGGTGCTAATGATCGGCAAAGCCAAAAAACCACGTTGTTTAAAGAATGTGACATGTCTCCCATTGTGTTACAAAGCACAGAAGAGTGCTTGGATGAATAGTGAAATATTTCTTGATTGGTATACAAATCAGTTCATCCCAAATGTGAAGAGGTTGGGAGAACAAGAAAAGAAAACTGGAAAAGTAATTCTTCTACTGGACAATGCACCATCTCATCCAGAGACGGATACATTGAATGCAGTTGATGCAAATTTTAAAGTAATTTTTCTGCCTCCCAATGTAACAGCACTGATTCAACCAATGGATCAGGGTGTTATAGCAAAGCTTAAAAAGATGTACAAGAAGGAAGTCCTGCGTCGTTTATTGTTGGCTGAAGATGAAGAAAGTGTGGTGGCGTTTTCCAAAAAGCTTAATCTCAAAGACTGCTGCTATATGTTAGCTGATGCTTGGACCACCCTGTCACAAGATAATCTCAACAAGGCTTGGAGTAGATTGCTTGGGAAAAAAGGAGGAAATGAAACTACTGCAGTGGACACAAATGATGATTGTATAAATGAAGTTGTGGAACTGTTTCAAGCAATGCCCGGATTTTCGGACTGTGACAAAGATGATGCACACATGTGGCTAGAAGATGATAATGATTCTGGTTTTCAGTTTTTGAATGACGAAGAAATTTTGTCTTTTGTGCAAGAAGAAAACCAAATACATGTAGTGACCGATGATGAAGACACCTCAGAAGTACATGATGTACTTGTAGATTATGAAGAAAAACCAAAACGTCGACCAAGTCCTGAAGAGGCCTTTATAGCACTAGAAACTGCGATGGCTTGGTACGAGCAAGAAGATGACAGCTGTCCTACACAGCTTCTGCTGTTGAAGAGAATTCGGGACTTAGCAGCCAAAAGGAGACTATCCAGTTTGGTGCAAAAGAGGATTCCTCATTATTTTAAATAGTGGGCTACATCTGTGCAAGTACATATATACGTAAGTTGCGCCTGGTTTTGAATCGTTTGTAATGTTAGTTTGAAAACATTTCTCTTTCTTAACAAAAATAATTAATACAAGAAGTACATGCACTGCAGTGTAATAAAAGATTTTGGTGATACAGTGATCTAATACAGTGTGGGTATTATTATTACAGTACAAGTAAATATGTTTTATAGTGTATTTTCCTTGTGATGGTTAATTATTTTTAGAAATATGTGTACATGTACTCGATACATTATGTAATCCAATTACCCGAACATTTGATTATCCGAACGATGCTCGGTCCCATGGGGTTCGGATAAATGGAGTTCTACTGTATACAAAACCATGTGCAATTAGCAAAATGAAATACAAGGAGAGTACATTGCATAATACCTATAAATACTCAAACTTACACTTACATTGGCACACATACTCGCAAATACTACTGTATATATTCGTTCACCTACACATTTATACTTGCACCCATATGTTATTAATAATAATAATAATAATAAATTCTTTAAGCGCCAAACACGGCGCATAAGGCAGAAACCAGTGCTCTCCAGGTTGTTCGTTGTGACGCCACTCCTCTTAGCTCTTGCACATTATTTAGGCCCAACGTTCTTCCTTCTCTTATTATTGTTCTTCTGAGTGTTTCTTTTGGTCTTCCTTTTTTCCGCTTACCCTCAGGAACCCAAGTGAGCGCCTGTAGTGGTATTCTGTTGTTTTGCATTCGTAGGACATGACCGATATATGACCATCGTCTTTTCCTTATATAGTCGGAGACATATTTCTGCCTAGAGTCTTCTCTTATTTGTCGATTAGTCTTGAATTCTTTCCAACTGATGTTCATGAGTTTTCTAAGACATTTGTTCTCGAATGTATTCAGCTTGTTCTCCAATGATTTTGTTATTTTCCAACTCTCACAGCCGTATGTTAACACTGAGATAACATTTGAATTAAACAGACGAAGCTTGGTATGTATATTCAATGATCGTAATTTCCAAATGTTAGATAATCTATTGAAGGCGCTAGCTGCCAAAGCAATTCTAGTATGGATTTCTCTTGTTGTGTCACCATCCTGAGTCATTTTACTGCCTAAATAATTGAAACTTTCAACTTTCTGTAGTTTTTCCCCGTTCAAGATGATATCAAAGGTCTCGTTAGAAAAGTTCATAGCTTTAGTTTTAGAGGCATTTATTTGGAGACCAATTTTAACCGAGAGATGACACAAATTATTTATTGCTTCTTGGGATTGTCTTGGTGTTGAACTTAAGAATGCTACATCATCTGCGAAATCCAGGTCCCCCAGGAATTTTCCATTTGTCCATTTTATACCCAATTGTTCATTGTGGGTATAGTTTCTCATAACCCAATCAATAGCTATTCCAAAAAGTAGTGGTGACATAATACAGCCTTGTTTCACCCCTGTTTCTACTGTAAACCATTCTGTATTCCCTTTATTTGTTCTAACACAACATCTTGCATTGTCATATAGCGCTTTGATTATATTCACATATTTTGTTGGAAAACCATAGATTGTAAGTATCTTCCACAATGATGGGCGGTGTAGACTATCAAAGGCTTTTTGAAAATCGACGAAGGTGATAATAAGTGGCGATTGCCTTTCCACTGATTCTTCTATAATTGTTCTTAGTGTGAATATTTGATCAATACATGATCGTTTCGGCCTGAAACCCGCTTGTTCTTCTCTGATCTTTTCGTCAGCATGCAATTTAAGTCTTTCTAACATCATGCAACATAATAATTTTCCAGGTACTGATAATAGAGATATACCACGCCAGTTATTACAGTCTGATAGATCACCTTTCTTCGGTAACTTTACAATAATACTGTCTTTCCATTGTTGTGGTGGTTGTTCTTCTCTCCATACTTCATTTATAATATCTAAAATTCTCAAGAGGTTGTTGTCATTAACTGCTTTAATCATTTCCCCTGAAATATGTTATTAGGCCTACTTATTCAATTTCTCAAGATGACTAGAGCAAAATTAAATTTGGCCTCCTTAATGTATAGGATTTTCCGGTTTGTAAAATATTCCCAGTGGAAAATAGGGTACCCATCGCTCTCACACACACACACTCACATACACAATTATGCACACTTAAAACGATTTTCCACTGCCACAATTTAACGACCGCTGTTTGCCGACTTTCAGTGCTTGGCGATCATGACTGTCCACGTCCCTGTAATTACAGATGCCGGATACCGTTGGTCGTAAATCTTCAACGTGTCACAGCGCTCCATAGATTTAGAAACTGGCGCGAACGGTCGGGGTCAGCATTAACATTTCTTTAGAACTTTTTTTTGTGTGGACACCCACGTATTCGGACCGAAGATCGCACGGTCTGCTGTTGACTTGTGCAAAATTATCCTATAAAAAGCTTAGTTCTGCATCATCCGTTTTAAAATAATAATAAAATAAATAAACTACACATGTACATATGCATTAAAAATAATAACAATGATAATAGATACATAGACATTAAAATAATAATAATTTAAAGGCAAGCTTCTCTCTGCGGGCATGATAAAAAGGAGTATGAAACATTTTAAACATGCAAACACTCTTGCACGTGCGTGTACTTAAGATAAAAATATTGGGTGATGGAGTACCTCATCTTTAACGTTGTGTGTGTGGGGAGGAGGAGGGAGGATGAGGATGTATGTTAAAGGGGGTGGGGAAGTTTTTTTTTTTTTTTCCTCGCTTGAGGTTGCATATTTTTTTCCACGCATGGGGAAGTTAGGGAAAGAAAGAAAAAAGACACACTTGTGTGTGTGTGTATATATATATATATATATATAGCACTAAGTAAGTAAGTAATTTCAAAAGGTCGAGAAGCGATATTTGCTAGAAGATTTATTAGGAATCAAATGAATAAAGAAAATTTGATATAAATACTTGGACTTCTCCAATATTCTATTTTTTTTTTAGAATTTTCCTTGACTTCGTTGGAATTGCTGTTAACAATCAAACCTTCAATCATGGTTCTGACAACAATAAGCATTTACGAGTACTCCTTACTACCTGGATTTTTCCTTACTTCTGGAAGTAACAACTCTGGTGCATAACCAGTCATCCACAGAAGTATACCAGTAAAGAAAGTGTCGTGGTTATATCCCTTTAACTCTTACTTACTTACTTAGTCGTTCCCCTTCTACCGTGAGGTGTAGAGGTTTGGAAGAGAGAGCGCCAGACCATTCTATCAGCTGTCTTCTTCTTGGCCTGGTTCCATTCTAGTCCTCGGTCCTTCAAAGATTGTCTAATGTTGTCCTCCCAGCGAACTCCCTTTAACTCAAGGAAAGTAACAATATTAGGCAACGTCACATGTATATTCTCAAGAAATTCGTGTCAGATTTCATTCATGTCTTAGGGGTTGTAATTAAAAATCTTTAAAATGGCAACATCTTTAAATAAAATTTTATTTGATGACAAGATGTCTCCCTATTTTTATTTTTTAAACTATATACATTTCACATATATAAACTTTTTTACTACTGTATCATACAATTTTTTTTTTTAAATATGTGTAGTTCACAAGCTGTACACAAAACAAGTCCAGTCCTACCAGTTCTTGTAATATGAATACATTAAAGTACGAACCACACATTGTAATATAATGCGAATCTTGACATGTACGATATCCTGTAAATAAACATGGCTACAAACTGAACATGCTTTTACTGAGTGCCTTCTGAAACGTGTGTGCTTGTGTAGATGACGAGGTAATGCTTATATACATACATCATAACATTACATGGTGGCAGCGGCCGATACCGGACTGACGCAAAACAGCTACACGATAACACGTGAGTACAGTTTGTTCGGCTAATTTTCGTCATCGAGGTCAACCATGGAGTCTAAACACTACCGCAGCGCACCGCAAATGCGATTTGCCGGTCGAAATGATAAGAGTGAAGCTTTCTTGTTATGGCGCCAACGCATAGATCTATATTCCAAGACCACTGGTCTGGAAGGACAAACCTTAACTCCATATATCCTAGAAGCATTGGACGATGAAGGTTTGAAAATTTACAACAGTTTTGCTAGCGCCATGCCTGTGGAGTCGGCAACAGACCCCGCAGCCATATTGGACGAATTTGAAAAACGTCTAATAATAAAGCACACGAACTTTAGAGCGGCAAGATTAGAACTTCACCACCTGCGACAGAAACCTGGTGAAAGTCTAGATGATTTCTTCACTCGCATCAAGGAGAAAACAAATGTATGCAAATTTAACAAAGAAGAAGAAAAAGAGCGAATTATTGAACAGATCCTTCTCAGCACACCAATGCCAGAGTTCCAGAAATGGATACTGAGCCAGAGTGATACACTAACTTTACAACAACTTCTGGATGAAGGCAGGAAACACAAGGCACAAGCACTAAACATTAAACAAATTCAGCAAGGTACAGTAACAGCCCAGGTGGATGCAGTGAAAAGCTATAAACCTAGACACAACAAAGCAACTGGTTCGAAGCAACAAGAAAAACACAACACAAGCAGAGGAGCTATGTGTAAATGTTGTGGCCTAAACCACATACAAAACCACTGTCCAGCTAAAGACTCTACATGTCATTACTGCAGAAAGAGGGGCCACTGGATAAAATTATGTTTCAAGAGGAAACAAGACAGTGCTCAACACAACCTTCACAGCAGAGAGTCATCAAAACAAACACACTTTATGATGACTGAGGACCTTGACTCCAGTGAAGAAAGTGATCCTTCCACTTTTGATACTGTGAAGATACTAACTTTCAGTAATGAACCAAAGAGAACGCAGGCTTTCTGCAAGGTAAAATTCCGAATACCAGGAATTAAAATGCACAAAGAAAGAAATATTCGGTTCAAGATAGACACAGGTGCCCAAGGTAACACTCTACCCTTAAGAATATTCAGACAGATCATGCCTGACAAGGTGGATGAGCAAGGATTTCCCACAAGGGATGTAAAACGTAGGAGTGGCAGGACAAAGCTAAGAGCTTACAACGGAACAAATATAGACTGTTTTGGAGCAGTAACACTTGAATGTTCATACGGAGACTCTGAATGGACATCGTCAACATTTTACTTGGTAGATGTTGAAGGACCTGCAATTTTGGGTTTGCCAATGTGCGAAAAGCTGAGTGTGGTAACTATTAACAACATTAAAGAGGGTATAGGTCTTGCAGATGCTCTCAGCAGACTACCAAAGCCCAACAAGACAGCAGATCTTACCCCAAACATCAAAGTTGATTTTGTCAAGTTTAGCGATAATCGGCTTGAACACATCAGAGAAGACACGATGAGAGATCCTATCCTTAACTCTCTCAAAGAACTGATATACCATGGATGGCCAAACTCTATCAGAGAAGTTCCAACACACATCCATCCATACTACTCTATGAGGGATGAGTTAAGCATCGAAGATGGTCTGATCCTTAAAGGAGATCGCATTGTTGTACCAGAAACACAACGCGATATCATTCTTAAACAGCTCCATAATAGTCACCTTGGTATTGTGAAGACACAACTGAGAGCAAAGAAAGATGTTTACTGGCCACAGATAAACAAGGACATAGAAACACTATGTAAAAACTGTTCAATTTGCCAAGAACATGCAAATAGGCAGTACAGAGAACCTCTCATACCATCAGACATACCATTGAGCCCTTGGAGCATTATAGGAACTGATATTTTCTCAATCGACAATAATGACTATCTTATTATTGCTGATTACTACAGCAAATTTCCCATCATTGAGAAACTTCCACAACCCTCACCATCAGCTGTTAATGCAGACATTACAAAGAAGTATTGCAGCATGTTTGGCATCCCAGATGAAATTAGATCAGACAACGGTCCACATTTCTCAGGTCAAGCATACAGAAACTTCACTAAGGACTGGAAGATCAAACACACAACATCATCACCTAGATACCCTAAATCTAATGGTTTCATTGAGAGACAGATACAAACTATCAAGTCAATCATGAAGAAAACAAGAACAGAGGATGTACACCTAGCACTCTTGAGATGGAGAACAACACCGGTAGACAGTAAGATCGACAGTCCAGCAGAACTTATGTTTGATAGAAGAATTAAAGACCTCCTACCATCTAAGGTCCACTTCCGTCCACAACATAGAGACAGCACATATGATCAACTTCAGCATCGTCAGCAAGTTCAGAAATCCAACTATGACAAATGTGCTAAAGACTTACCACCATTATATCTTGGTCAGCATGTGACTACCTACAACCACAACAATGACACATGGTCAAAAGCAACAATCATTTCCAGAAACCCTGAACCCAGGAGCTATACTTTAAGACCAGACAGCAGCAGCAACCTCCTGAGGCGAAACAGAGTGGACATAAGAGAAATCCCACAGAATACAACAGAACAGAGAATTCCCATGCTTTCAACAGACAATGCAGTAACTCCAGACCTTGGTGCCCCACAAAACCAACAAGCGCCAAGGCCGAAATCACAACCAACTCAAGCTAAACCAGGGACTTCCGCAGAACCACCAGCACTTTACACCACTCGTTCTGGCCGTACAGTGACACCTCCCAGCCGATACAGACAGTGACATATATACTCACACTGAGCATTACACATACTTATCCTTTCTCACATGAAACATTTTGTTGGAAATGTTTGCACACATTTTTTTTTTCAAAAAAGGGGGGAATGTAATATGAATACATTAAAGTACGAACCACAGATTGTAATATAATGCGAATCTTGACATGTACGATATCCTGTAAATAAACATGGCTACAAACTGAACATGCTTTTACTGAGTGCCTTCTGAAACATGTGTGTGCTTGTGTAGATGACGAGGTAATGCTTATATACATACATCATAACATTACAGTTCTGATTAAATCAAAATATTTCTACGGTTTGTAATTTATTTAACTTAACTTAAATTCATGGTCATCTACTGTTTGGTAGTATTCAGAACAAAATACAGAATGTTAACCATGTTTGTAAGGGACAAGTTTTGCATCAGAAGACAGAGTTGATTTTTCCCCTTTCTTCAACCCCCACCCCAAAATTTTTTTTTTTTTTTGGTTACTGCAGTTGTTATGTTTTTTAAATGCTTATTAATTTTAGCATTACTTTCACACTCCAAGGTAGAAGTATCATAAACTAAAACTTCAGCACCACATACATTCTAGGTGGTAAGGGTGTTGGCTGTCCAATGTTCTTTATTTGATATTGTAAATGAGTTAACTATGTTTTGTCTTTCTTGAGTATGAAACATGCTGTATTAATGGTTTCCATGGCGATGAACTTATTAGACTAAGGATTTATTTATGAATTCTTACATTACCCTTGTGCTCCCTATTGAGCATAGACCTTTAACTAACACCTGGCAAACCTTCCTGTCCTGTGCCATCCATTCAAGGTTTTTCCTGGTCTTCTTTATCACTATCATGTTTGTCTTCACGTTGTCTCCACTTCTCTTCTCCATATATTTGTTGACCTGTTCCTATAACTCAAACCCTGGGGATTCCAGACCTGCCTTGGAACGCTAACAGTAGGTTTCCTCTACATTTGTCCTGTTCAGTGCCAGCATCTTCTTCTCACCTATCGTTCTACGGGCACTTTTTGGGATAAGATTATGGATAGTCATGAACACTCTGACATCTATCTTTTGTCAGTTAAAGCAAAAATAATGGTGTCATGCAGACTGTGTGTATGGGAGTGTTCTGGTGGGTAATGCTACCATTAATGATGTTTTTAAAAATCATTTATAAACAAGATGGATTACCCAATGAACATAATGGTTGTATAAAATGGATTTTTCATATAAGCTATGTTTTAAGTGCTGGCCACAAGAAATTTTTAATACTAAACAATATGTTGTAAAACAGTAGACTACTTGTGAAATCATTCAAAAAAGATTTAAAATGTCTGCATATAAATTTCACTTGCAAGCAGTCATTAAATGTTGTTGGCAAATGATCACTTTCATTTGTTGTCATGCTTTTGTGATACATTTAATCAGTATGGGGAAGACAGCTGATCTTTTTTGGTTCTCCAGTGATACTAAAATAAAATTATTGCATAAAACAGAGTGTCTATGTCTGGGCACAGACAATCATGTCTTGAATGTTTCTTTGTATCTTGAAAAATGCTTACTGTAGTGCAGGGGTTGGCTAACTATGCCTCTCTCAATGAATGCAGCTCACGGCCCGCCAACAATATATGCACTTTTTGAATCAGTGATCCCTTCCTCACAACATAACAGCAAGCTGGAGAATACATTTAAATTTACATTGTTTTTGACATTTATTAAAACTCTGTAATCAAGTAAGAATTTTTTCTCAAAAAACAATTCCTTGCCTCTGACTAATTTCCCCAAGAATCTGATTGTACATAATGATATTCTAAAATACAAGTATTCTAATAATAAAAAATGTGTGCAGATGTTCTTTTCTGAACTTGTAAATATAATTGATTTGATCACGCCCTCTTGGCCCTCAATATGTCAAATATTTACTGTCCTGCCTGTCTCTAAATAAGTTTGCTGACCCCTGGTGTCATGTATTAGTTTGGTTTATATTTAAGCCTGATCTTTCTACATGGCTTTACTAATATTCAGTACTGCCCTAAATGTCTACATGGCTTTACTAATGTTCAGTACTGCTCTAAATGTCCACATGGCTTTACTGATGTTCAGTACTGCTCTAAATGTCCACATGGCTTTACTGATGTACAGTACTGCCCTAAATGACCACATGGCTTTACTAATGTTTAGTACTGACCTAAATGTCTACATGGCTTTACTAATGTTTAGTACTGCCCTAAATGTCTACATGGCTTTACTAATGTTCAGTACTGCTCTAAATGTCTACATGGCTTTACTAATGTTTAGTACTGTCCTAAATGTCTACATGGCTTTACTAATGTTCAGTACTGCCCTAAATGCCCACATGGCATTACTGATGTTCAGTACTGCCCTAAATGACCACATGGCTTTACTAATGTTTAGTGCTGCCCTAAATGTCTAAAAGCTTTACTAATGTTCAGTACTGCCCTAAATGTCTACATGGCTTTACTAATGTTTAGTACTGCCCTAAATGTCTACATGGCTTTACTAAAGTTCAGTACTGCCCTAAATGTCTACATGGCTTTACTAATATTCAGTATTACCCTAAATGTCTACATGGCTTTACTAATGTTCAGTACTGCTCTTAATGTCTACATGGCTTTACTAATGTTCAGTACTGCCCTAAATGTCTACATGGCTTTGCTAATGTTCAGTACTGCCCTAAATGTCTACATGGCTTTGCTAATGTTCAGTGCTGCCCTAAATGTCTACATGGCTTTACTAATGTTCAGTACTGCCCTAAATGTCTATATGGCTTTACTAATGTTTAGTACTGCCCTAAATGTATACATGGCTTTACTAATGTTTTGTACTGCCCTAAATGTCCAGATGGCTTTACTAATGTTTAGTGCTGCCCTAAATGTCTACATGGCTTTACTAATGTTTAGTACTGCCCTAAATGTCCACATGGCTTTACTAATGTTTAGTTCTTCTTTTTTCTTCTTCTTTGATCCTTAGCCGCCGACCGTCAAAGCAGTCAGTGGCCATCACGCCTGGTGGCGTCTTGTAGGGCAACAACAAATTGATTCCACTTTACTCGGTCGGCGGCTATCCTTCGTACAGTGCCCCAACTCTGGTTCATTCCCTGCATCTCAGCCTCCACAGTCCTCCGCCAAGTTGTTTTTGGTCGGCCTCTCTTTTGTTTTCCTTCAGGGGTCCATAGCATAGCTGTTCTTGTGATGGCATCGGGGTCTCTTCTGAGGACATGTCCAACCCAGCTCCAGCGTCTGCCAGCTATGAAGGTGTGCATGTCCTCTCGCTTGCTTCGAGTGAGCAGATCTTGGTTGGTGATGGTATTCGGCCAAAAGATTCGGTGAATTTTTCTTAGGCATGTTGTGTGAAAAGAGGACAATTTCGATGTTTAGTACTGCCCTAAATGTCTACATGGCTTTAGTAATATAAAAAAATTGAATGATTATTCTGCTGTAGTGTAATTTTATTTTATTTGTTTTGGTTAGTTAGCCATTTTGTTAGCCATTAGGACCACTGGTTCTGAAAAAAAATGTCCACAAATTATATTCCCTTTACTGGAAATTAAACCCGGTACCTTTAGAATGTGAGGCAGATGCCATACCTCTTAGCCACTCTAACCGTATTTGATCATAATGTTATAAAGGTTGTTGAAAGTTATAATTTATTGTTTGTGATAAATGTCTCTGTTCCGAGTGTTGTATTACATTTGTGACACTGTGCAGTTTCCTTAGGAGGCAGTGAAATGATAGCACCACACTCACTCAGGCATGTCATAAGAGGCCTGTTATGTGAGGTTGTGCATGTGGCTGGTAGTCTTATCATATAAAACTCATTTCTACAGGAAGCACCACTGGAAGCACACAAGAAACGCTTTACCACTTGGTTCTTGTAATAAGGGAGCCAGCAATACTGATGGAGCATATGTGGAGAGTAAGTGATGCTACAAATTAAGTTGTTCATGGTAATTTGCTGTCTGACCTGTACACTAGCATAGTTCATCAGTGTGTACTGTTCAGTTACGAATATATTTGTTAACAAATTATGAAACAGAAATGTCTTTCTTTTTTTTTTTCAATTACGATCGTGATAACAAGTAAAATTGTGTCCTCCTTAAATGTGATAATGATATCTGTATACCATATATGTATACACCACACATGTATGCATCTCCCATCTTTATGTGGCTTGCATGTGCCCATTACTGACCTTGTAGCTCATGCTCTTAGTGTGCTGATAAATTGTACATGCTTTTTGTTTTGTACAGGGACATACATGCCACACTTAAAGGTTTACCCATAATCTGTACGGGGTGTTTGCGTTTTCAGATGTGTACGGGCCGTACACGGGTCTGTACGGGTTTTTTCGCCTAATTATTAAATATACATATAAATCTTGTGCCACTACACAATTTGCGTCATGAGATTCGGCGAGATTTTAAGCCAAGTGGATAAAAAAAAAATAACCAATGAAAATCAAGCTGCCTATTTTTCAATTGCCGCGGGATGTGCGTGGCGTGTTCCTTCACAATTTTTCGCTAAAGCTAGCGCGAGGTTACTGATTATTTGAACGATTACGCAGCACTGAAATCTTTTTTGAGTCGAGCCTATTGTTTAGGATTAATTTCCAGTTTAGTATTGGTAAGTAATTCATTTTTAAAAAAAATATTACAATAACATTGTTTAGATGAAGTTAGATTTAACTGTCAGATAACTTAGGCCTATGCTTTTTTTTCCCCTAAGGTTTAGCATAATTTATTATTTACGGCTGGTAAAAAAAAAAGGCTGATACCACTACATATTATTTGATTTCACTAAAACTTGTAGAAAGTGCGTAAGAAATGTAAATTTGAAAAATAATACAATAGCCTACAAATTATGGGTAGCCTAATATCGTAATGACGGTCGCCGAATGCTCCGCATGTATTTTCGTACCATTTAGAGTTATAATTAGGGTTACAGCTAGGGTTAACCCTAAATCTAAATGGTACGAAAATACACGCGGAGCATTCGGCGAACGTCATTCCGATATTACCAAATTATGAAACTGAAAAGAAAAAAAAAACCACAATAGCGTGGAAAATTTACATCTTAACTCGATCAGAGAAAAGTTTATTTGGAGTTAGCCTACTTCTCTTCTTAGTTTTAATTTCGTTTCTTTAAAAAACAATGTTATTTTGCCTTTGGTGGTCATCATTACGGTCATTCAATGATTTATAATTATTAAATAATTAATTAGCCTACTATCAATGTTTGATTGACACTAAAATTTGTATGGGAAGGTCTATTTAAAACTACCAGTTGGGCTTTAACGGCTATTCCAATTTTTGAAGTTCGGTAGAAAATATACAGGCTAATATTACGCCAGCGCTAGTTTATATTTTCATTACCAGCTTTAGCAAAAAATTTATTAGATTTTAAATTTAAGATTCCTAACCCATAATGCTTATTACTGGTCTCTTTAGGCCTGTACTTTTATAAGGCACTATAGAAAACACAGCAACTGTTATTCATTTCAACCATAAATTGTATTAATTTTTTTCCAAGATTCTATTTCATTATATAATATTAAAATTACAAATAATTATATTTTTCAAATTGATTATTAATATTTGTATTTACTATGCAAAATAAATTCTAACTCTTGTTGTTTAGGTTTTAAAGCAAGTGAAGACATGCTTAAAAAGGCAAAGGCCGCATGTCACTATGATGGTGCAGAACCATCTAATTGAATATACTTTTACATGAATAAACTATTTTGTTACGTTTTTCAGTCTTTGTACAGGTTTTGCGGGTCTTTGTACAGGTTTTGCGGGTCTTTGTACAGGTTTTTTAAATTTTTTGTACAGGTTTTTCATCTCTGAGGTGTGGCATGTATGCAGGGAGAAAGTTGTACATGTTTTTGTTGAACAAAGAAATAGTTATGGTTGTTTCTTAAGCACTCACAATAATTATAAATGTTTCTCATGTACACTGAAACAGTTATAAATGTTCCCATGATCGTTGTGTGCAGTAAAATTGCTGTACACGTTTTCATGTGTACAGTAAAATATATATGATTTTGTAAATAATCTTCATTGCATTTTTCCCATTTTGGTGAACTTGTTGTGAAGTAACAGTAAATAATATAAAATAAACAAACATACTTGATTAATCCTTGCCACATGAACATGTTCATGTTTTGTGGTGTTTGTCACGGATTGCCTCCCCTTAGCTCTGCAGTAGTGGTCCACCAGTTGCCAAAACTCAAGAGTGTCTAAGATGGGTCATCAAAGGTGTCTATCTTTACACAAGATTACTCTTGGCAGAGTTGTAGATAGAAGGATAATGACGCTTCTATCCCCAGGGAATATTCACAAGATACTTCAGAAGTCAAGAACAATGCTGTATTCGCAGGGCAATTGTTAACTTTTATATCTGATCCGCCACCTTTTGTGAAGAATTAAGCTATGGTTTTAGCCCGTTAAAGCCCCCGGCTGATGTAAATCTAGCGAAATTCTTTTTTTAAAAGTATTAGCTCTAAAGATGTAATTATATCTCTAGATATTTATATGTTAAAAAGTCTTGCTCATATGTTTGCTTTCACACTTATACAGTAGAACTCCATTTATCCGAACCCCATGGGACCGAGCATCGTTCGGATAATCAAATGTTCGGATAATTGGATTACATAATGTATCGAGTACATGTACACATATTTCTAAAAATAATTAACCATCACAAGGAAAATACACTATAAAACATATTTACTTGTACTGTAATAATAATACCCACACTGTATTAGATTACTGTATCACCAAAATCTGTCGTTACACTGCAGTGCATGTACTACTTGTATTAATTTTTTTTTTTTTAAGAAAGAGAAATGTTTTCAAAATAACATTACAAACGATTCAAAACCAGGCGCAACTTACGTATACATGTACTTGCACAGATGTAGCCCACTATTTAAAATAATGAGGAATCCTCTTTTGCACCAAACTGGATAGTCTCCTTTTGGCTGCTAAGTCCCGCATTCTCTTCAACAGCAGAAGCTGTGTAGGACAGCTGTCATCTTCTTGCTCGTACCAAGCCATCGCTGTTTCTAGTGCTATAAAGGCCTCTTCAGGACTTGGTCGACGTTTTGGGTTTTCTTCATAATCTACAAGTACATCATGTACTTCTGAGGAGTCTTCGTCATCGGTCACTACATGTATTTGGTTTTCTTTTTGCACAAAAGACAAAATTTCTTCGTCATTCAAAAACTGAAAACCAGAATCATTATCATCTTCTAGCCACATGTGTGCATCATCTTTGTCACAGTCCGAAAATCCGGGCATTGAAACAGTTCCACAACTTCATTTATACAATCATCATTTGTGTCCACTGCAGTAGTTTCATTTCCTCCTTTTTTCCCAAGCAATCTATTCCAAGCCTTGTTGAGATTATCTTGTGACAGGGTGGTCCAAGCATCAGCTAACATATAGCAGCAGTCTTTGAGATTAAGCTTTTTGGAAAACGCCACCACACTTTCTTCATCTTCAGCCAACAATAAACGACGCAGGACTTCCTTCTTGTACATCTTTTTAAGCTTTGCTATAACACCCTGATTCATTGGTTGAATCAGTGCTGTTACATTGGGAGGCAGAAAAATTACTTTAAAATTTGCATCAACTGCATTCAATGTATCCGTCTCTGGATGAAATGGTGCATTGTCCAGTAGAAGAATTACTTTTCCAGTTTTCTTTTCTTGTTCTCTCAACCTCTTCACATTTGGGATGAACTGATTTGTATACCAATCAAGAAATATTTCACTATTCATCCAAGCACTCTTCTGTGCTTTGTAGCACAATGGGAGACATGTCACATTCTTTAAACAACGTGGTTTTTTGGCTTTGCCGATCATTAGCACCGGTAAACGATGACTTCCACTGGCATTCGCGGCTACCAAAATTGTTACTCTCTCTTTGCACTTTTTAAACCCAGGGGCAGCTGCTTCGCGCTGAGATGCAAGTGATTTTTGAGGCAATGATTTCCAGTATAAGCCAGTCTCATCGGCATTATACACATCCTCGAGTGAATAACCTTCTTCTTCCAAAAAAGCCAAGAATGTTTCTTTAAAATTTTCAGCGGCAGTTGCATCGCTAGATAAAGATTCCCCTTGAATCTCCAGTTCTCGTATGCCATGACGAGATTTAAAGTCAGGAGGACCGTCAAGTTGATTGTTGAACTGAAGTGCCTTTTCACACTATAGAGAGCCAGAGATAGGTTCCGATTTGCTTCTTCTTTGCAGACACCATATATACAAAGCCTCTTCCAATTTCAAATATTTCGCATTTCTCATGGTCTTACGTTTCTTCGACCCATTTTCACTCTCCAATTTCGATGCAAAACTCATAATTTTATCCTTTTTACTTGTGATATCAGAGACGGTAGCTTTCCCAACATTGAAAATCCTCGCAAGTGAAGACACAGTTTCACCTTTTCCTAGTCTCTTGATAATTTCTGTTTTCGTTTCAATTGAATAAACATTGCGGTTCCTTTTATATGCTTTAGGCCTACTGGAAGATGCCATATCGCACAGAGAAATACTTGTACACCAAAATTATTCTGCTGTAGTAGCAGACACAATTATTTTAAGTTGAACTGTCTGTTTAGCTAGTGTTCTGCCTAGAATGCACACGTACACTGGATTGGTAAACCAGATATTAACTGATTATGATCTAACTGACTTCCTGTACGTAAGCAACCGACCATTAGCCCATCCCATCCTCTACAAATTGTTCGCACACATTTGAAGCTTGCCACATGAAAAGATTCAGAAATGTAGTCTAACGTGACTGGTGGCGATTGATTTTTTTTTTTTTTTTCTGGAAAAAGTGTTCGGATAATTGGATGTTCGGATAATTGGGGTTCGGATAAATGGAGTTCTACTGTAATATCTGAATCAACTATGATTGTTATGTTTTAAAATAACGTAACAAATTTAATAATCAATGACAGGTTAAAATAATGATGAAAAGATGGAGACTTTTAGATTTAAATAAGATTGCTCTTCATTGAGATTTGGTTTGAGGATTTAAATTAAAATTTCTGTCCTTTTGCTGTTTCCCAGAGCTTAACTGATCTAGGTGAGTCCTGCAGCCATGGTTTCGTCAATTCTTCTGTGATGAGGGTTCTTCTCCATACAACTCGTCCAATGTAAGCGGTCAGTGTGGATTCCCTGCTTCTAACTCACAACTAGTGGCGTAGAACTTTCGTCTTGAAGCTTCGCACCATGAACTTTAGACAAAAATAAAAAGAACAAATGCCTCTGCTGAGTATATTTGTGGGCTGCAAATTAACAGGCACATTGTCTCACTGTCCACCCACCATTGTTAGCCTCTCTGAATAATTAAATTCTTGAGTATACACAGCGTAACTCAGGAAAGATTATTAGAAATCATCAATATTCTTCTGGGTATTAAACTGGGAAAATGTGTGCTTGGACAGTGCATATGCAATGATTTGCCTGAATTACAATTAACAAGGTACATATATCTCACAAAATTATATGATACACTTAAGGCTCATGTGATGTAATCATCACTCATCACTGCTTCAGTCGGAGTCTGGGGTCACCTCTGCTGTCGGTTGTCTGTATGACTAGCAAGAAGAAATCACCAGCACTTGCTGTAGTGGTTTATGAATATACTATTTTCATATGTTGAGGTTGCCAGCCTCATTATATAACTACTTCGCGAGAAAAACATGTCAAATTCACATTTGTAAAACAAATGTTTACACTTACCCCAAAGTAACTTTTGGGAATACAATCTCCTGGCACAGTTTGGAATGGACACTAGCAACTTAGGTTAGATGCTTTCGAATCACTTGGTCTGGAAATTTGAGTATTCCTCTAATGATGGGTGATCTGATTCCTTAGGTCTCCAGTCTTTGTATTTTAAAATGTGGGTTTACTTTTTAAGTTTTAAAGTTGCCCAAATACTTTGATCTTGTCTTTAAGTTTCCAGTCTTTGTAGTGATATCTTCAATACAATAGATAAATTAAATAAAACATTATAAAATATAAAGTCAAAATAAGGTAGAAATAAAATATTGGGTTGCGATTAGCTTCTTCACCCCGCCTGCAAACGTATCACTTTCGATAGGCCTTACTGTAGAAAAAATTTAATGTAACATGTTTGAAACAAATCGTAGCGTAAAATTTGGTTCTAGACGGAGTGAGAGACACGAAAAGAACGACAGAAAAATTGCCATCGACACGCGTTGTTTGGAATCGAAAATAGAAACGTATGCGCGATCTTGCTAGCGGCAGATTTAAAATTACCACGCAAGGCCACCACTTGCCTCGCCTTATATTCACGCAGTGGAAATGTATAAACACACACGCCGCTCTCATTGCTTGTAGAGTACCGTAAATTTTGACGAACACAGACAGTGTCGTTTTAGTTTGAAAAAAAAAAAGCGTTAGAAAAGGGGAGACAGATGGTGGTTTTCTAGATTCAAATAATATTGACGACTAACATGGAAAAAATATGGAAATACGAACTATAATACTTAGGGCAATAAAACTTAGATATATAAATGGCATATGATCTCCTGATCAATAATATGTTTCAAATTACAAAATCGTCCAATTAATAACCCAGCTATTGCTAAAATACCATATATGTTAGAACAGACTGACGAACGGACTATCGTCCTTGCTTGTCTTATCGGTAACATTTGGGGACGCAAATTTGAAAAGAGAGGCATAAGAGGGTAAGACAAAACCAAGTGGGGAAGTCTAGGAGTAAGTGAGAGGTGGTATTGAATTTTTGTTAGCCCAAAAACCAAGCCTATTTTTAGATGTAATGCCAAGTTCGGACAGACCGACCGACAGAAGTACACCTAGTTGTTTGGAGTTTTGTTTTTCTTTTTTAAACTTTGAATTCAAAATTTGATAGACGCCGATTTCTATTGGCCAGAGTAGGGGATATTGAGAAAAAAATTGGAAGGCTAGACGCCATTTGAAATAAACGTTCCCTTAAACAGGTCGATTGATAGACCAGAAGTTTGACTTGCTTTACCATATAATAAATACAAGCAGTCATAGTCTTGCAGCGGCTCAGCTAGATTTGTGCCAAATCAGCGTACCTGTGTGTGTATTTCATTGAATTTGTGGTAAGAAAGAAATTATTAATATTTTATTTAAAAATTTGAGTGTGAGATACTGCCATATGAAAAACAATTTACGACTGTAAGTACATAGGTCCCTAGCAGACTTATGCAGGGCCTAGAGGTTGATCCACCATATTAACAAACTACCAGAGATGTAGAACCAAAAGAGTGTATAGAGTGTCAGCAAGTATCATATCACCCATCATATTTTGTGGAAAAGATCAATGATAATGGCAGAGGTGGTGCAGCCATTAGGGGAGAAGAAAAAGAAAACTGATACAAACTGTAACATCAAACTATGAGGATGAGCTGGGTTGGTCATAGAGATCTGACCATGTTCTTTTATTTTGAATGTGTTGTTTGTGGAAATGGTAGCATAAATACTATGTAAAGAAGGAACCATAAATTTCATGTTGCAGGATTTCTTTGTCTGGCACTGTGCTAGTGCCAGATGTTCTGAAGTGAACGACTCTGTATGAGAGTGGATGTGTCTCTAGTGGTACAAGCTTTCTACCACTGGAGTAGTAATATTGGTACACGCTGCCTACCATATTACCTCAGAACAAGTGAGGCAGTGGCCGTTTGCCGGAAAGACAACTATATTTCAACTACACGTGCCAGATAAGTGATTGTGATCTGGCACACGACATTTCATCAACCAAGAATATTATAGACTGATTATATTATTAAAACCACCATTTCCACCCAATAAAGTTAAACTGAGATTAGTGAATAGGAACATGGGTGTGATGTAAACACCCCAACCCGCCATCGAGTATCAGTTAATTAGTATTGGAGATATATTAATAACTCCGCCTATGCCGGTCCCAAGCCCGGATGAAAAAGGAGGAGAGCGGCCTGCATGGAGGCCGTAAGGAGGCAGCCCCTCCACCATGCAAAGGCACAACAGGCCAATCACCTGTTTGTCTTAAACTATGATTACGAGCAATACAAGAGAGAAAACCGGACTGATTCTAAAGGCGACGAACTGGAACGGACTACGACTTATGGAACTTGGAACACAAGAAGTATAAATGGGAAGGAAGAGGAGCTGGTGGAAGAGATGAGGAAAGCAAAACTAGAAATCCTGGCTATAACGGAAACGAAGAAAAAAGGACAAGGAGTCATGGATCTCGATGGCAACACGTTGCTCTACAGTGGTGTACCCATATCTGAAAGAGCTAAAGGGGGCGTGGGTTGCATTGTGGCCCAAAATCAAAAAGATAGTATCAAGGGATGGAACTTTGTCTCGGAGCGCATTATGGTTGTAAAACTAAAAGAAGGAGAAACCATAGTCAACCTGGTCATAGTGTATGGGCCAAATGAGGATGAGAGAGCAGAGGTCAAGGAGGAATTCTTCGAGCTGCTTCAAAGGACAGTGGATGACTGCCTAGATGAAGTTATCATGCTCGGAGATTTTAATGCCAGAGTTGGAAATGACCATGCTAGATGGGGTGGAGTTATCGGAAGATATGGAGAAGATACTCTCAATGACAATGGAAAGCGACTCCTTAGATTCTGCAGTGAGCAGAATCTGATCATTACAAACACAAAGTTCCCCCATAAGCGCATACATGCATACACTAGATGTGAACCAACCAAGAATGAGAAGTCAGTGATCGACTATGCCATTGTTCGGAGAAGCTCATTCAGATATGTCCGAGATGCAAGAGTCTGGAGGGGGCCAGAGATTGGAAGTGATCACTACCTGAACAATCAAACGAACAACTGAAAGAGTTGCTCAGCCTAGGAACTGCCCAACATCACGCAAGAAACCAAGTAAACGAGCAGGAGAAATGAGCATTAGGACCTACAAGCTGAGAGAGCCAGAAATTAAGACCAGATATCAGGGGCTTATTGCTACAGCAGTGAGCAACACAGAAGAACGACCTGATGACTTGGAAACCCTCTGGAATAAATTCAAGGATATCATAAAGACAGCTGCTGCAGAAGCATGCGGTGAAGTCCGACTTGGGAACCAGAGAAAGAGGACACCTTGGTGGACAGAGGAAGTCAAAGAGAAAATAAGAGAGAAGAAAATGGCATGGAAACAATACTTAGGAGCTAAAAACACAACAGGACAAATGGAAAAATATAGAGAATATGTGACACTCAGAACAGAAGCAAAGAACAAAGTGCTAGCAGCAAAACAGAAGTCCTGGGAAGAATTTGGAGAAAAGCTAGAAAAAGATGCACAAGAAAACCAGAAATTGTTCTATAAGACCCTAAAGAACATGAGGAAGGAAAAACAATGCCCTCTCAAATTTATAAAGGACAAGCAAGGCAAATTGCTTACTGCCCCGAAGGAAGTAATGGAAAGATGGAAAGAATATTTCTCAGAACTCCTGGATGGTGAGCATGGTGAAGCATCAGAAATGATAACCACTAGCACAGAAGAGAAAACCAATGATGGTGAAGATGACATAAAGATGGAAGAACTGAGGGCAGCACTAGAGAAAATCAAGATGGGCAAAGCAGCAGGGCATGATGGTATAACACCAGAAATGGTTAAGTACATGGGAGCATCAGGCGACCTATTACTCTTAAAGGTCCTACAGGCAGCATGGTGCAACAAGACCATACCAAAGGATTGGGAGATTGCCATCATAACACCAATTTTCAAAAAGGGTGACAATCGACAATGTGGAAACCATAGAGGCATATCCCTTCTCAGTGTCCCTGGTAAAATCTACTCTAGAATCCTAGAGCAGAGACTCCGACGCCTAGCTGAGCCACAATTGGATGAGGTCCAGTGCGGATTCCGAGCAAACCGAAGTACTCAAGACCTAATCTTCACACTCAGACAGCTGAGTGAAAAGGCCCTTGAGTATAAGAGTGAGATCCATCTTTGTTTCATAGATCTGGAAAAGGCGTTTGACAGGGTCCCCTGGAGCAAACTTTGGGACTGTTTGGCAAGGAAGAATATTCCAGCACCTCTGATTCATGCTATACAGAGCTTCTACAAGTCTTGCAGAAATTATGTGAGGACAGCAAACCATAAGTCAGAAGAGTTCAGGACCACCACTGGTGTAAGACAAGGTGATATCCTATCACCTTACCTCTTCATACTCCTTATGGACGATGTCATCAAGGCATGTAAGGAGAGAACAAGAAAGTATTCAGTGGGGTACTGGAAGATGAGACAGGTCTATATTTCGGAGCTGGCATTTGCTGATGATGTTGCCCTGATTGCTAAATCAGAGGCACATCTCCAATCCAACCTGCAAGTCTGGAAGGAAGAGCTGGAGAAGAGAGGGATGGTCATAAGCAGCTCTAAAACAAAATCCATGGTGATATCACGAGAAGAAAGAAAACATCAGATTAAGTTGGGAGAACAGGTCCTGGAGCAGGTCGACCACTTTAAATATCTCGGAGCTATTATAGACCGAAAGGGAGGCATCAAAGAAGAGTTGGCCACTCGAAAAGCAGCGGCTGGGAGACTTTTTCAGGCCATAAATCGTGGATTCCTCAGCAAGAAAGAGGTTGGTAAGAAAACAAAGATGGCTGTATACCGCTCCACCTATGTCCCAGTCTTGACATATGGATGCGAGTCGTGGGCAATGACTACAGCCCACAAAAGCCAGATCCAAACCTCGGAGATGGGGTATCTGAGGAAGGTGGTTGAAGTGGCAAGAGGAGACATGGTCCGCAACCAGACGATCCGTCAAGGCCTAAAATCCCATCCGCTGCAGACCCAAATAGAACAGTCCCAACTGGGATGGTTTGGCCGTGTCTGCAGAATGGGAGAAGATCGGCTGCCACGACAGGCATGGGAAACAAAGAGCCAGGGATCCGGACCTCCGGGGCGACCCAGAGTCCGCTGGGAGGACAACATTAGACAATCTTCGAGGGACCGAGGACTAGAGTGGAGCCAGGCCAGGAAGAAGACAGCTGATAGAATGGTCTGGCGCTCTCTCTTCCAAACCTCTACACCTCACGGTAGAAGGGGAACGACTAAGTAAGTAAGTAAGATATATTAATACTATTCTTAGATTTTAAAAGTATGAGTTTGGACAGATTGTCCCTTATGTGTAATTGCATTTAGCTGTATACATATATAAATATATAATTTGATTTCATTTGATTTTGATAGTCCTGACCAAAATAATATTAGGTTCAGGACTAAATAAATTGTAAAAAGATTGTTCAGTACCAAAATTTAAAAACACTGTGTTAGTTGAGTTGATCATAGAATTAATAAGTGTGTGTTTGGTTCTTTTGGTATCATCACACCACATTACATCACCCTAGACATTGAGACGTAGTCACCATTTATCCTAAGTAAAATATAACTCTGAATGAGATCGTAGGGTGGTAGCAGAAAAGTTCCCTGAAAACACACCCCCATCAATTGTTAAACTCAGGGGCCTTCACATCTTGACCTCACTCAGTTACACATTATATACAACACCAACATTCATAACATCAAAACCCACCACAGTCTTCGTATTTAAGTATGCGGGTTTACTTTAAGTTTTAAAGTGCCCAAATACTTTGATCTGTCACTTATAATTGTGGAATCCTTTGTCTGGTCCTTCTCTTTCTGGCTCTGGTGAATTGTTAGCTTGATGGGGCGATGCAGTCTGATCTGTGACTCCGATTTCGCTAGATTATTTCCGATTCTCAGTTCAAAGTCGCAGATTGTACTTCCGACGAATTTTCCAATGCAAGTCAATGTCTATTCCATCTCTCGAATCAAACCAATCGAAAGCTCTTTAGCACTATCTGGGTTGGGGTGTTAACATCATAATACTCCCACGTATTTTAAAATATTACATTTAAAAATTCCATCGCGGGGCCTCTTTCTAATAATGCTGTAATACTTCCCCCAGATTGTCTCCTCTGCCAGGTCAATATCATTAATAATTACACGGGAGTGGTCCAGCGAAAGCGATTATCTACTTATCACCTGTGTCTTTGCCCATTCCTGAGGTGGCTTTCTTTTCATCGATCGTATGAGACCATATTGTACAAACACAGATCGCCTCTATCAAAGGTGGCTAGGCGACTTACGTGATAAAAGTATTATCCGCTGCCCGGTCTAATTAACCTGGTATTATTACGGTTCACCTGGCGAAACGTAAACAAGTCTGGGAGTGTTCACAGCAACATAAAATGAATGAAGGTGCATAAAAAATGCCAAATAAAAAACGGATGAAGAAGTGAGAGACGGGCTCAAAAGTACATGTACAAACGTGTTGTCACAGTGTTTGAAGAATTACAAAAGTAGTTTCACCATGGAGTTCATTGCCAGGGGCTGTAGAGAGGTAGTATGGCTGACTGTTTTCGCACTTTTGTTGAGACAGAATCATGTTCTCTCACCACATTGTTTCAGGCCACAAGACTTCAACTCCTGTCCCCTGTTGATAGTTGTGGTTGACTGATGGGAAAGCTACGACTTATGTCTTTGTTCTGTAACTTATTTATGCTAGTTACATGACAAATGTATTTAATTTTACTGGCAAGAATTCATATCAGTAAAAAAGGTGCACAATTTGTTCATATAAGGTAAAGGTAGTCCTCTTGCAGATACTGCCGTAGGTGAGTGAAACGTTAGAGACTTCACCATACTAGGTCCAGCATCGACAGGTGATGTGACCAGCTTCCTTGCTCGCTGCCTCTTCCTTCCCTAACTCAAATAGGCTCAGGTATGGTACCCATTTACAGCCATGTAGACCGGAGCATGTCAGTACTGTGATTCGAACCCGGCTCCTTTACCATGAAAGACCAGAGCTTTTGTTCAAATAGAAGTGAATAATGTTTTTTAGGAGAATTTCACAACATTAAATGTCTTCTTTTCCCTGTTTGTTTAATCTCAAATAACCACATCTCTCTCTTATAAAGTTGGAGACCCTTCGCAGGCTTTCCTCATCACCATATAGTTTCTCCCTCACTTAGGTTGGAGGGCTATCCTACCATTCTGCTCCTCTCGTGGAGTTGAGACTTGGAGGACATGTTCTACTGTTTGTTTGTCATCATCACCATCTTCGTTTTTGCTCCCTATGAAGAATGGAGCGATCACTACAGCTGTCCCCTTGCCAGAAGTCTACTCACAGCATCCAGATGCTCTTGTAGTTTTGGTTTCTGTAGAATGCTGAGGTTTCCATCCCCATGCACAATCTCATTATAGTCGACTAAGGGAGTCGTGTTCCTGTTCTTTCCATTGCTTTTAGAAAAATGTTGGTTGGTCTTTTATCTGGTTGATTAACTGCAAGTTGTTATCTATTTCCCTGTCTTCCTCTTCCTCTCCTTTGACATCTGTCTCTCCATACACCTCCCTTACCTATCTGAGCTGTTGTTATGGTCCCAACTATAATAAAATTACTTTTTGGCTATTTCAGGAGCTGCCAGTTCCATGGCTTTACGTGATGGGCAGAATATATTGTATATTGTGAGTTTCGTGACACTCCAGTGTCTGTTCGTTCTGACTATCAGTCAGTTTATCTTTGGATTTGTATTTCATTGGTTGACAGTGAGTTACAATTACCAAAACACGCTGCCTGCTATATAACATGTAAGACATACAAACAACAAAGAAGACCCCTAAAAGAAAACTTGCAAGCACAAAACTGCCAGCCAACACCACTGTCACAAGAAACTGCTGAAAATTGACTTCCCTAGAGAAGAGAGCTTTACAACAAAGTAAAATTTATACTCGTATTACCTAACCAACATGGTCCGCAACCAGACGATCCGTCAAGGCCTAAAATCCCATCCGCTGCAGACCCAAATAGAACAGTCCCAACTAAGATGGTTTGGCCATGTCTACAGAATGGGAGAAGATCGGCTACCACGACAAGCATGGGAAACAAAGAGCCAGGGATCCAGACCTCCAGGACGACCCAGAGTCCGCTGGGAGGACAACATTAGACAATCTTTGAAGGACCGAGGACTAGAATGGAACCAGGCCAGGAAGAAGACAGCTGATAGAATGGTCTGGCGCTCTCTCTTCCAAACCTCTACACCTCACGGTAGAAGGGGAACGACTAAGTAAGTAAGTATTACCTAACCAGAAATAAGAATGTAACATGTACATGAGCAAATTAGGGTGATTAAGGATTTAACAAAATGTATGTTAACAAAATCATATTTACCACGCAAATTCAATTAAAGAAGTATATTAATCGTTTTAAACATTTAAATAAAAAATTATTAAATATGGAACATATACATTTAAAAAAAAAACTTTTAATTAACAATAAATTTAAATTGGGAAAGATATAGTAACCCAAACTAAAGTGAGGAAATAAAGGTTACTATTTCCCTGGAACACTAACATGTAAAGAGGTAGGCCTATATACATGTATTTAAAAAAAAAGCAGGGAATGGAGTGCACTAGATACACTATGAAACACCACAATATAAAACTCAAGAAGCTACAATCTAGATGCAAAAACATAACATAACAACAATTACACAATATATGCTGTATAGAATATAAATTACATATAACTCAAATTATAACTTACATGGGGTTGAACCGTATATTTCATTCATAAGCAATGCCTCATACTTCTTGGACAACAGCGGCTTTGAAAAGATCATGGGAAAATATGGACTTGCGAAAATGAGCAAAAGTGGAGAAATATTAAAAAAGTTATGTTCCATCTTACAGGGGGAAGCATGTTTCCATACAACAGAACACATGAAACAATGTGGATGTCGCCAGCTCACAGGACAGACAATCTGACTGAGCGTTTATTCTGTTATGTTCTTTTTGTTTATATACTGCTGCTGAGTTGATAAGACATAGTGATGATAGTATGGGCAGTAGATAAAAAAAAAAAGAAAGATTAACGGGTATGGTGGACTTGAGGATGAGAGGCTGTCCCTGTAGGCATATAAAAGTCTATTATAACATAATAGATTTCTCAAGACAGAGCACAACTATATGACGATGGGAATGTTCCGCTGAGGTAACAGTTCTCAGCTGCTTATTTTCCGGGTGTTCCTTTCGACATTTTCTCCTCTCTTCTGCTTGCTGTGAGAGCTTTTCGCTCAATCTGAGGTGGCGCCATAGATAGCATCGCCATTTGGTGCGATCGGCAGCTTCATCCTCCCAGGTTGCTAGATTTATGTCCAGTGCCCTCATGTCTCTTTTGCACACATCTTTGAATCTCATCTGCTGTCGCCCAACTGTTCTTTTGCCATTTGCCAGTTGGCCGTAGAAATCTTTCGGGATGCGACCATCTTTCATGCAGCGGACATGGCAAGGCCAACCTAGTCTGCGCTGTCTAAGCAGTGTATACATGCTCTGAAGGCCAGCACGTGACAACATCTCGACATTGGTCACTTTAGTCTTTCCACTTTATAGAATGGGCTCAAAAATCGATAACCAATATCTGTATCAAAAATGTACGGTAACTACTTTATCATCATTTTCAGTACCCTTCTCAAGCAGCACAGGGAGGTAAAGATAAGGAGCCATTTGCGGTCGAAAAAATCCCACCTCAACTGGGATCGAACTAGGACCGCCGAGCTGGGAAGCCAGTGCACTAAAAGTGGCGAAACGGGTAATGAAAGATCTTGAATGGATGATGCGGGGCAGGATGGTTTGGATTGAAGTTGTTGAATGTCTGTGCTCCACACATAGTTTGGGGTTAATAAATGAAAGATTAAGTGAACACACTTGATAGCCACGTTGCGCATAATTGTAAAATATAGCTTAGAATTACATTAGACACTATACGTTGGATTTGTAGACGTAAGAAGGATATCTGGTCAAGTTACATAAGAAGGGAGAGCATAAAATAGAGAGGGCTAATGTCATTATTAGTGCCAGAGAAAGTAGTAAACAGATTATCATTGAGAGATTAAAAGAGTCAGCAGAAAGACAACTAAGTGAATAATGACGAATACGCAGGTTCTCAGTAAAACAGATCCTATTTAGGCTAGATTTAATATTTAATTTATAATCTGCAGACTCTGCTCGGGCCACAACAGATTGGAATATCATCTATTTATCAAGCTAGCAATAACTGTAAATGTGGCACTTATAAAGTGATTGCTGAACATCTGCTTTTTTTTTTTTAAATTAATGAAGAAAGATATCCCGTTCAATCTCGGATGGGTTAGGCCTATAATTAGGATATATATAGGCCTTGATACCACAAAAGATGACTTCTATGAAGCACTTCTAAGTACCATCAACACAATACCCAAGCATGACATAATAGCAGTCATGGGTGATTTTAACGCCAAAGTAGGTGACAACAACGATGGAGTACAAAGATATCTCGGTACTCATGGCATAGGCTGTATGAATCAAAATGGCGAAAGACTTCTAGAACTTTGTGAAATATCAAACCTTGTTGTGGCAGACACCATCTTTCCACATAAGAATATCCACAAGATAACATGGAATTCACCTGATGGCAGAACTAAGAACCAGATAGATCACTTCTGCATAAGCGCTAAATTTCGCTCATCAGTTCAAGACGTCAGAGCATACAGAGGTGCAGAGATCGGAAGCGATCATAACCTCTGCATAGCTAAACTGAGAATTAAACTGAAGAAGTTATACCAACAGAATAAAAATAGAAGAATAGATGTACACAGACTGCAATCAAATGATATAAAGGAGGAATATAATGTCAAAATGAACAACTATTTCGATGCTTTAGGCAAAATTGACAACGATATCACCACCAAGACAATCGATACTAAATGGGAACAACTGAGAACAGCAATGACAGAAGCAGCAGTAGCGACCACCGGATACCTAGTACATAAAAAGAAAAAATGGATGAGAGAAGATACTTGGGATAAAATACAAGAAAGGAAAACAGCAAAACTTAAACTACTAGCGGCAAGTACACATAATGCAGTTGAATCTTGCAAACTATCTTATAACTTGTTAAATAAAGAAGTGAAGACAAAAACTCGAAGAGATAAAAGACATTTCATCAATGAACTGGCCGTAGAAGCTGAAAATGCTGCAAGAACTGGTAATAGTAGGTGCCTTTATCAAATTACAAAACAACTATGTCACCAGCCTACTGCTATGGAAACACCTGTTAAAGGTAAATTAGGGAATTCAATACCAACAGAAAAAGAACAAATGAAGAGATGGGCTGAGCACTTCATGGAGGTGCTAAACAGACCACCACCAACAGTAACACCTGATTTTAATAATGAAACACTCACAACCACCTTGCCAATAACTTGCGATGAATTCACGCTGGACGAGATCAAACAAGCCGTTAAAAGATTAAAAAATTTTAAAGCTGCTGGAGTTGACGAAATTTCAGGGGAAATGATTAAAGCAGTTAATGACAACAACCTCTTGAGAATTTTAGATATTATAAATGAAGTATGGAGAGAAGAACAACCACCACAACAATGGAAAGACAGTATTATTGTAAAGTTACCGAAGAAAGGTGATCTATCAGACTGTAATAACTGGCGTGGTATATCTCTATTATCAGTACCTGGAAAATTATTATGTTGCATGATGTTAGAAAGACTTAAATTGCATGCTGACGAAAAGATCAGAGAAGAACAAGCGGGTTTCAGGCCGAAACGATCATGTATTGATCAAATATTCACACTAAGAACAATTATAGAAGAATCAGTGGAAAGGCAATCGCCACTTATTATCACCTTCGTCGATTTTCAAAAAGCCTTTGATAGTCTACACCGCCCATCATTGTGGAAGATACTTACAATCTATGGTTTTCCAACAAAATATGTGAATATAATCAAAGCGCTATATGACAATGCAAGATGTTGTGTTAGAACAAATAAAGGGAATACAGAATGGTTTACAGTAGAAACAGGGGTTAAACAAGGCTGTATTATGTCACCACTACTTTTTGGAATAGCTATTGATTGGGTTATGAGAAACTATACCCACAATGAACAATTGGGTATAAAATGGACAAATGGAAAATTCCTGGGGGACCTGGATTTCGCAGATGATGTAGCATTCTTAAGTTCAACACCAAGACAATCCCAAGAAGCAATAAATAATTTGTGTCATCTCTCGGTTAAAATAGGTCTCCAAATAAATGCCTCTAAAACTAAAGCTATGAACTTTTCTAACGAGACCTTTGATATCATCTTGAACGGGGAAAAACTACAGAAAGTTGAAAGTTTCAATTATTTAGGCAGTAAAATGACTCAGGATGGTGACACAACAAGAGAAATCCATACTAGAATTGCTTTGGCAGCTAGCGCCTTCAATAGATTATCTAACATTTGGAAATTACGATCATTGAATATACATACCAAGCTTCGTCTGTTTAATTCAAATGTTATCTCAGTGTTAACATACGGCTGTGAGAGTTGGAAAATAACAAAATCATTGGAGAACAAGCTGAATACATTCGAGAACAAATGTCTTAGAAAACTCATGAACATCAGTTGGAAAGAATTCAAGACTAATCGACAAATAAGAGAAGACTCTAGGCAGAAATATGTCTCCGACTATATAAGGAAAAGACGATGGTCATATATCGGTCATGTCCTACGAATGCAAAACAACAGAATACCACTACAGGCGCTCACTTGGGTTCCTGAGGGTAAGAGGAAAAAAGGAAGACCAAAAGAAACACTCAGAAGAACAATAATAAGAGAAGGAAGAACGTTGGGCCTAAATAATGTGCAAGAGCTAAGAGGAGTGGCGTCACAACGAACAACCTGGAGAGCACTGGTTTCTGCCTTATGCGCCGTGTTTGGTGCTTAAAGAATTTATTATTATTATTATTATTATTATATAGGCCTATTATTTTCAATTCCAAATAATATGAACAACTGCCGATATGAGAAAGTGGCATCACATTTGTCAAATCATTGTAAATAGGGACAATCACGCATATACGTTAAATAAATAAAATATTAATTTAAAAATAAAAAAAACGAACAAAATCAAGAAGTCACTCTGAACAAGAATGAACATCTGCTTCAAAGATGCTCAACATATGAGAAACATAGAAAGCACATATGGCCGTCACCAATACCATTTTCGGACAAACTATGGAGATGCAAAAAGCCTGAGGCTGACCACTGATTTGTTTAAAAATATTCAAGTTGACATCTGAGAGTGTACAAAGAAGATTGAAGAAGACCAGCGTGTGGACTATGAAAAGGAATTTGACAGAAAAGAGAATCAATCTGGAAACTGATTCTGTTTTTCTTTCTGTCCTTCTTTCTTGTAAATGAGGACGCGTTTTGCTGAACTTGCGTACGTTAGATGTGCGTATGAAGGGACATAGCTGTGACAACTGTACATTCAATGTGTGCGAAAAGCGAAGATGGCGTAAAAGAAAAAAAGAAGACAAACACCAAACTTTTGTTTTCTGAAGAATTCTCCATTAGCGAAAATAAAATAACACCAAACGGAAGTGTACGAGACAAACATCTTTCAAACGTTTGATCTTCTGTTGACGAAAGTTCTATGTTGGATTTGATTATTATATATTAAAGTAAGTTGTCGCTTTCTGTTCAGGATTTCATAGTTATATATATATATTTATTAAGTATTTAAATAGATGACTATCTTCGCATTTTATTGTTAAGATTCAAACAGAATTGCATCGTAAGTATAGGCTAATTCACCATAACGTATTATCGATAGTTTCTCATGTAGCCCGCAGTGTAGGCCCTATGTTTCTCTCATCATTTGTCCTAGTAAGTCGCATCACCTTTTATTTTTCATTTAGCCTATCTTATTTTCTTCCTACACTCCACCATCTTACTGCATTCCTCCTCATATCCTACTCCATATCTGACTGCCCCGTCTAACTGTTTTCTCGTTTTTTTTTCCCCCTGCTACTTCCACTTTTCTGTTCGATCTGTTTTCTACTTAGGCTAGTTCTTACTCTCTTTCTTTTCTGTTTTTTGGTCGTCTGTTCTCGATGAAGGCCTTGTGGCCGCAACGTAAGTTTTTCTCGTCTGTTGTCCTAGTAAGACGCATTAGGCTACCTTTTTTTTTTTATTTAATTAGCCTAAATAAAAACTATTTTCTCATTCCACTCTACCTTGTAGGGCCTACAGTAGAACCTCGAATACTCAGAAGTTGGATTGGGGTAGGCCTAGTCTAGATTTTGGATTTGTTCGGATTTTTTTTTTTTTAACGTAAAAATACTGCTAATTGAGAATAAAAATGGGGTTTAGTAATAAAAACCACATAGTGCCCTACTTTCATTCATTGGTAATGGAACAAAGATTGCAATGAAAAACAGTGAGCTGTGTGTTTGATATGGCCTTAGAAAATAATTCAGAGATGCAGTATTAAGGGGTAAGATTTAGGAATAGGAATCCAAACGATATGGACGACCCAGTTGGGTGATATAGAAGAACATGTCCCACTGTTCTTCATTTAAGCCAACTAAGGCATTTGACCAAGTGAAACATGAGAAAAAAATCAAAATGTTAGAAAGTGTAAACATCAGAAGTAAGGACCTGAGAGTAATAAAGAACATTCACTGGCATCAAACAGCAGCTGCAAGAATTAACCAAATAGATTTTCAGCTGGTTAAAAAAAAGATGTTAGTCAGGGATGTGTGCGGTTATCAGATCTGTTTAATTTGTACAGTAAAAATATAAGATCCACTGAGGACATATCAGGAATATCCATTGGTGGACTTAAGTTTAACAATGTGAAATAAGCTGATGAAAGTCTTAATATGACAAAGTGAAAAGAACATAGATAGTCTGAAACAGCATGCAGGTAAGAGTATAAAATAAATTATTGCCATTCATGTTTATGTCACACGTATTTTAAGGCACATGTGACGTACGTCTAGTTTGACAAGTGAATTTTCCCTGATTTGATGGATGATTAAAGGGACTTTAGCTTTTCATAACATTAGAACCCCTGAACATCAGTATTGTTGTAACTTTTCATCAACAAAGAGTAGCGGCTATGATCAAAGCAGTCAAAGATGATCCCCAGAACAGAGAAGCAGAAATTTAGCATCTCCGTGCGAACACTGAACCGTTTGCAAGATGGACACGAGCGGTCAGAAGAAAGCTTCTTGCAGACTTCACACCTCTGTGGCAACCGGTAGGCTTGCCCGAAAGACTATGGAACGGGAGAGAGGAGCGCTCAGCGTAGCGGATACGATCTGAGGAATCAGGAAACTCACCGCGAACAAGGCTAGTCTCGCAGAAATTTCACATCCTCGCGCGAGCAGCCTGAGACAAACGAAGATCAGAAGCCAGTCGGGCCATCGCGGTTAGCATGGCGGCTAAATAACTTCGACTTTCCCTGGGATCTAAAGAGGCGCAAAATTTTCACACAACCCATTTAACTTACATTCCTGTTAGATATATACAGAATCTGAAAAGGGCAACTTTATCATTCGTTCTGACAGCATTCTAAGATTCACTAGCATATAGTTAAATTCCTGCTAGATTTCATCTAAATTGTTGGCTATTGGAGTGAATTCTTTTCTGTGCAGACGATAATTTATACTTTAGCTTCGAGTGATCAGTGGGCTAGTTATTTCATTTTTATTTCACTGGATTGTGGTGTAAATTTAAACTTATTAAATAAACCCATTTTCAAAGTTCCAGTGCAAACTAAATGTTACATCTATAGGTTAATTTCCTAATACAATAGCCGCGTAAATTAATTTTGCAACTGTTAAGGGAATTGTGACTTTAATACAGTTTAGTTCTGTATAGATAGATGTGCTTTTAAAATTATTAACCTCACAGAGAGTTTTTTTCTTGATTTACTAATTAAAGACGCGAGCGCAGAAAATAGTCTAACTGTAAATGTATCGCGCGTTAGATTTTTATATGATTTCATTGCATTTCATGTTTTTTCTATTTGTATCCAGAGTGATCTTTCGAACCTCGCATCCCAGCAATTAGGCAGCATTTAAGCAGCCATTACGCAGCAATAGAATATATATAGAGCCTTGCTGACCCAGTTCGATTACTCCAGTGACATATGAACTTTTTTAAAGCTAAACTTGTGGCGACCTGTTGCGGGTCTCGCTCCTCTGAATTTAACTGAGAACAAAGCCACCCAAGAAACACTTTTAAAATACTAATTCATAAAGTCGTTAAAACTGGAAGCAGAACAGTCGCCAGTAGCAATATTCTACTCATGCTCTCTTTTTGTGAAGAAGAACATAGATTTACCTGAACACTGTCAAGTATATTCAGTGGATTTTAACCCCCCCCCCTCCCCCCCAAGAAGAACCTATCTCAGTGTTTTGTAGTTGTAACATTACGGCAAAAGAAAGTTATCTCCACCAGCTGTGCCCATCTTAGAAACCACACCATACCTCACACTTAGCCAAGTGCCTGTGCCATTCATTAGGAACTTTTTATAAAAAAAAAAACAAACAACAGTAGCCTTTACGCTTCACCGTCTGGCGATTTTTTGAGACTACTAGCTACCAGCCCACCTCGATAAATCTGGGGCCTGACACAGAAGAAATAAAAAGACAATTTCCATTGTTCTACGGTATTATCTGCTGTTGTAAAATTCCTAGGAAGTGCCAGAATTCACCAAGTAAGTCTGTGTGTGTGCCTGTGTGCTGGCCAGCCAAGCGTGTTTTTGAATGAAAGAAGATTTAATCTTTTTTTACCCTTATAATTAGTTCGACCTAGTATTAAGGTGTACTGTATTCATTGTACGGGATTTCTCCTAGCGGGATTGCTTAACTGTGTTCATTTCCCCCTCCCGTAAAATTTGTTGGATAAAGGAAAACATTTGAGAACCCTAGCTTTTCCTCTATATTTCGGAGCTGGCATTTGCTGATGATGTTGCCCTGATTGCTAAATCAGAGGCACATCTCCAATCCAACCTGCAAGTCTGGAAGGAAGAGCTGGAGAAGAGAGGGATGGTCATAAGCAGCTCTAAAACAAAATCCATGGTGATATCACGAGAAGAAAGAAAACATCAGATTAAGTTGGGAGAACAGGTCCTGGAGCAGGTCGACCACTTTAAATATCTCGGAGCTATTATAGACCAAAAGGGAGGCATCAAAGAAGAGTTGGCCACTCGAAAAGCAGCGGCTGGGAGACTTTTTCAGGCCATAAATCGTGGATTCCTCAGCAAGAAAGAGGTTGGTAAGAAAACGAAGATGGCTGTATACCGCTCCACCTATGTCCCAGTCTTGACATATGGATGCGAGTCGTGGGCAATGACTACAACCCACAAAAGCCAGATCCAAACCTCAGAAATGAGGTATCTGAGGAAAGTGGTTGAAGTAACAAGAAGAGACATGGTCCGCAACCAGACGATCCGTCAAGGCCTAAAATCCCATCCGCTGCAGACCCAAATAGAACAGTCCCAACTAAGATGGTTTGGCCATGTCTGCAGAATGGGAGAAGATCGGCTACCACGACAAGCATGGGAAACAAAGAGCCAGGGATCCAGACCTCCAGGACGACCCAGAGTCCGCTGGGAGGACAACATTAGACAATCTTTGAAGGACCGAGGACTAGAATGGAACCAGGCCAGGAAGAAGACAGCTGATAGAATGGTCTGGCGCTCTCTCTTCCAAACCTCTACACCTCACGGTAGAAGGGGAACGACTAAGTAAGTAAGTAAGTAAGCTTTTCCTCTACCCCCTTATCACTGTAACCCCTTGCCTCAGAGTAATAAATTTACCATTGGGTTAAATTGCCTATCTCTGATCATCATCATCACCCCCCTCCCCCTTGTCTTTGGGACTGGGTCTTTTCTGTTAGTAAATACAAGCGGGAAAAGGTGTATGGGATACTTCTCCTCAAAAACCCCCTCCCCCTTGTCATATTTGTATTCTGTAACCTTTGATTTCTGACTGTAAATTGATAATTATTTGTGACTTGATTTTTTTATGATAATAAAAGTATTAAAACTTTATTGGCATTGGTGTCGGCTGGCCCAAATCAAACATTTCCCATATTTGTTATTGTAGTCCGTATTCATGTACGTTGAGCCTCAGAATCACCAAATCGGTGAGTGCGCCTGAGTGACTGGAACTGACAAACAATTGTTTGCTCAGAAGAGTGGTAGTAGTAGTTTTGAGAGTCAATTATTGTCGTAAACCGAGACTGTCCTTACTCTTCCCAGCACTTGTGAATCTACTACCTGACTTTCCTAAATCCTTATTCCCACAGAGCCTTCACTATCATTCTACACTCTAAAGGGACCAATATCCATCAGAACTCTTACTTACTTACTTAGTCGTTCCCCTTCTACCGTGAGGTGTAGAGGTTTGGAAGAGAGAGCGCCAGACTATCCTATCGGCTGTCTTCCTCCTGGCCTGGTTCCATTCTAGTCCTCGATCCTTCAAAGATTGTCTAATGTTGTCCTCCCAGCGGACTCTGGGTCGTCCTCGGGGTCTGGATCCCTGGCTCTTTGTTTCCCATGCTTGTCGTGGTATCCGATCTTCTCCCATTCTGCAGACATGGCCAAACCATCTTAATTGGTACTGTTCTACTTGGGTCTGCAGGGGGTAGGATTTAAGGCCTTGACGTATCGTCTGGTTGCGTACCATGTCTCTTCTTGTTACTTCAACCACCTTCCTCAGATACCTCATTTCTGAGGTTTGGATCTGGCTTTTATGGGTTGTAGTCATTGCCCATGACTCGCATCCGTATGTCAAGACTGGGACATAGGTGGAGCGGTATACAGCCATCTTCGTTTTCTTACCAACCTCTCTCTTGCTGAGGAATCCTCGATTTATGGCCTGAAAAAGTCTCCCAGCCGCTGCTTTTCGAGTGGCCAACTCTTCTTTGATGCCTCCCTTTCTGTCTATAATAGCTCCGAGGTATTTAAAGTGGTCGACCTGCTCCAGGACCTGTTCTCCCAGCTTAATCTGATGTTTTCTTTCTTCTCGTGATATCACCATGGATTTTGTTTTAGAGCTGCTTATGACCATCCCTCTCTTCTCCAGCTCTTCCTTCCAGACTTGCAGGTTGGATTGGAGATGTGCCTCTGATTTAGCAATCAGGGCAACATCATCAGCAAATGCCAGCTCCGAAATATAGACCTGTCTCATCTTCCAGTACCCCACTGAATACTTTCTTGTTCTCTCCTTACATGCCTTGATGACATTGTCCATAAGGAGTATGAAGAGGTAAGGTGATAGGATATCACCTTGTCTTACACCAGTGGTGGTCCTGAACTCTTCCGACTTATGGTTTGCTGTCCTCACATAATTTCTGCAAGACTTGTAGAAGCTCTGTATAGCATGAATCAGAGGTGCTGGAATATTCTTCCTTGCCAAACAGTCCCAAAGTTTGCTCCAGGGGACCCTGTCAAACGCCTTTTCCAGATCTATGAAACAAAGATGCATCTCACTCTTATACTCAAGGGCCTTTTCACTCAGCTGTCTGAGTGTGAAGATTAGGTCTTGAGTACTTCGGTTTGCTCGGAATCCGCACTGGACCTCATCCAATTGTGGCTCAGCTAGGCGTCGGAGTCTCTGCTCTAGGATTCTAGAGTAGATTTTACCAGGGACACTGAGAAGGGATATGCCTCTATGGTTTCCACACTGTCGATTGTCACCCTTTTTGAAAATTGGTGTTATGATGGCAATCTCCCAATCCTTTGGTATGGTCTTGTTGTACCACGCTGCCTGTAAAACCCTTAAGAGTAATAGGTCGCCTGATGCTCCCATGAACTTAACCATTTCTGGTGTTATACCATCATGCCCTGCTGCTTTGCCCATCTTGATTTTCTCCAGTGCTGCCTTCAGTTCTTCCATCTTTATGTCATCTTCACCATCATTGGTTTTCTCTTCTGTGCTAGTGTTTATCATTTCTGATGCTTCACCATGCTCACCATCCAGGAGTTCTGAGAAATATCCATCAGAACTCTCTCAGAAAAAAATTACGACAGCACATATGAAAATTTCAAGACTGAGCGGCACTGAAAAAATTTCTTACTTACTTACTTAGTCGTTCCCCATCTACCGTGAGGTGTAGAGGTTTGGAAGAGAGAGCACCAGACTATCCTCTCGGCTGTCTTCCTCCTGGCCTGGTTCCATTCTAGTCCTCGGTCCTTCAAAGATTGTCTAATGTTGTCCTCCCAGTGGACTCTGGGTCGTCCTGGAGGTCTGGATCCCTGGCTCTTTGTTTCCCATGCTTGTCGTGGTAGCCGATCTTCTCCCATTCTGCAGACAAGGCCAAACCATCTTAGTTGGGACTGTTTTACTTGGGTCTGCAGGGGGTGGGATTTTAGGTCTCAACATATCGTCTGGTTGCATACCATGTCTCTTCTTGTTACTTCAACCACTTTCCTCAGATACCTGATTTCTGAGGTTTGGATCTGGCTTTTGTGGGTTGTAGTCATTGCCCATGACTTACTTACTTACTTAGTCGTTCCCCTTCTACCATGAGGTGTAGAGCTTTGGAAGAGAGAGCGCCAGACTATCCTATCGGCTGTCTTCCTCCTGGCCTGGTTCCATTCTAGTCCTCGGCCCTTCAAAGATTGTCTAATGTTGTCCTCCCAGCAGACTCTGGGTCGTCCTGGGGGTCTGGATCCTTGGCTCTTTGTTTCCCATGCTTGTCGTGGTAGCCGGTCTTCTCCCATTCTGCAGACATGGCCAAACCATCTTAGTTGGGACTGTTCTACTTGGGTCTGCAGGGGGTGGGATTTAAGGCCTTGACGTATCGTCTGGTTGCATACCATGTCTCTTCTTGTTACTTCAACCACCTTCCTCAGATACCTCATTTCTGAGGTTTGGATCTGGCTTTTGTGGGTTGTAGTCATTGCCCATGACTCGCATCCATATGTCAAGACTGGGACATAGGTGGAGCGGTATACAGCCATCTTCGTTTTCTTATCAACCTCTCTCTTGCTGAGGAATCCTCGATTTATGGCCTGAAAAAGTCTCCCAGCTGCTGCTTTTCGAGTGGCCAACTCTTCTTTGATGCCTCCCTTTCGGTCAATAATAGCTTTGAGGTATTTAAAGTGGTCTACCTGCTCCAGGACCTGTTCTCCCAGCTTAATCTGATGTCTTCTTTCTTCTCGTGATATCACCATGGATTTTGTTTTAGAGCTGCTTATGACCATCCCTCTTTTCTCCAGCTCATCCTTCCAGACTTGCAGGTTGAATTGGAGATGTGCCTCTGATTTAGCAATCAGGGCAACATCATCAGCAAATGCCAGCTCCGAAATACAGACCTGTCTCATCTTCCAGTACCCCACTGAATACTTTCTTGTTCTCTCCTTACATGCCTTAATGACATTGTCCATGAGGAGTATGAAAAGGTAAGGTGACAGGATATCACCTTGTCTTACACCAGTGGTGGTCCTGAACTCTTCTGACTTATGGTTTGCTGTCCTCACATAATTTCTATTGCCCATGACTCGCATCCATATGTCAAGACTGGGACATAGGTGGAGCGGTATACAGCCATCTTCGTTTTCTTACCAACCTCTCTCTTGCTAAGGAATCCTCGATTTATGGCATGAAAAAGTCTCCCAGCTGCTGCTTTTCGAGTGGCCAACTCTTCTTTAACTCTTTAAGTCCCAATCGACTTTATAAAGGCTCAGGGGTTAGACGCGCTTGGCCCAATCGACTTTAAAAAGCCTTTAGTATATGTGCCTCTGTTTGAGACTGTTTCTAATTATAACTACCCACAAAGTCATTTCCGACTGCAAGTACATTCTTTTAAATACCGCACGTGTTTAAGA
The DNA here is from genome assembly GCA_024509875.1 of Oreohelix idahoensis. Taxonomy (NCBI): domain Eukaryota; kingdom Metazoa; phylum Mollusca; class Gastropoda; order Stylommatophora; family Oreohelicidae; genus Oreohelix; species Oreohelix idahoensis. The sequence goes on from JAMPIV010022742.1 coordinate 928,291, forward strand.
GTGAACGTGTTTCTGTTTTGAGATATTTATTTTAGATTTTTAAAGCGATTTTCTAAAGCACATATCCTCCATTTTACCTTGAATAACTAATCATTCTTTTAAGCGCATATCCTCCATTTTACCTTGAATAACTAATCATTTTTCAATGAAAGCTTTTATACTTGTAGCACAAGAGTAAAGTACATCCAATTACCTTCAGTTTCATATACAACAACAAAGTTATTTATGCATATGAACATTTTAAAAAATTATTTCCAAACAACAACAATAAAAACGCACTGGGGTGGCCATTTTTGCTTGGGCCAAACCCACTTTTTTGCTTGGGACTGAAAGAGTTAATGCCTCCCTTTCGGTCTATAATAGCTCCAAGGTATTTAAAGTGGTCGACCTGCTCCAGGACCGGTTCTCCCAGCTTAATCTGTTGTCTTCTTTCTTCTCGCGATATCACCATGGATTTTGTTTTAGAGCTCTGAAAAAAAAAAAAAAAGTTTTCCGGTTTAAAAAAAAAAGTTTTGAGAAAATGCCATAGCCATCATGTTTAAACCATTATTTGGATTCTTGTTCATGAGTCTGAAAATACCTACTCCTAGAAAAATGTGAATATCTAAAAAGACTAGATTATGCGTTTAGTGTTATTTTTTCATTGTAGTCCCTATTTTAAAGTGTGCATTCATTTATTTTGTGGGAAGCTACTTCAACCATCACATGCATAACTTTTGAAGAGGCAAAGATAAATAAGTGGGATACAGAGCATCCAGGCCACACACAAAAAGATGCATATTACCAATGCAGATTCCATACAGGCTACAACAGATTGAGATACCAATTATTCAATAAACTAAAAATAGAAACCGCAGATGAGTGTCACTGTGGCATAGATAAAATGACTGCTGAACATCAGCCTCAAAGATGCCCCAACATATGAGCAACAAATAAAGCACATATGGCATTCGGTAGTACCATTTTCAGAAAAACTCTTTGGAGATACATATAGCCTCAAGCTGACCACTGCTTTCTTTGAAAATATTCAAGTAGACGTCTGAGAGTGCGCGATGAAGAATTTACTTCTTGGGCTATCCTGGTGTCATGTTTCTTGTTTCTAGATTTTGAGAACATTTGTTGACCCCTGCATATGACTAACCGATAAAATTATTTTCAGGCTGAACTGAGTTGCTGCGATGATTATGAAATATCCACTGCCTGCATTATAAGAAAGCAAACTGTTAAAGAAAGGAAATGTCTGAAAAAAGGCATAAGAGAAGTCCATATGAGCAAGGAGAACTAAAGCAAAGCCCAGATAGACATATTAAGAAGAAGAAGAGCAAGAAAAGTAAGAGGTCCCACCAGTACCAGCTTCCTCCAGAGGCCAAGCCACACATTAGAACAGCTGATGATGATGATGATGTTCAAATTATGTACGTATTGATTTTTTTTTTATTTCTATGTTTTTTGTTTGTCTGCCTGTCAGTATTCTTGCCTCTCTTTATTAACCCTGAAATGATAGCAAAGTTTTATAACTATTTAATGGTGGCAGAGAAAGTTTGACAAAGATGCTCTTTACTTGCCACTGTTGGAGAAAGTAGAATAATGAATACATTGCTCTTGTCTTTGTTGGTAGATAATACCCCCAGTCGCACAATAAAAAAAAATTTTTTTTTTATTAAATTCTTAATTTGAAAAAAAAAGCAAAGGGCTGTGATGGCCAATAATGCATGTAAAGTAAAAGATAAAATGATGTAAATATGATACAAATTCTCACAAAGTGATACCATTACATTAAAAATGATCTAGTAGTGGTTGCTGCAATGATGATGCGACTGTATTATCGATTTACTAAAGGCAATAAATAAATAAAGCATCACAGAACTCTGGTTGTAAAATACCTTGTTGCCAGGTCACCATTGGCAACCAGATATTTGAAATTGGCAACAACCAAAAGTTTACCTAAGCTTTACTAAGAGTTTTATTTTTATTTATTGATACTTGATTGTGAGTTAAATTAAATTGTTGATCTGCAGTGCAGAGACAGTATTTTTTCTCTCACCCTGTTATTGCCTTTCAGCGCTTCCTTTATTCTTTGGTGTTAGATATCTATTCTTTTCTTACTTCTTATTGGAAACTCATTTGCTTATTATTGTGAGCTCATCCTTCATCTTTGTATTACACTGGTATACACACATTTTGGTGCCTTAAATTTTATAGCTGTTCTTGGGTAATTTTGGGTTGCTGATTCCAAAAATGTAATCAGATTTTTTCTATCAGCTCTAGTTTTTGAGATAACTAAGAATGACCATATTAGTAGGGCAGTTGTTATGTACAATCCTAGAGTTAGGTGCTATCAGTGGCATTTTGACTTTAGTCTGCATTCATATTATATGTAATTACTGTGCATATATTACCAAAAATGTAATAAAACTTTATCACTAGCACTTGTTTAGTCAACACGCAAAAAGGATCTTTTCGAGGACTTCCTGGAATGTGATATGCCCGGACAGTCACGCTTAAGGGTCCAACAGTAATCTGCCATCATGTGGGCATCCCAAAGTCCCTGGTATCTCTCTTCCATTGTTTTTATATCTTGGTGAAATCTTTCACCTTGCTCCTCACTAAAGTCGTCAAGATTCTCCGGAAATAAATGTAAATGGTTATGGAGGTAGTGCAATTTTATGCTCATGTTGCATCCAAGTTCACAAAAACTCGACAGCATGTTTCCAACTAATTCAGAATAATTGTCTGCTTTAAAGTTACCCAGAAAGTTTTGCACAACTAAAACAAATGATGACCAGGCTGTGGACTCTGTTTTGTTCATGGAATCAATAAAATTTGGATCGTTTATTAACTTTCTAATTTGAGGTCCATCAAAAATTCCAGCTTTAAGTTTGTCTATGCTCAATTCTGGAAACTTTCTGCATAAGTAATTAAAACAGGTACCATCTTTGTTCAGTGCCTTAACAAATTGCTTCATCAAGCCAAGCTTTATATGTAATGGTGGCAGTAGAAGTCTTTTTCGATCAATGAGAGGCTTATTGACAATATATTTTTCTCCAACTTTAAATTCATCCCTCAACGGCCACTGTTTCTTTGTCCAGTGCATATCTTTTGCCCTGCTATCCCACAAACATATAAAGCATGGATATTTGGTGAATCCCATTTGCTGGCCAAGCAAGAAGTTCATCATTTTAAGATCTACACAAACCATCCAGTTATGTTCTAAATACTTCAATTTTTCCAGAACTGTGCTTATTGTAGCATACTCCTCCTTCATTGTAGTAGAATGAGCAATTGGAATTGAGCCATATTTGTTACCATTGTGTAAGAGAACACCCTTCAAACTTCTTTTAGAGCTGCCAATGAAAAGTCTCCACTCATCTGGGGTATAACTTACACCCATTTTGTTAATAAGACCTCCTACATTAGTACAAAACACAAGGTTGTTTTCTTTACAAAAGAATGGAATAAAACCTTGCTCTCTGCTGCGATAAAATGTAACCTTTGTTTCAGCAGTCAGTAATTTTTTTTCTTTCAATCTTGAAGCCAAAAGTTCTGAAGATTCCTTGGAGAGATATAGATCTCGGATTAGATCATTTAGTTCAAGCTGGTCGAAGTGTTGAGCATCTGAAAAATCATCTTCGAAATCACTATCACTGTCACTTGTCATTCCACATGCCACTGTTGTCTCATCTTCTAGCAGGGAATCCGAAATCTGACTGAAAGTTGGAATTGGTATGTCATCTCCGTGTGGAACAGGTCGTCTAGCAGAATCTAAATCTGGATATTTCCACTTTTTGTGATTTTTTTCCATTAATTCCCTTAATATTCACAACACAGAAATAACAGTCATCATAGTGGTTCTTGGGCTCTCTCCAAACCATTGGAATTCCAAATTTTAAACATTTTCTGTGGAGGCTGAGATGCAAAGAATGAACCAGAGTTGGGGCACTGTACGAAGGATGGCCGCTGACCGAGCAAAGTGGAATCAATTTGTTGTTGCCCTACAAGACGTCACTAGGCGTGATGGCCACTGACTGCTTTGACGGTCGGCGGCTAAGGATCAAAGAAGAAGAAGCAAAGTATGCCTTTTTCACAAAAACAGTAATATGCTTCCTATGTTCTTCTTTGAAAGTGTACTCTCCACAAATATAACAAAATAAATGCGGTGAAAGAAAACATGCTCTTCTTGAAGATGATGCCATTCTCTGTTAGAAGTGTAATAAAATAAGTAGCATACTAACATGCATGAGAGTAAACAAGCAGTTTTCTTTTGTAAAGGACTAGACAGCAATAGTTTTTTTTACATAGCTTTATATAGAAAATATTGTAATAATACAGGGTGACCCAAAAAAAAACAGGCCCGCGCGTGCACAAAAAGTGCACGCGCAGGAGCTCGTTTTTTTTTGTTGGGTCACCCTGTATTAATGAAATACAAAAATGTCTGTATCTCAAAAACTAGAGCTGCTACAGACAAGTAAATGTGATATTTGGATTGAGCAGGCCTCATTTATGTACAATCAAGAGTAAAATGTTTGGCACCAAAAAAAATAATTTTTTTTTGTAGGGCTGTGTTATTAATAGTAGCACACCTTCTATTCTCACTAACCACTTAGCAGATTTGCTCCAACTTTACTTATTTGCTATTTTTTAAATGTTTTTTGTTGTTGAAAAAAAAAATACAAATGAATATTCTTGTGCAAAACAGTTTTTACCCCACCTACAGTGTAGGCCTGGCAACCTCATCATTTAAAACATATTGCTACAGAAACCACCGCTGGAAGAGCATGTGAATGCTTTGTGTAGGCTTCCTGCAAAGCGACCTGTTACAAAAGTGGCTGCATGCTCCATAAGGAGCGCCAAAATAATGACGTTCTGTACTAGGTGATGTTGGAGCAGATTTAATGTTTTGTTATGATGCATATTGCTGTGTTATGTGTGCTTGTGTTGTTTGGTTCTGCACATTTGATGATGTGCTGAATTTACATACTCATCCATGATATCGTAAAGCTAAATAAGCAGCAATGATTTTTTTTTTTTTTAGAGAAGCAGGAGACCATGGTGAAGAGGAGGGTGGAAGTCTGACAATAAAACCACCACAAGTGCAAGCATTAAAACACAGGGATAAAAGTCACAAACGCAAGAAAGATAAGCACAGATCACGTGAGCATAGTTCGTCCAGAGATCGAGGACGAATAGAAAGTGAGCAGACTGTTTTGAAAATAATTAATAACAGTGGCTTTCCAAGTTCATTAATTAATTACACTGGCTAACAAAAAAAAAATTTTTTTTTCTTTCTCTAACATTTCTATGTTTTTCTGGTCAATTTTAATGCGCTGTTTTTAAATCTGCAAACCGTTTTTCTCTATCAGGTCGGGATCTCTAGAAATACGCAATTGAAGGTTTTTAACAACGCATACAGTATTACAACATCATTCGTACAAGAAGTATAACAGTTATGTAGGCTTGAATTTCTTTGCAGTCGACTTTCGTCGGTGAATGGCATGTGGTACATCGCGATGAAGCATCCAACAATAATCGGCAAGCATGGTCACACTCCACCGTCCTTGATAACGTGACTCCATTACGGCGATATCTTGATGGAACCGTTCTCCATGTTCATCGCTGACTTCGCCAAGGTTGTCAGGGGAAAAGTCATGATGCGAATCGAGCAAATGGATTTTGAGGGACATGTTACAGCCCATAATTCTGTATGCATCTATGCACTGCTTAACAATATGCACATAGTCGACAGATTTGTGATTTCCCAGAAAGTTATCGACAATCGATTTGAATGCTATCCATGCGCGAAGTTCACTACCATGTAAGGGAGCCGCGCTAGCGTAGTGGTTACAACACCGCTCTGGCGACCGGGTGATACAGGATCAAACCCGGGCGACGGCATTTGAGGATTTTTCGTCGACCGGGATTTGGACTGGATTAACTCGAGACCTGGCGAAGACATTTGAAAGAGTGTCGTCGACCAGGGACTGGCGGCTCCTGAGCCGACCCAGCTGCAATGGGTACCTCCGAAATCGGCGAGTATTTGCCTGAATGGCGAGGAAAACCTGTCTCTGTACAAGAAATAAAGGGATACTCACGTAAAATCAATGTCAGGTTAGACATAAATAATAACCTGAGATTTCGCCTCGAGTATTAGCGGGCGTACAAAAAAAAAAAACAAAAAAACTACCATGTAACAAGTTCTCGAATTGTTTGTCTGCAATAACTTTCCTAATCTGAGGTCGTACAAAGATACCTTTCTTTATCTTTGCATCACTAACTTGCGGAAACTTTTCTCGAAGATAAGTGAAAGCTTTGCTCGTTTTATCTAACGCTTTTACGAAATTCTTCATGAGCCCCAACTTTTATGTATCGGTGGTAAAATGATGCTGTCTTTGTTAACTAATGGCTCGTGTATTACATTTTTATGCCCGAGCTGCATACGATCCCTGATAGGCCACACCTTTCTTGCATAATGTTCCTGTCTGTTGCGGCTGTCCCATTCACATAGGAAGCTACAAAATTTAGTATACCCAGTCTGCATGCCCGTGAGAATTGCAATGACCTTTAGGTCTCCACAAATTCGCCATTGGTAGTCATTGTACTTTATTTTTGCCAAATGTATAGCCATATTGTCATAAGTTTCTTTCATATGAACAGAGTAGGCGACTGGAATTGATGGAAATAAATTTTCATTATGCAATAACACGGCTTTTAAACTAGTCTTGGAAGAGTCGATGAAAAGTCGCCATTCGTTGACTATGTGCTCATGACCGAGGTGCACCATTAGACTGTTTACATCTTTGCAATAGCAAATGTCATCATCCATCTCAAAGTATTGAACAAGTTCTCTGTGTCGATGACGAAATTTAGATATCGGAGTATTGGGCGCTAAAAGATTCCATTCTTTGTGTCACGAACCGAGTAATTTCGCTTGTCCTTTGGTAAGAGCGAGATCACGTATTAGATCTGAAAGTTCTGAATGGTCAATTAAGTGAACACCATCATTCACCGGTATATAATCCGAGTCAGAATTAGTTTCTAAAGCAGGTAAACTATCAATTTCTGATGGTTCATTCACCTCCAACGGATATTGTTCTGGTGGAACTGGGGTCGGACACGTGATTGGATCATGAGGCACTGGTTTCGAAACCGATTCAATATTTGGATAAACCACAGACTTTCTAGTTTTAAAAGTGAAACCATGGATATTTGTCGAGCAGAAGTAACAATCAGTAGCGTGATTTGTCGGTTCACGCCATATTACTGGCACTCCAAAAGTCATCGACTTATGGAATGCTTCGGCGATTTTCGTAACCAACCTGCCAATGTATTTGCACAAGTCGAACAAACTGCATTTGGCTTCCAAGATTTCTTTGCATCATCAACCTTCGAATCGAAATAAAGTTCATATGCTTTCTTTAGTAATGGTGTGAAGTTTTTCTGGTGAACACGATCGGTAAAATATCCGCAAACGTAACAGAACAGATCAGCCGAATTTCTACAACTTCTAGAAGCCATATTTTGCTCAGAATTATTTCAAAATACAGTAACTATTTGAAAAATAGCGTAACATATGTTGTGCATCTTTTAGCAGTATAAAAAGTAGAATTATTTTGCATTTTATTAATTTTTAATAAGTTATATAGTAAACATGAAACGGAGCAAATAACGGTTTCCCAAAAATATATTTATTCACAAATATCTTAAGAACCCGACGTGATAGAGATAAACGGATTTCAAATTTGAAATCAGCGCAAGAAACTGACCTAAGAACACTTATTCTGATATAAGAAAGAAAAATGTTGTTTGTCAGTGTTATTAACATTTGGTTATTAATACAATAACGTTAATAATATATTTAGTATTTTATTTTAAGATGTTCTTGTCACTTTTCCCCCTCTTGCACAATGCAGATGTGGCATCAGATCATTGTCTTCTGTTAGCCAACAGGAAGATGAACTCAAAAGATATACAAACAAAACATGGCCACATATGAGAGTTTTATGTGGAATATCTGATTAATCAAGAGACAGATTTTTGTCACAATATTCAGCAAATTCCACATGTTCAAATTGATAGAAGTAGCAAACACAGAAGACCACTGTAAACAGACAACAAAATATATGGAATGAGACATGTGAAGTACTGGAAAAAGAGAATGCCAGCTCAAAGCATGGATAACAACAGAAACCATCGACAGTATGAACGATAGAAACATGATGAAAGCATTACAAGGCAGTTTTTCTCTGGAATATTTAGGGTAAGGGAAATAGATGTAGATAATAAAAAAAAAAAGGAAAAGAGAACTGGAGACAAAAATAAAACAGATGAGGAAGCATGGAAAGACCTAGAGTTGATGTCACATGGCAAGAGGATTGGCATGAGTTTGTTGATGGCCTCCCCATTTTGGGGAGTTGAAATGTAATGAATAAATGAAAGAATATATAGCTTTGGATATCGATGGAGTGAAACTATTTCCTTCTGTGTTTGAAGACTTTCGAGTGTAATAGCTAATGTTGAAATTACTAAGATTCTCAGCTTCCATATATAGAGTTCACATTCTCCCATCATTCATCTTCAGTATTTCTTTTCAGTCCATTTCTCAAGCGCAACTTTTTCTCTTAGCTTTTTGCTTTCTTGTAATCTTTTCTTTCAGTCCTTCGCTCCTGTACAGTGTTTCCTTTCAATCTCAACTCGCCTGCACTCTTTCATTTCAGTCCACCGCTCCCGTTTAGTCTTTCCTTTCATTGCATCACTCCTGTTTAGTCTTTCCTTTCAGTCATTTACTGCTTTGTAGTCTGTCCTGTCAGCCAGTCAATCCATCACTCCTCCTGTAGCCTTTCCTTTCAGTCCATCACTCCTCCTGTGGTCTTTCCTTTCAATCCATCACTCCTCTGTGATTATTCCCTGCAGGTTTTCCTTTCAATCAGTCACTTCCCCACAGGATTTCCTGTCAGTCCACTCCCCTGTAGTCTTTCCTTTTGGTTCATTATGCCACTGTATGTTCTCGTCCACCCGTGTGTTACCGGGGCCCGAAAGGGGAGCAAAGAATAGTAACACTGTCCCCTACCAAGCATGTCGTAAAAGGCGACTAAGGAGGGTTGGGCATGGGGCCGGTTACACCATCCTGTAAAAAAAATTTAAACCACAAAAAACTTCAACAAATATGGACAAGTCAAATAAAGAAAATAAAACACAGCCATCCAAGACAGGGGAAGGTCCTCTCGCGGGGAGGCGTATGATGCAACACAGAGAAAGCCGAAAGGAGTCTGTGTTGCTGACTAACCTTCTTTCTTCTAGGAGAACTTCCAGATTTGGCACCTGGAATGTTCGGACATTAAACGAACAAGGGAAAGTGGCGCAAGTAGCAGCAGAAATGAGGGAATACAAAATCGAGGTTCTGGGAATGTGTGAAACAAAGTGGAAGGGGGTAGACAGGAAGAAACTCATCACAGGTGAATTGGTGCTGTCCTCAGGACATGAAGACGAAAGTTCACACCACAGTGAAGGGGTAGCTCTTATGTTATCTAAAGAAGCACAGAAAGCACTAATTGAATGGGAAGCTGTTGGACCCAGAATAATAACAGCTTCTTTCAAAACAGCTAAAAAGAAAATTCATGTAAATGTCATCCAATGTTATGCACCAACTAATGACAAAGAAGAGTCTGTGAAAGAAGCATTTTATACTAAACTACAAGAAATTATGGATAAAGTAAAAAGAAGAGACATCACAATTTTGATGGGTGACATGAATGCAAAGATAGGTACAGTCAACACTGGATTTGAAGAAGTCATGGGAAAACATGGGCTAGGAGTAATGAATGAAAATGGAGAGCTATTCGCAAACTTCTGTGCTTCATATCAACTGGCTATAGGAGGAAGCATGTTTCCACATAAGAGAATACACAAGGCAACATGGATATCACCAGACCATAGAACAGAAAATCAGATTGATCATATATGCATAAACAAGAAGTTTAGATCATCATTGCAGGATGTAAAGGTATATAGAGGAGCAGATGTGGCATCAGATCACCATCTTCTGATAGCCAAAGTAAAAATGAAACTCAAGAGATATGCAACAATGCAAAATTATAGACAACAGTTTAATGTAGGACAGCTAAGAAATCAAGAAACAAGAGACAAATTTGCGGTCACAGTATCCAACAAATTCCAAGTGCTCCAACAGCTGGAAGATGTAGAGAATACAGAAGACTATTGGCAGCAGGTCAAAACAGTATGGAAGGAGACATGTGAAGAAATACTGGGGAAAAGGGAAAGACAACAAAAAGCATGGATAACAACAGAAACCATCAATAAGATAAAAGACAGAAAAAACAAGAAAGCAGAGTTAAACACAAGCAAAACTAGAAGCTCCAAAGCCAAGGCTCAAGAAGTGTACACAGAAGCAAACAAAGAAGTAAAAAGAAGTATCAAAAGAGACAAGAGGAAGTATATTGAGGAGTTGGCAAGAGAGGCAGAAGATGCTGCAGCCAAAGGAAATATGAGAGAACTGTATAGCAGCACAAAGAAGCTAACAGGGAAATACAAGCAAACAAGTTGCCTCATAAAAGACAAGAATGGGAAACTGCTCAGCAATATACAAGAGCAAATGAAGAGGTGGACAGAATATTTTGGGGACCTTCTCAATAGACCAGCTCCACAAAACCCGCCGGACATCCAGCCAGCAGAAGAAGAGCTACAAATTAACGGTGAAAGACCAACGAAGGAAGAAATAAAGAAAGCCATAAAGCTTCTAAGAGAGGGAAAAGCGTCTGGACCTGATGGCATTCCAGCAGAGGCCATCAAAGCAGATATCGACACGGCTACAGAGATGTTATATAAATTACTTGGTAAAGTCTGGGAAAAGGAAGAGATACCAGCAGAATGGAAGGAAGGATATCTGGTTAAGTTGCCTAAGAAGGGAAATTTACAAGAGTGCACAAATTATAGAGGAATAATGTTACTATCAGTGCCAGGAAAAGTATTAAACAGGATTATCCTTGAGAGATTAAAAGAGTCCATAGACAAGAAACTGAGAGATGAACAAGCAGGTTTTCGACAAAACAGATCATGTACAGACCAGATAGCCACTTTGAGAATAATAGTTGAACAAAGTCTGGAATGGAATTCACCACTATACATCGGATTTGTGGACTACGAAAAGGCATTTGACAGTGTAGACAGAGAATCACTTTGGAAATTGATGAGGCATTATGGAGTTCCCCTGAAGATCATTAATTTAATAAAGAAAACATATGAAGACATGACATGCAGAGTTCTTCACGAAGGACAGCTTACAGAACCGTTTGGGATAAGAACAGGAGTGCGACAGGGATGCCTCTTGTCTCCATTTCTTTTCTTGCTGGCAATAGATTGGGTTATGAGATCATCGACAACACACAACAGAAATGGAATCCAGTGGACTCTGACTAAGCAGTTGGATGATCTGGATTTTGCTGATGACTTGGCTCTTCTGTCCCATAACCGTAATCAGATGCAGGACAAATTGAAAACACTCGATGAGAGGTCACAGCAATTGGGTCTGAAAATACACAGGGAAAAGACAAAAATAATGAGAATAAATGCAGGTAATGATAACAGGGTTGAACTTGAAGAAACACCAATTCAAGATGTAGAATCATACACATATCTTGGCAGCAATATAGACAAAGTTGGAGGGACAGACAGCGATATCAAAATAAGAATACAAAAGGCAAGAGGAGCTTTCATTGCATTGGGAAATATATGGAGATCAAGAGACATCGGATCCAACACGAAAATAAGAATCTTCAACTCAAATGTGAAGTCAGTCCTATTGTATGGCTCGGAGACATGGAGAACAACAAAGACAACAACCAAAAAGCTACAGACTTTCATAAATGGGTGCTTGCGTAGAATAGAGGGATTAAAATGGTATGACAAGGTTACCAACGTGGAACTGATGACAAGAACTAGACAAGTGCCAGTGGAACAAGAGATGAGAAGAAGACGATGGCGATGGATAGGACACACACTGAGGAAACCTGTTGATAGCATTACAAGGCAGTCCTTGTTCTGGAACCCCCAGGGCAAGAGAGGCAGAGGAAGACCAAGAAGTACATGGAGAAGAGAGTTGGAAACAGAGGTGAAAATGATGAGGAGAACATGGAAAGAACTTGAGATGATGGCACGGGACAGGAGGACTTGGCATGTGTTTGTTGAAGGCCTATGCTCCTTTGGGAGTGGAGGGTTATGAATGAATGAATGAATGTTCTCGTTGGAGCCAATCACCACTCTGTGATTATTCTCGTTTCAGCTTATAATTCCCTTCAGCTTTTCCTTTCCGCCCATCACTATCCTGTTTTAGAATTTTGTTTCCCTGAAAGCATCTCTTGCCATTATAGTTTTTTTTTTAAAGTGTGCTCTCAATTTTAATTTTTCTCACTTTGTAAAAAGTGAGTTCCCATTTTTCAAATTTCTCACCAGAATCAGATGGACACAGAGATAGAGGGAAAGATGTGACTCATGATATTCGTGATGCCAGAGAAATCGTCCGGGAAAGGAAGAAAGAAAGAGAGCTGAAGGAGAAAGAAATTCAGAGAGAGATGAGAGAGCGGGAGGCACGCAAAAGAGAAGAATCAATTAGAGAGAGGTAGGTATTATAGGAGCTGGGGATACATATTTGGAGAAATTGAAAATTAGCACTTGATTTGTAGTTGAAGTGTTCTGTTCACTTTAGGTAGTTATTTCTTTATATTTTCAACCATTGACATCCCATAACATAAGATGTTTGCTTGGGGTTATCACTTCCTCACATCCAGTCTCAAAATGCTCATTGCTGCCACGCTTTTTATAGGTTCAGGTGGAGGCAAAAAAAAGTAATACATCTTACATCTGCAAGCATGATAAAGCCGTAATAAGTGCTAGTCCTGAAAATGACTGCTAGCCATGCCTATGCTGTGTAATCATCTTGATTCAGCAATTCCATTCAACTAAACCTCTTCAGTTTTCCCAGTTCAAACAAGTTAGCATATTCTGCTGAGCTGTGATAGCATTGTGTGAAGAACCGGCTTTTTAACGGCTCTGGAACTAAGGGGAATATTGTTGATTGAAACATGTCATCAACATTAAGAAACCAACCTTGAGTGATGATCCTTCGTTATAATTTAACAATTTGACGAAACAGCAATAAATTTCTTAAGGCAATACAGGCATTCCTTGTTCAGGATACTCTTTCCAAATGACCATTACTTCATAGATGCATGCAAGTCATTGATAACTATTGCTCCATAATGACGAAGTCAGTCCACATGATGATGACTAGTCGGCCATACAGATCAAGTATAAACTCTGTACACTATATCCTAATGCCTGTTGGTCCATTCACATACTTCATAAATACATAAAATCATGCATGTACTTCACTTTGATTCATGCGATCTATACAATTATTTCCACACACATGGGATGTCTAATTGATGCTGAACTCCAGACATACTCTGTCTCTCTCTCTCTCTGGTGTCCGCCACAATAATTGAACCAACACCTCCTCCGGGTAAACCCAAATCTTTCAATCACAGCCTTTTGTTCTTCTGTTGGCCTGGATCTCTTTTCCCCACTTGTTCCTGTATGTGTTTTTGACAGGTCTCTTAGCCTATTTGTATGTCACACTTGTATCATATTCATTTGAAGTGGTTTTCCACCCTCCTTTGCGAGTTTGTAAGTCTCTTCATTCAGTCAATATTACATTGAGATGCACCTGATGATATTGTATTTTCAAAATATACCGCTAGTTTATAAACATAACATTAATCTTTGACAACATTGCTCTAAGGCAGTGTTTCTCAACCCTGATAGTAGCAACGCCCCCTTTTGACAACTAATATTGTTAAAAAGCCCCACCCCCACCCTTTTAACACCCCCTTACTCTTTATCGTGTATACACAAACACGCACACACACACACATATACTTCACCATACTTTTAAAAAAGAAATGCAGTTAATGAGTTATCTTTTCTTATAATATAAATAAAAAGAGAAAGCACATTTATAAAAGCGTAGTTATACTAAATATGTGTTTAAGTACGGAGTTATATACACCACAAGTTCATTATCCTTGAATTACAAATTGGCGGAGCAAATGATATAAAATTAGTTCTTACAACTCTATAACTATCATAATCATATCATTTTAATAGCGCCTAAATGACTTCATATGTATCTTCAAATCTGAATATTTAAGCCTCTCCTTATGTAACCACTTTAAACATGAAAAAAAGTGGAAAAATTATTAGTTAATAATGATATATGAGGGTCGTTCAAGTCAAACCGGGACTTTTGTTTGTACAAACTAAAAGAACAAATTTGTAGGAGTGAAATTGCCATTTATTTTTCGGTATAATCCCCTGCAACATTTCTACACTTATCCCAGCCTTTAATTAATGCTTGAAAAGCTTTAGCGTAGAAAGATATGTCAGTACTCCTGAACCATTGTAGGACATTGCTTCACTTCATCATCAGTGCTAACATGCTGACCTCAAAGGAACTCTTTCAGGGGTCCAAACAGGTAGAAGTCGCTCGGAGCGAGGTTTGGGCTGTAAGGGGGATGTGGCAATACCTCCCACCCGAGTTGCTGTAATTTGCACGTGGTGCGGTGAGCGGTATGTGGTCCTGCGTTATCCCGTAGAAACAGGACGCCTTTTCTTATCAAACCAGGCCGTTTTTTTCCGCAGATGGTTATGCACATCACTTAGAATGCGACAGTACTCTTCACTGTTGAGAGTGGCACCACGGGGTAGAAAATCCACGTGAATAATACCACATTTGTCCCAGAAAATACTCGCCATCACTTTCCCAGCAGACGCAATTTTCCGAAATTTTTTGGGTGGTGGTGAGTCCATATGCTTCCACTGCATGGATGCTCATTTTGATTCCGGAGTGAAATGATGCACTCAGGTTTCATCACACGTAACGAAGCGATTCAGAAAATTCTGGCCTTCCCTGCCAAAACGATCCTTCAACTCAGTGCAGACTTGAATTCTCTGCCGGTCAAAAGCGGAAAGTTGTCTTGGCACCCAAAGTGCACTAACTCTGTTGTCCTCCATTTTCATTTTCTATCAGGGACTGACCCGTGACGCGTACGCCACCTAACGGTAATAACGGTAACGGTAATACGAGTAGGTCACACCTGTTACTTACTACTGTCAGTAGCACCACCACGCTAGCATTCCTTCCTGTACTTCCAGAACAAAAAGTCCCGGTTTGACTTGAACGACCCTCGTAATTATATAAAAATTCACTTACTCATGAAGCTTAATGAGATCCTTGCGCTTGTTGTGACTCAGCCAGTTTTGTAATATTTTATTCTAAGTTTGTTAAAAGAAGTCTCAAATCTCCTCTGTTACAAATCTGCAGTTGGTTTAGTTGCTTTTGTAGTAGCAACACTACTGCACTGAACCCCTTCCCCACCAAATACGACGTTGTGAATGCTGTAATTAGCAATTTAGTTTCACGCCAAAGAACGGGATAAGCAAGCCTCTGCTAGATCCACAATTTTTCGTAATGTGTGTGACTGAATCATGCTTTTGCCTTGCAGTCATTTTGTAGCTCAATTAATTCTTCTTGTAAATGTTGACTAACTTGTTCCACGTCTGACTCAAACGGATTAATCACCCAATCCGGTATTTTTAGTTCTTGCAAGTCTTTAAATCTAATGCTCATATCATTTTTAATACCGTCCAAAAACTGCAATAAACCTCTAATTTCAAATATTCAACTGAATATTGTCGACACTTTCTCTTTACTGCTGACATATTGAAAATTTTAGTATAATATCACTGCACATACATCTACACCTCGTCAAGCCTCAAAACTGACTGAGTTTAATTCTCAACACTCAAACATCCGACCCAGCTGCAATGGGTACCTCCGAAATCGAGTATTTGCCTGAATGAACCTGAGATTTCGCCTCGAGTATTAGTCCAAAGACACATTAAAACTAAGCCACAATTGCCCACAATGTTCCTGTTGCGAGAAGGTATTTACGGTGCCCTCGCATCAAAGAGAGTTGAACACAAAGGTTACACACAGTTCTGTGTAGTGCTGTGACTGTAACGTCAACCTCGCTTAAACAGAGAGGGGTATTTTGGTAGGCACACGTGATTGTGCAGGGAATGTTTTGGGAGGGAGTCGTGCTGTTGAAGTGGACAGAGTAGGGAAGGGGCTGTGATGTGTTCACGGGCTAATCAATGTTTGACGGGAATGTGTTTCCAGAAGAAAATATGTGTGGAGAGAGAAGGTTAGCATGGGTGTGTCGAGAGGCTAACAAATGTATCAAGTGTGAAGGGACATAAATATCTGCCTACTGTCTCCTGACAATGGTAACATCCCAGGTGCTAAAATTTTGCGTTTGGAATCCTTGAAACACTCCATGGGAAATAAAAACTATCGTGTTACAAGTTATGCAAAGGGGAATATCTTTTGTAATTGTTTCATATTGATTCTTGTAAAAATGTACACAACGCCCCCCTGAATGGAAGTAGCGACCTCCAATCGTTGCGACCCATCAGAACGCCCCCAGACATCTTGAAAACGCCCCCCAGGGGGCGATACTGCCCCCGTTGAGAAACACTTCTCTAAGGTTAATTAGTTCTTTGATGCATCCGTGAAACAAAAACACTGTCTCTCAGTGCATTCTTCTGTCGTTAAGACTTCTACTGTAATTATCAGGATGTATTCCTCTGCTCTGTAAGTTGCTATAAACTTGTATTGTTGCTGCTGCAGGTTTTTCTGGGTGTGCCGTTGCGTAGTATCAGACAGATGACTCAACCTCTATCTTCAGTTGGCGTTAGCTGTTTATCCATTTATGTATTCATGGGGCCACAAACTGCTTTTGCAGTGATCCTCTTTATATTTTATGGCTAGAGCTTTGCTTTTTCTTTGGTTTGGTTGTTCTTTTTTTTATTTAAGTCCTGATAATGTTCTCATTCTTCTCCATGGATCTCCATTTTCTCGTAGATAAAGAAGCAGTTGGAAGCATAGATGGGTGTTGTAGTTGTTATACGAGGGGCGTTCAGAAAGTAATGCACCACATCGTTTTTCTCAGGAGCTGTTTATTCAAAAAGCATGAAATTTGTATACAGTATACATGGATATGTCATGTAAACATCGGTATTATTCAACATAATCCCCATCAACTTGTACGGCTTTATGCCAGCGCGAAACAAGTGCATGTATTCCTAGCCTGTACCAGATTTTGTCTTGATCATGTAGCCATTTCTTCGCTGCATGAATCACTCCTTTATCATCTTCAAACCTTGTCCCACGGAGTGCATCTTGAAGTGGACCAAATAGATGAAAATCAGAGGGTGCCAAATCGGGACTATAGGGTGGATGGGGTAGTACAGTCCAACCCAATTTGGTGATTGCTTCCCGTGTTGCCAGACTTGTGTGAGGTCGCGCATTGTTGTGAAGGAGAAGCAAGTCTGCTGGATTCTTGCGCGGCCGAACTCTGCGAAAACGTTGATTGAGTTTTTTCAATGTCTTAATGTAAGCTTGCAAATTGATTGTCTCTCCTCTTGGCATAATGTCCACAAGAATCACACCTTCAATGTCCCAAAAGACAGTGATCATGACCTTTCCAGCTGAAGGAATTGTCTTGAATTTCTTTCTTCGTGGTGATTGCGGATGATGCCACTCCATTGACTGTCTTTTTGTCTCAGGCTCAAAATGATGTGCCCAGGTTTCGTCACCTGTAACGATCTTAGCCAAAACGTTCTCTCCATCAGCATTGAAACGCTCCAACAATTCAGAAGAAATTGCTTTCCTTTGCAATCGGTGGTCATTTGTGAGACTTCGAGGAACCCATCTTGCGCAAACCTTAGAAAATCCGAATTTTTATAACTGCATTTGCACTACCAATGCTGACTGACACCTGTAAGGCCATTTGTTGAGTAGTGATTTGCCTATCAGTAAGAATAATGCCCTCAGCGCATTTCAACATTTCTGCTTTGGTGGCTGTGGCCGATCAAGCAGCTCTATCTCCACTTCCTGATTCTTTGATTCTCTGAACCCAGCGACTGACTCTACTCCTGTCGACTGCAAAACTTCCATACACGTCACATAAACGCTTGTGAATGTTCACAACAGTTTCCTTCTCTGCCATGAGAAATTCTATCACAATTCGCTGCTTATAACGCAAGTTGCTAACACGCTCCATTTCAACAGTTTAGGGCAGCCGTATTATTTGGCCGGTTGCGGTGCAATTTGGTGCACACAATTGGCACATGCCATATTTGAAGTGTGCAAAATTTCATGCTTCTGTTTTCATTATTAGCTGAGAAAAACGATGTGGTGCATTACTTTCTGAACGCCCCTCGTAGCATATATGAGATCTGCTCTCATCTGTGTTTTAGTTGATTCTACGTCTTTGCCCCGGTTGAGTATTTTTGTTTATTTTAGAGATTCTGTACCCTGTTTAGCAACACTTCTGCCCTTCACTCTGGCTGTTTTATCCTGTTTTGAATGTTAGACTGTGTTAGTCGCTCATTTTGCTAACATTGACTTTTGCCTTGAAAAGAACAGCTAGCTGACTTTACTAGAGCTGTCACACCATCTACATGTTCCTAATATTGTTGCTTGTTCAATTAGTTAGTTTCCTTTTTTGCAAGTGTGATGTTTTTATTTCTACATCTGTTCTCACTAGTTTGCTGGTAGCCCTGAAAAGGGTTAGTCTTTAAAAGAACTACTAGCTGGAATGTAGATCCATGTGTGTTCTTTATTGGTCCTCTTCTCAAACCCTTTGTTTTTTTGGGCGGCCAACCTTTTGAATTTTTCAGCTTGTTTTGTTAGACCCTGCTGTCTCTTATGTCCTTCTTTGGTTGTAATCTTATCATCTATGTCATTCTTTACATAGGTATTGCCATCATACCTCCTGTTTTGATTCTCATGGGTTTGTTGTGAAGATAGTTAACTTTATAACAAAGTTTGATTTGGCTTCTGTTGTCCAATTTCCAATGCTGTATTCTAGAACTGGTCATACTCATCCAGTTTACTTCTGAGTTTTGCCAGCAAGTTTTTCCACTTTTAGGCTTGCTTGCTATTAGTCCTTTTTTTTGTGTCAATCTCAACTGTCCTTGTCAATCAACATTCAGACTTTATACGAAGGTGGTTTTGGTTTTCTTTCAGGTGTAGGTTTTTCACGTTAGCATGAGTTTGGAGTACAGTGACGTATTTGAAAGGGAGACCACTGTTGATTTTTTCTTCCTTTATCTTAACTAGCCATGTTGTAGACCACATCTGCAGTGACAGGCTTTTTGTATCTTAGTGCTTGCTTTGCTGATAAATTCTTCAGAGGTTAACAAGTCAGGTCTTGGCAAAAAAAAGGTGGAAAGCTACCCCAACCTGACACAAGCGTAACTTTCGAAGAGTAAATAGTTTTATCACAACCAGATACAGAAACAAATTGTATGCAGAACATCCAGGACACACACAAAATGATGCATATTACCAGCTCAGCATTAGAGAACAAGTGAAAATCTTCAGACTCCACATGGGCCACAATAGATTAGGAAATCATCTATTCACTTAGTTAAAGATAGGAACTACCAAGGAATGTAACTGTGGCACCGATAAAATGACTGTTTCAAAGATGCACAACTTATGAGCAACAGAGAAAGCACATATGGCCATCACTAGTATCATTCCTGGAAAAAAACTATGGCGATACAAATAGCCCCTAGCTGACCACTGCTTTCTTAATATTCAAGTAGACGTCTGACAGTGTAAGAAGAAGAAGATTATTCCTTCTTGGTCTTTATGAAGATGTCCTTGCATTGTTCCATTGAAGGAGCTGTAAGAAATTTAAATGTAATGTTGCCACACAGCTGTAACAATGAAGTTCAAAAAGAAAACAGATTTGGGAGATGTTATTTCCCTTTTGGAAGTTTTTCCCCTTGATTTTCCATCCTATAATAATTTATGTGCCTCACTTGAAATCACTTACATTGTTGTTGTTGTTTAACTAAGGCCACTGAGCTTCTCACTCGGGTTGCAGCCAATATCAAGTTGAAGACTCCTCCGTTTTATCTAAATTGTAGATCTAGGCATTTCCTGTGGCTTTTCTGCCATGCTGAGTAGTCATGAGCTCCGGTTTCTCCAGCTTGGCTTGCATTTAAAGGATCATCACATCTGGTTCCAAGCTAGGAGTAAGAAGCGCGTGGCATACTGTACATTCCCCACCATCCAAGCGGGCTCTCCAACTATGCAGAGATAAAATACTGTGCTCTGGTTTTGGGCTCTCCCAAGGAATTGTCACATCCTGCAAAGATCCACTTTTCAGCTCCCCCTGTCTATCACTGGGTCCACAGTGAGATCCTCCTGCATGCAGTCAACCAGGTCAAAGCCAAGAATCATGCATGGAGCTCAAGTGACTTCTCCAAGCTTAGAGTGCAGTGATGGGTTCTCAACATGATTCACCACAGGGGGAATCCCTGGAATGTGTGGATGATTTCAAGAGTTAATGAGGGTGTAATTAGCCTCACAGACAGAGGTTCACTTCCACATATGTGTAATATAGCATTGTGCACATCTAGTGCACATATAGTGAATATATAAGGATGACACCAGATATGCATAAATCACTGGCATAAAAATTTGATGTAGAATTTTTTCTTCCCATGTTTTAGTTTCTGACCTGAGTAAAGCACTCCCCTGTTTTCAGTTTCTGTGTCCTGACCTGAGAAGAACACTCCTGTTTTAATTGTCCTGTCCTGAATAGAACACTTCTGATATTGGTTTTAATATCTGAATAGAGTACTGTTATTCCCATTTTCTTTTGTTTCAGCTCCTTTTAGTCTTGTCTCAAAACAGTCCCTAGAAGCTGATTTTTAAAATTTCATTTCCTACTCTCCCAGTTTCGTATAGTTAGATGTGCCAGTTCTGCAGATTCTCTCAGATGGAAGCTGGTGAATCAGTGATCCAGCCTTCTTGCAGCTTCCTTTTTCTCACACTTTAAAACTCACGATAATCCGACCAAATGGTCTTTTATATTTGTACATGTGCTTAACTCTTACTATACGGGAGCTAAAACCGCGTTTTTACGCGCTAGTTTAGCTATCGTTACCGTCGCGCGCCACTTGAACTGGCGAGCCGTAAAATTGGTACTAAACCCGTGCCACTTCACGGGGCTTGCCGGATACTAAGAGTTAATATAACTGACGGACCATGTGTCTGGGTTGAACGGGCGGCGCCTCACCAAAATGAGGCATAATTTAATTTTTTTTTAAAAATGTATCTCGTATCCCTGCTGGAGGGTATTCATCAGTTTTCTGTGACTTTCTTGAACTTTTTATTCTTCTGTCAAGTTTCTACAGGAAATATGCCAACCCTTTGTATTAATCTGTTATTCACGTCAGGGCACAGTGGTCTGTTTGTTACCCTGTATCAGGTTACTGTATCTATACAGGAGGAAGACTGAACTATGAGCAAAACAGTTTAGGTCAGAGAAGGACTTTTATATTAGAATGTCAGTTTAAAAGAAATGTATAGAGGTTAAAAAAAACATAAAGTTCATAATGAATAGTTTTGAATGCCTCAAAACAATGAAATGTGCATGGCTAATTATTAATCTACATTGGGGAAAGAAGACAGCAGCCATCCTTTAACTGCTTAAAAAAAAGAATTGAAATTCAGTTAAGTTTAGCCAGGTTTCTTTAGTACTTTAAACAATATTATCAGTGTTATTTGACATACGAGTATTAAAGGTTATTTCAACTTTGAAGGTTTCATTGATGATTTTAAACAAACGTATGCTTCATAATTCAGTATTGATAGCTAGCTGTTATTGTTGATAACAATCATTGTCATTGCACCCCGGGCAAACCCATAGGTGCTAAGTCTCCCACAGCAAATGTCGGAGTGTATGAATGCTAAACGTTCCTGTTGCACCCTAGTTGTATATATGCCAGTATTTTATCTCTCATACCTCCATCCCTGCTGGTCTTACGTTTGATGCAAAATTCCAGCAGCCTAAGCCTTGATGATTCATCGAATGCACTGTCATTCTCTAAAAGGTGATCATTAATTTCCCACGGTATGTCTCCCTTATCCATATTCAATGCACCTTCTATAGGTGCTCTTGAAGCTAGTCTGTCAGCTCTTTCATTTCTGTGTACCCCTGCATGACCAGGACAGTAGATGCACACCAGCTGCTGAAATTCAAGGCTTCTGTGGAGGTTTTCCATTCATGCCGGAGCCACCCACTTTGGACCTTCTGAAGCATGGATTGTGAGTTCTGATACACTAACTTTCCTCATTAATGAAGTTTCAGACAGCCACCTTAAGGCTGCAGCAGCTGCCTTTACCTCCATTCTCATGCTGGAGGTTGTTATCATGTAAGCCTCGCTATGTTCAGCAACAATTCTACCATTTCTCTAGCTGTGTTTCTTATGAATGTAAAAAAATTCTTGAGTTTTCAATGACAATGTGGGCAGCACAGATAAAATTATAGTTTTAACAATCTTTGACACCAGGGAAAGACTTGAAAGAGTGGAACTGGAAAGGCGTAGAGAAAGAATGATGAAGGAAGAGATCTCAAAGGAGAAAGAACGTCAGGAAAAGCGAAAAGAAGACCGCCGGCAAATGATAGGTATGATGTTCTTGCTAACCCCATCTCTTGTTATGTTTTGATGATTTTGGGAAGGATAACTGTAAATAGATGTGTAAGGTATCTGACATTTTTTCATTAGACATATCTTTTACAGTATTGTAATTCCGTACTGCTTTTGTAGCATTTTATAATGCCTGATTTATAACATTTTCTAATGTACTGTTTTTCTTTACTTGCATATTGTTTTCTAAATTAATACACGTGCTGTGGTTTCAATGGCTGTTATTGCCAGGTACTAATTAGTAGGGCTCAGATTTGAATAACCTAAAAATTGCTAGAAAATGACCTATAAAAATGCATTTATGACACAAAATAGGAAAATTTACCACCATTTGTTTTCAGGCATTTAAGGGAAATTATTAAACAGCTTGGGGGAAAAACAGTGAAGTAAGGAAATTTGTTTTTAAAAAAATCAGTAGGTAAGAACACTTAAGCACTAAAAAAAAATGTCTATTTTTATTGAAACTGTCACAAAATAATGACTCAAAAAACAACAAATAATGTTTTAAACTGACCCAAAAAGTCTTTAAACAATGCCCTAGCATGAGAAAAAAAAAAGGCAACACAATGCCCTAATAAATGCTATTAAATCAGCTTTGTATGAAACACACATATATTCAACTGAGCACGTTTTCGTTGTGACAGCAAAATCATCAAAATCCCAGCCCTAATAATTAGTTTTCTTACTTTAATATGGACTTTAATACTCTCAGATACCCGAAGGGATGTAGATAAAACTAGAGGTGATGATCGTCATTCTGGTGATGATGTTCATCGCAGTCGTAGCCGGGACAGCGAGAAGTCCAGGGACAAAACTCACCATTTCCCACCACCACCAAGGCTACAAGAGGATAAAGGTGAGTGGCCTTGAATGAAGACAGGCTTATAAGAAGTTGTGAGTGTAATACAAGGCAGCTGTGATCTGTCATGGTTTGTGTTCACTTTTATCTTTTTCCCGCATGCCCCTGCTTCGTGTTGGACATTTGCTTTGTTGTGTTATATTTTTTAATTGAAAAACTTTGCTTTACAGTTTTCCTGTTTGCATGTTTTCCATTTGATTCCTGTGTGATACTGGGCTGTTCCTCATTCCACGAAGAGAACAAAAATAACCTGTCGTATTTGTCTTCCAGATACTGTTGGCCCCAAAATAAAAACACATGCTGTCACCAACTGTCCTGAGATGGAAAATTTGTGGTGATGAGAGAAGCCTTTTTTTTTTTCAAGAGAGAAATAGATGTAGCTATATGAAAGTGAAACGGAAGACGAAGAAGTGATTTAATTTTTCACATCTGCCTGCCTTTTTTTGTTGTTTCCCCACTTTGGAAAATGTTGTCTTTTTGGTTCACTGCATCAAGAAGGTTTCATTTTGAGGCTGAAGTTTGCATTATAAAATGCCTTGTTTATAACAATCGTTTGTGTCTCCTGTTTAATGATTTCCAGTATAAATGTGTTATCATGTTTTAATTATATTATTTCCATTGAACATCTACAGCAGCGTCACATAATTTCACATGATTTGTATTTTCTTTAAATGCAGAGACTGCATTCCTGAGTATACTTTAACAGTTTTAATTTTCCTAGGTTTTGCTGATTTAGCTTAGGCAAATTAATTGGTTAGCTTTTTCCTGTTCAGTTGAAACTGGCTTGACCTGTCCATGGCACTGCTATAAGTGTTTTTTTTTTTTTGATGATACAACTTTGCTATTCCAAAAAGAAAACCTAGCCCTTGCTCATATAGCGAAACTTGAATGCAGCCAGATTGCACTGTAAAAGTCAAAATTTGTGAACACTTCATTTATGAAACTATATTTCCAAGAACTGTACAGCTTAGAGCAGGAGTTGGCAACTTAGGAGCTTTTTTGTTACTTTAGTAACCCTGAGCTCTCTAAGGATCTAATATATGTATGTGTGTGCATGTGTGTAATTTTAAGTAGTGGTGATGGATGATGAAACTTACAAATAAAAGATCACGTTCCTATCTCATGGAGTTTACAAATATATTATAGTAGCCTATTCAAGAGTTTTCATTGGGAATGGGGGAAAAGTACCTTTGATCTCATGGACACCGCAATTTTTAAATGCCTGTGGGGTGCGTCTAGTTCAAAAGTCTTTCTATTTTTTCTCCCACTGTCGCCTAAAGATCTACCAAATCATTCACTGGGAGATTGGGGTTGCCAGCCCCTGGTTTAGAAAATTGAGGCCTCATAAATTATTTTCATTTCAGTCCATTTTAGATACAGGATAAGAAACGGTGGCACAGTACTACACGTGCTTGCAGGAGGGACATAAGTTTAGGAATTACATTTTTTCTGGTCTTGTGCTAGTTAGTGGCCATTTATTTAAAACTCTTATTCAGCTGTTATAAAAAGTTGTCTGATGAAATGTGTAACTCCTTCCATTTTGTTTGCCATCTCAACAGCCTCAAAAAAGGAGATTACCAAAAGTGTGTCTTCGTCAACATTGTCAAAGTCTGCTAATAGGGGAGTTGAGGAGAGTCACTCTGAAGGAGAACAAGACACTCGGATGGTTGTAGTAGAAAACAGTAGTTCAGGTTTGTTGAATTAAGATTTTGTTGTTGTTGTTTTTTTTTAAATTCAGTGAGATGGCTGGAGAAGCTGTTATGGTGACTGCCGTACACCAGGGGGTTTACAACATCAACACTGAAACATACTGAACACGTTTATTATGGAGCTAAAAAGATCTGCCTTACAACGGCAATTTGATGAAAAGAGACACTTAGCCATGGATGATAATGCCAAGGGTTTTCTCTAAGAAAACAACAACCAAGAAAGATTCATGATAATTTTGTGAATCAGTAGATTTTGTCCTGTGTATGGTTGACATTGGTTATCATGATCCTTCTGAATTTCATTTTCCTGAAAGAGTATGCCAGTTTGTCCTGTCATTTTGTCTTTTAATCTAAAGTGCATCACTGTTGGTACAGGTGTTTAATTATTATTTTTATTTCTTGGGGAGAATGGAGGGAACCTAGCCAGTTTTATGTTGTCTATATCTATAGATGCAAAAGTGTTTTTCTGCAACCTTTTTTCTGTGATTTTCATTTGAAAGTCTTTTACGAGGGGCATTCAGAAAGTAATGCACCACATCGTTTTTCTCAGCTAATAATGAAGATAGAAGCATTACATTTTGCACACTTCAAATATGGCATGTGCCAATTGTGTGCACCAAATTGCACTGCAAGCGGCCAAATAATACGGCTGCCGTAAACCGTTGAAATGGAGCGTGTTAGCAACTTGCATTATAAGCAGCGAATTGTGATAGAATTTCTCGTTGCAGAGAAGGAAACTGTTGTGAACATTCACAAGCGTCTATGTGATGTGTATGGAAGTTTTGCAGTCGACAGGAGTACAGTCAGTCGCTGGATTCAGAGAATCAAAGAATCAGGAAGTGGAGATACAGAGCTGCTTGATCGGCCGCGGTGTGGACGTCCTACCACAGCCACCAACGCAGAAATGTTGAAATGCGCTGAGGGCATTATTCTTACTGATAGGCGAATCACTACTCAACAATTGGCCTTACAGCTGTCAGTCAGCATTGGTAGTGCAAATGCAGTTATAAAAACTCTCGGATTTTCTAAGGTTTGCGCAAGATGGGTTCCTCGAAGTCTCACAAATGACCACCGAGTGCAAAGGAAAGCAATTTCTTCTGAATTGTTGGAGCGTTTCAATGCTGATGGAGAGAACTTTTTGGCTAAGATCGTTACAGGTGACGAAACCTGGGCACATCATTTTGAACCTGAGACAAAAAGACAGTCAATGGAGTGGCATCATCCGCAATCACCACGAAGAAAGAAATTCAAGACAATTCAGCTGGAAAGGTCATGATCACTGTCTTTTGGGACATTGAAGGTGTGATTCTTGTGGACATTATGCCAAGAGGAGAGACAATCAATTCGCAAGCTTACATTAAGACATTGAAAAAACTCAATCAACGTTTTTGCAGAGTTCGGCCGCACAAGAATCCAGCAGACCTGCTTCTTCATGACAATGCGCGACCTCACACAAGTCTGGTAACACAGGTACTGTACTACGCCATCCACCCTAAAGTCCCGATTTGGCTCCCTCTGATTTTCATCACTTAAAGATGGACTCCGTGGGACAAGGTTTGAAGATGATGAAGGAGTGATTCATGCAGCGAAGAAATGGCTACATGATCAAGACAAAATCTGGTACTGGCTAGGAATACATGCACTTGTTTCGCGCTGGCATAAAGCCGTACTAGTTGATGGGGATTATGTTGAATAATACCGATGTTTACATGACATATCCATGTATATTGTGTATAAATTTCATGCTTTTTGAATAAACAGCTGCTGAGAAAAACGATGTGGTGCATTACTTTCTGAACGCCCCTCGTAGCTGAGCTTTCATTATTTTGTTTAATCATTCATATTTTTTTTTAAAATGCATTTCCACATTTGTTAACCATTGCACTTATTTTATGTATCTGGTTCTGGGGTGATGTCCTATATGTTTGTGACTTGAACTATTTCGGCTTTGTGATTCTGTTAACCTGCTTATGTTTTTGTGATGTCTTAAGTCATACGACCAGCTTGTTTGGTTTGGTTTATGGTTTGGTTTGGTTTAAAGGACTATCTTCATTGCCCACGAACAACTCCATCAGTTCTCCAATCTCCACCCTTAGATCACAAAAGGAGGATCTCAGCACAGTGCACAAACTCCATGGCACCGGCGAGAATCCCAATGTGTGTATGTATTTAGGAATCACACAACCAGCTTGTAATAGATGGAAGTAGCTCCTTGTTTTTGAACTCAGAAGTTAGTAATTTTATGTTTCCTTGATCATTTGCCGTGGATCATACCATATTAACATTGCAGTTGTGGCTTGTCTGATGTAAGAAAGTTGTGAACTGCTTTGTTGCTCTTGTCTTTTGTTATTTTTTTTTCTTAGCTTGCTAACACTCGTTGGAGCAAAGACCGTTACCAGATCACTGCAAGCCATCCTGTTGTGGACAGTTTTGTGCATTTTGTTTTTTTTTTTAAATTATTTTTTTAAGTTAATATGCAACTGGTTTTGAGTGTTTGCGAATATTATTAGTTACTTTTTCAGATCTGTTATTTTATTTATTCTTCTTCTTCTTTGATCCTTAGCCGCCGACCGTAAAAGCAGTCAGTGGCCATCATGCCTAGTGGCGTCTTGTAGGGCAACAACAAATTGATTCCACTTTTTTATATTTATTATTAATATATTATTTATTGCAGACAAAAAGACCAGTGTGAAAGATCCTGAAGTGGCACCCAAAAAGGCAGAGAGCTCTTCAGAAGCAAAGATTGAAACGCATGAAGTAGATGCAGATGACGAAGACGATGATGATGATGATGAAGATGACAGTGATGACTCAGATTCTGACTCTGATGATTCCAGTTCAGGTAGGAAAACCATGTAGTAACTTAATTATAATGACAGTTCAGTCTTATTAAATTGAGATTCAACAACTGGAGAATTGCAAAACTTTGGTCATAAAAAAAGCTATGGTCTCTTTATAATTAGGTGTAGTTTAAACAGGCTACATACATGTGAATTTTGTTGTTAACATTTTATCCAGGACATTTTAGCCTTTATCAAGAATCCACTTACGTTTTCTATTTTCATGTAGGATGATTTGCTAAAGGAAGAAAAAAGAGAAACATTACAGCCCTCATCTGCTTGTATATATGTGCTTATTGTTTGTGATTGTGTATAATTGTACTAGCGGTCATACCCAGCTTAGCCCGGTCCACATCGGAATGGCTGCAAGTCGGGTTTGGTGCGAATCGTTTTAGGAAGGTTCAATGTTTTTTTTTTGGTTTTAATTGTATTATTGCATTGGTGTGTGCTTCTAACAAGTAATTTAAGTGAGGACTTCTTTGTAGATGACATTGGTAGTACAGTCACTTTGTGACAACACGTGTGTGTATTCCGGTGTGCTTATTCTGGAAAATGCCTCATACAGTTGCCCATGTGAGAAGCACTCATTGCTTAAGTCGACGCTGGCCACGTGAAGCGTTTGACCTTGTGTTTTATTAATGATTATTGAACAACAGAATGGGACCTCAAGACGCAGCAATAGAGACCGCAGTCAGCGACTCATAGCTTGACTGCCTGCGTCAGGACCAGCGAACCAGAGCTGGTCAAGACCGTGCTCCACCTCCATGTGGTGGTCCTGGAAACAGTCTGCAGCATTGCAGGCTGGCTGAGCGAGTACGGATCGCAATGGGAAGGCAAACCCGGTCCTAAAAAATGCCGTGCAGAAGTCGGATGTGTCGACCGAAAGGTGCAGATATCACAGCTACGTTGGAAACAGACACAACGCAACCACCGTCCTTTTCAGGGCGAACGAAGAAGAAGAAGAAGAACAACAACAGACTTTTATAGGAAATGGGTCTTCGATAGAACTTGTATGCAACATTGTGCTCTCATCCCACACATTGAGCGAACACTTTTGCAACAGTTTTGCTGTGGCGCTCTACTTAGAAATATTACACACAGCACCTTGATCATGACATAAATTGAATGGCAACATAAACATTCATGGGCCGTTTTGCCATCTTGTAGCAACGTCGCAGCTGTTCCTGAAGAGGCCAGGGCAACATCACCACGAGATCTTATTTTGCATAAAGCAGATTTATACGGAAAGTCTTTCCCGTATCGCCGGACGCATCCAAAAAGAATACCTGTCCTGAATCATTTTCAACACATGCGAGAACGGTGTTGTAAACTGTAAGTTGATCAGCATTCAAGCAGGTCTCATCTCTACTCACAGTTTGTAACAACGCCTGTTGGTCATATCTTGTTTCTTGCAGATATAGTCGTTCAAAAGCAGAAGAATGCAGATCATTTGTTTGCGGAAGACCAAACTCTTGTATTGTGTCTTTCTGAGAGCGACTGTATAATTTTTGTTAGTTCAGTTAAAGCAGAATTGTATATTTCATTGCTTCTAGGCAAGTTTTCTATAGACTTGTTTATGGCGAATTCGGTGTAAAATATTTTCTGAAAGGCTGTCTGTGTAAGAAAACCACAGAGATAGTGGATCAGATACGTGGCAAAATAACAAAGTAATTGCAAACAAATACCTACACGACGAAGGTGAACTGGACAATGCAGCTTCCTGCAGTGTATTGATCCAAAGAGCATCATCTTCTATTAAACCCAATGCTTTACATGCTGCCTGAAATGTCGGATACATTGAACCGTTTTTAAGTTTTCAAAAGAAGTTGGGCCTTTAACAATGTGGAGTAACAACCGCAAATAATAACATTCAGCTTTATTGTGGTGGACGGTATAGACACGCCCCGAAGTGTCACTTTTTTTTTTACATCTGTGTGTCCTTCAAAGTAGTATCTCGCGGATTATTAACAACATCCGTGGCATTGTTAGGGTTGAAATACACACGTCGGCCACTTTCAAGATGGACAGCTAAATGCATAACTGTTGACAATCTTTCATGTATGCTAAACAAAATAATTCTCCAAATTGCCTCTGAAATACTTATATAGTGCCTGGATTGGAATTTTTGTACCTCATCCTGGCTTTTGAGACTAAATGTTGCTTGATCTCTGCCCTTTTTAATATATTTGAAAACATATTTTATAGGTTTAGCCGAACTGCAGTGTTATACGTGAATATGCCAGCCCTTTTTAATATATTTGAAAACATATTTTATAGGTTTAGCCAAACTGCAGTGTTATACGTGAATATGCACATCAAACAT
Source organism: Oreohelix idahoensis (assembly GCA_024509875.1). Taxonomy (NCBI): domain Eukaryota; kingdom Metazoa; phylum Mollusca; class Gastropoda; order Stylommatophora; family Oreohelicidae; genus Oreohelix; species Oreohelix idahoensis. The sequence continues at coordinate 958,666 of JAMPIV010022742.1, forward strand.
CTCAGTAAAATTGGGTTATATGGTATCACCCAACGACTGTCAATTTCCTGCGTACCTGTTCTTATCGTCATTGTCGCTATTTGGCCTCCAAAGTAAGGTTCTCTTTTTTGATAATTCAGATATCCATCATGGCCTATAATGGTATCTTGGTGAAAACTGTTTTGGATACTTCTTGATGCATGTAGAATTGTGATTCATATGTACACATCGCCCATGTATCACATTCTTAATGACAATATCATTAAATTTTGTGTCAACGTTGTTGTCTGGAAGTTCAGCACAAATCACTGAATCCATTTCGTCTGCTCGAATTTTGTTCTCAAGCCAAAGCAGTAAATGTAAATGAGGGAGTCCACACTTTTGCCATTCCACTGTATACATGAAACTGTACCGTAAATTTTACCTTTCGCTATCAGATTCATAAGATTATGTATTTGCAGAAGAAACACTCTGCTGATTATGTTGTATCTATCTTGTGGAACTGTATTTTCACACAGTGCACTTATTATTTCTGCACTTCGGGGTGCAGGTAAATGTTATAAACAAATCTGGTCTATCAAAGCATCTAACATATGGAATTGCATCCTGCGTATTTTCGTGTAAATATCTTGGACTTCCAGTAAAAGAAGAAGGAAGTATAATCAACTGTCCCATTTCTGACATGTTTTCATCACCTCGCAACGCATCCTGTAAGTTGATATAATTTTCAGCTCTCAGTTGAAATTGGTTCGATCGTATAAAAGCAAAACGCTCAGTTTCAATTTTGGCATATTGGTCAACTCAGAACTGATTGAGAAGTGTCTGTGTAAAGTGTTGAAATGACGCTTGTGAACCATCATTGGATATGCATAGAAATTCATACATGACACTGTCTTATTAGGAAGTCTTTTTCCAGTCTGTGGATTGACTTGAGATGTAGAAATGTAATACCCATCTTCATCACATCACAGCATTAATGGGTATTGTACAGTGTCATAAACTCTATGGGTTTCAGATACTCTATATATAGAGTTCACCCGTGTGTTGCCGGGGCCCGAAAGGGGAGCAAAGAATAGTAACACTGCACCCTACCACGCATGTCGTAAAAAGCGACTAAGGAGGGTTGGGCATGGGGCTGTTTACCCCATCCCGTAAAAACTTCGCACAGTGGGCTGATCACCTGCTTGCCAACCAATCTGATTACGGAAACAACGATAGATTGTTTGGTCTGTTTCTGTTCCACAAAGACGCCACTAGGCGTGGTGGAAACAGCGATAGATTGATCAATTTGTTGTTGCCCTAAGACGCCACTAGGCGTACTGGCCACATACTGCTTTGCCGGTTGGTGGCTAAGGATGGAAGAAGAAGAAGATATATAGAGTTATCACGTCCTTGCAAAACGATGTCCCTTCGTTCAAATTGTTGGCCTTCAATAAAAATAGCTACCTCATTAGTGGTGGGGCATTATACCTGCCCCGATGTTCACTGTCAGGTCGCCTAACTGCATGGATAATTACACGGAAGTCCTCGACATTGGATGGTAAACTGAAGGTTATAAATTTTGCAGAAAATGGAAAAAAAAATGCTTATTGTGAGTTATCTATTGATCTGGGATATATGCCATCGCTGACTTTTTTGTAGAACTATTAAACCTTGAAAGTCTCTCATACAATGTTTCGATATATCTCTTATAGTTTAGCCGCCGTATTGAATTTAATGTGCTTCGCGCACAATTTTTTCCGAGTTGCGCAACATATTTCTTCACTGCTTAGCATCCTGATGTTGTATCATATATAGCTTAAAACCTTCCCAGAGAAATGCCCAATATGTTGAAGAAAACCTCATCAAAATCGGTTCAGCTGTTCTAGAGTTTTAAAGTAACAGATAGACAGACAGACATTTCCTTTTATTTAAGTAGAGATGTCTGTGCTTATTGTTTGTGATTGTGTGTATGTGCTTATTGTTTGTGATTGTGTGTACATGCATATTGTTTGTGATTGTGTGTATGTGCTTATTGTTTGTGATTGTGTGTACGTGCATATTGTTTGTGATTGTGTGTATGTGCTTATTGTTTGTGATTGTGTGTATGTGCTTATTGTTTGTGATTGTGTGTATGTGCTTATTGTTTGTAATTGTGTGTATGTGCTTATTGTTTGTGATTGTGTGTATGTGCTTATTGTTTGTAATTGTGTGTATGTGCTTATTGTTTGTGATTGTGTGTATGTGCTTATTGTTTGTGATTGTGTGTATGTGCTTATTGTTTGTGATTGTGTGCAAATGCTTATACAATTGTATATAAGTGCTTATTTTTTGTTATTGTGTAATGTGCTTAATGTTTGTGATTGTTTTTTAATGTCTTTATAAATTTACATTATGCTTTTCCCTTTGTGAATGTTTTTTGGGGCAGTTGTAGTGCACAGTAATCTGTCCGATGGTGTTATGTGGGGTAATTTAATTGTGATAAAATCTCACAAACTCCCTAAAACAGGGTCAGCAACTAGGAGTAAATTACCTTAGTGAGGTAAATTTCTAGCTCTCTGGGGTAGAGAGCAAATATAGTTGGGCAGAATCATCCTTTGCATTTTTCTGAAGATCTTGGATTTTCCCTTTCAATGTTGTTTTTTTTTTTTTTGGTGTGTCTTGTGGTCAACTTTGAAGGATTATTCTACTTCTGTGAGGTAGGCTTTTTTTACACTAGCAGTGATAAAAACAGAAAGGTGAAACAGACTTGGCGTGGAAATTGACATAAGATATGCACTGACTCAGACCAAGCTGTAGTTGGAAGAAATGTTCAGTAGTAACAAGTGTCAGTTTAACCGTTAGGCTAGCTAGGATTAGAATTAGATTCTGTAGATGTACAATGTTTGTCTTGTAAAACAAGTGGGTATATTTTTTTATTAACATAACTAGTAGTTCCTGTAGGCTGAGGTAATGGTGATGCATGAAGTTTTTGACATGGGGTGTTAGTCAAGCCTAGTTGCCAACCAGTACTTCAGAAACATCAGCAGTTTGAGATATTGAGCTGTTGATGTGTAAGAAAGATTTTAAAAATAATAAAATTGGAAACATGAGTGAAACGTTTTATGCTGTTAATGACGGTTTGTAGGAGAAAATTCAGACAAAATCAGCTTTAACGTTCTGTACCACATTGAATGAGAGTTCGATTGACGTAGTGGTTAGAGCGCTGGTCTCTTACGGCAGAGGTGCCGGGTTCAATTCATGGTATCACCATGCTGCAGTCTACCCAGCTGTAAATGGGTACCTGACTTCTTGAGTTGGGGAAGGAAATAGCAGGGAGGAAGGGAACTGGTCACCCCACCTCTCGATGCTGGACCTAGAATGGGGAAATCTCTAACCCTTCACTCCCCTACTGCAGTATCTGCTTTGGGACTAGCTTTTTTTATCTTATTGAATAGGCCAGTACTTTCACATGTGCATGTAAAATATATCTAAGATCATCCTTGATGAATGTAACCTGTGCCATTTGATGGCAGAGAATCTGAATTTTCATCAGGTAAACATCTTAAAATCTGTGTTGAAGGTTTTTTTTGTGTGTGCGTTACTCTGGACATCAGATGTCACCCTTCTGCTCCCCACAGAGCATAGGCCTTCAACAAAAGCCAACTGATGCCCTAAATACAGCCCCCCCACCTACCCCCCATAGTGAAATTCATGCAGAAAAATGTTGGTAAGACAGGCAAACATACTGAACTCTTCGTCTATGTCTGACACTTTCAGTCACTCACCATACGAAAGAAAACTTTTTTTTGTTTTTTTGTTTAACATATCGGATTAAAGTCAAACACGGCAGATATTGAAAATTAAAAAACATTTGACTAAAGATGACTGTGGCAGTGAAAGAAATGAAAGTTAAGGGCATGATAGCTAGAGGGAACATTCTGTGGTGCCCACCCTTCCCTTGGTGCCCTAAGCACATGCTTATTTTGCTTAATGGTTAATCCAGCCCTGCAAGTCTTCCTGTTCTGTGTCAAGTCTTCCTGTTCTGTGTCAAGTCTTCCTGTTCTGTGTGTCGTGGAATATTCTAATCCACATATATAAATTATCTAGTAAATATAAAGCCTAATAAATACATATAATAAATAAAGGAAGAAGAATGGTAAAGAACAGTGCTGTCACAATGACAGTACTCGAAATCCCCTTTGTTTTATGCTTCGTCTGCAAATTGTAACGTTTCCACGTTAAATATAGGCCTTCTGCAACATACACGCGTTTCCCAAACACACAATAAAATGTGCTGCCTTTCTAAGAAAAACCTTGAAATATGCAAGTTGACCTAAATTTTAAATTCCATTCATGTCTTTTTCTACACTGCGTTACCAAAACGAACGAACAGATGGACTAAAGGATAAAGAGAGAAGGGAGGGCTGAAAATCAGGAACGCATGCAACACGCTTCGCGCGATACACAAATGCTGCCATCACGCGTGTAAGACTACATGCACTAATTTTTTTTCAGACGGACAGTGATAAAATACACTACCCTTCCCAGACAGCACATCTTCGAAACAGGAGGTAGAAATTGCATATTTTGAACGCAGCCACGTAGCTCTTTTAAATTGGGATATTTGGGTTCCTTAGGGTTTGCTGACAAAGAATATGTAAAACGTTACGCAAATAGTCTAGGAATTAACAAGTTATAACCAAAATAAAATATTGGGGATGCCTGACAGCATGAAATCATTTCTGCTCATAAAATTTTTTTATAACGTGTTTGAAAAAAATCTTACGTTACAGAATTAGCCTACCATGTAAACTCCAAATTGATTGGAGCGCAACAAATGAAAGACTAACCACGATTGGTCGGGCTATAAATACTATCTTGGTTGTTAGGGAGACGTAGAAAGGTAACATTTTTTCAAACACTTGTCGAAACGTGGCCTCATTGGCTAGACTTGCTGATATACTCACTTAGGAGCGTTAGTTCGAAACCACTTGTTTAAATAAGCTTGATAAAGCGACAGTGCGTTGAAGCCAGCTCACATTTTTGCTAAAATAAAAGCCTGGAACATAAGCAGATGGGAATTTGTGCCAGTAAATGTGCCAGAATTCATTGCTAATCAACGTATCTGTGTTTATTTCCATGAAATTGTGGTAAGCTTGAACCATTCAGTATCTTTTAATGAAAATTGAATGTAAATTGTTAATTTATGCCTGTATATATATGTGTAGTTCAGTGGCAAACAGGAGATAAAGCCTATAATGCTCCAGCCTGAACAGAGGGTGTCGGAGGGAAGTAAAACGGCATGGAATGGCCAAATAGTACACTGACACCTGGATGATTGATTGGACAGAAATAATGCTGGAAGTGCAGAGGCGTGGTAACCATTAAGGAGGTAAATACTGGTATAAAGTATTTCAGATGAAGCTGACAGTTGGCCTAACGCTCTGAACTCAATGTTTGTGTTGTATTGTGCTCCGTGTAGAACTAGAGTATCAATTAGTTATGAAGTAGAAGGTACATCCTTCTTGTTTACAGGGACCGTGGTCTTGATGGTACTGAGCAGCACCTGGTCAGAGCTTTGCTGAATCCAGAGTCGGACAGCATACTCCTTGGTCCATTTAGCTATCAGTGAGGTGTCTCCAGAGCCCAGAGGAGAATTCGAGCAGAGGAGTCCTTTCCTGCCGCCATCACTTAAGATAAGCTGATTTGGCCAGCTGAGCTCAACATTATGTCCCCTCATCTTGAAATGACTTTATAAAAATAACATTCAGAGGGGAATTTAATTGTCTTAATATCAGGAACTGAGAACATCTCCAATACTAGTCCCTAAAGACAAACTATTGAAGTCATGATGACAAATACCAACAGAGCTTGAACAAAACAAAACCAGTATTACCTCATTTTACTACTACACAACTGACACACATAGGATATTTGTAATAATATATGTCACTACTATATTCATATTGGTAAATTCTGTACATATAACTTGTAATTTAAATTGATTGTGATTCCTGGTTCCTTTGTAATTGAATCAGGACACATATTCATTCATATCAGCAATGAATACATATTGTTATTTGAAAAGTTATCAGTGACTCCTTAAGATATCCTTTAGAGTGTTATATGTATGTGAGTGTCACAGTGTTGTCAAGTGTAGTGGAATAAATTAAATTGTTTATCCGTCTGTTGTTGTTATGACTTACACTTCATCATACACATACCCTAGACACATAACGTAGTCATCACACTATTCCAGAATAATTTTGACTGAGATATATAGATATGTGGTAGCAAGTAAGGTTATCTATAATACACTACTCTTCTTAGATATAGATACCTTCACAGCTGATCTCAGTCAGTACACTAAGTCCCCTATAAATATTTATACCATCCCACTTCACCACATATATTGGGGTCTCGCTCTTGGGATTTTGAATCTTTCCCTATTAAAAATATTGGGGGTAATTCACTTCAGGGAATATAAGAATTAAAAGGTATCCTTGGGTGGAATTAAATAAGGTTGAGCTCACGGTGCCTGTGTTGTCCATTAAATATATTTAGAGATTAAATTGTTGGTTAGACATTGTAGAAATTTACCTGATAGACAATGGCGGACCTGGCCAAGTTTCGATCTGCTGCTGTTCAGACTGCAAAAGAGTTAGGATTAGATGGGCAAGTTATGGTTGCCTATGTCACTACGGAATGTGACAAATTTATTGAACGCGAAGAAAGAAGATTAGAAAAAGAAGCCGAAAGAAAGTTAGAGGCTGAAAGGGAAATTAAGAAGTTACAATTTGAAGCTGAGGCTGAGACTAAGAGGTTGCAGATTGAGGCTGACAAAGAGGCTAAGAAATTGGAAGCAGAAAGAGAAGACAAGAAATTAGCTGCAGAAAGGGAAGAGAAGAAATTAGCTGCAGAAAGGGAAGAGAAGAAAGTAGCTGCAGAAGAAAGAAGATTGACTGCAGAGAGGGAAGCAGAAAAGGAGGAGAAGAGATTACAAAGGGAACATGAGTTACGACTAAGGGAGTTTGAGTTTCAAGGCCATGCTCCTGAAAATGGTGCCAGTCCCTTTGCCTCTGATGCTACGGTTACTCAAGGAGCCTCAACCTCAGCTATGAATTTTCATTTAGATCATTTTGTTGAGAAAGACGATGATATTGAGAGCTATATAAATAGGTATGAACTATTAGCTACCACGTATGGGTTAGAGAGAGAAAGGTGGAGCTTAAAGTTATCTCAGGGACTTCGTGGGGCAGCTTATGAAGTTTTTGCAAAAATGAGCAGAGGTGATCAGGAAAATTATGACATGCTAAAGCAGGCTCTTTTGTTAAGGTATGAAAAGAATGCAGAATTTTATAGGAAAAAATTTAGGAATGCTAAACTACTGTCAGGTGAAACCTATCACCAGTTCTCTGCACGAATAGAGACATACTTGGAGAAATGGACTTCTCTGGGGAAAACCCAAGATCTTAAGGAAATGGTCCTTATAGAGCAATTAAGAGAGTCCATGGCTCCAGACCTGAGAAAGTTTCTCATGGAACAAGGTGCAGAGAGGCTGGGTGAGTTGCTAAATGTTGCTGAAAGGTATCAAGCAGCTCAAGCAGAGGTAACAGGTAATAAAAAGAAACAGGTGGATAACTTTAGGGCACCACAGAACTTTAATAAATTTGATCCTAGGGATCAAAATAAAGGTAAGCACCAATTTGATAGGCCACGGTATGAAAATAAAAATAAATTCCCACAATTCGATGAAAGGAAATATGATGAAAGAAAATCTTTCAACCAAGGAAAAAGGTGGTGTAAAAATTGTCAGATGGACAATCATGACACTGACCGTTGCAGAAGGAAACCTGTGTATATGGCAACCCTTCAGGTCAGGTCGACCTCAAGACAGGAGGAGGATATTATGTTAGATACCACTCCAGAAGAGATGAGGAAGGCACAGGCTGGGGATAAAACACTCAAGCCTTGTTTCAGAAAATTGTCAACTTGTCATACAACTCCAGGCAAGGGAGATTTTTACATGAAAAACAAGTTGATGTATAGGAAGACTGGAGCTAGATCCAAAGGTCACGGACAGCTGGTTCTTCCAAAAAGATATAGGGCAGACTTAATAAGGAGCCTACATGTGAAACCAGATGGGGACCATGAGAAAATAGGTACCATCATTCAAAAGGTGGCTCACAATTATTATTGGCCCAAAGCAAGATGGGACATTGAGAATTTTGTAGAAAGGTGTAGCATAGCACATGAGGGAACACCCACAAGTGGGAACATGGATCAGGACCTGGACACGCCACGGGGCAAAATTAGGCCTGATAATAAAAAGAAAAATAATTTGATAAAGTGGACCAAATGGAATGGGAAGCCCCTTTTCACGGACAAGCTTCACTTAACTGTTTTACAATGGCCACTATGCGGAGAGTGCAAAAAGATGTCTTACCCCAGGATAAGCCGAAAATCCCTCAATCGGACTTAAACAAACTGGAGGAAGAGGATGTAGAGAGGAAATCTCTCATCAAGAATTTTAAGTGGGGAGAAAGCCCCAAAAAAAAATTGGTAGCGGTCGTTTTGTGAATGATAATTCTGGGAGGAAAAATCATCACTATAAAGCTTCGAGTGGAAGAGACCATACCGGTGCATGGACAAATAGGTCCACACAATTAAAGGTCCATATGTAGCTTTGTTAAGAACGTGGACTGATGAAAAGGCAGAGGAAAACATTACATCTTCATACCAATATGTGAATGAGCTGACCACTCGGTTAAAAACTGGCTGGAAACTTGCCAATGAAAATTTGAAACAAGCCAGGAAGAAACATGCTGCCTATTATAACAGGAAGGCGAAAGACAGAAATTTGGCTGTGGGAGAGAAAGTACTGCTTCTTTTGCCCGGGAGTCAGAATAAGTTACAAATTGGATGGCAGGGTCCATATACAGTTTTAGAGAAGGTGTCTAGAACAAATTATAAGATAGATAAGAAGGGGAAAGAAAAAATCTATCATGTGAATCTCCTGAAGAAATATTTGGAAAGAGAACATCAGGAAGAGACACACTTGTTGACCTTGTCCATCGCCATGGAGATGAAAAAGGAACCACTTTCATCATTTGAATATCCATTACACCCCTGTGAGACAGCAGCACAGGTGAAAATCAGTACACATTTAACGAAAACTCAGAAAGAGAGAGTGCAACAGGTTCTAAATAATCATGCAGAGGTGTTAACAGACCGACCAGGGCATACAAACCTATTGGAATATGATATGAAACTAATAGACTCCACACCTGTCTGTATGAAACCATATTCGATTCCGTTTGCTAAGGAGAAAGCTTTGAAGGAAGAGATAGACTATCTGTTGAAGGAAGGAATTATTTCGCACAGTGAGTCTTCGTATAGTTCCGGTGTTGTACTCTTAAGGAAGCCCTCTGGAGAACATAGACTCTGTATAGATTACAGGAGACTGAATGCTATTACAGAAGGACAGGTGGATCCATTGCCGGATACAAATCAGCTGTTTGCCAGACTAAATAAAGCTAAATATTTCTCAAAAGTGGATCTGAGTAAAGGATACTATCAGATTCCAGTAAAGCCTGAGGTTAGACCATACCTAGCTTTTAGTACCTCAGAAGGACACTATGAGTTTAATAGATTGCCATTTGGATTGAAGAATGCGCCTAGTGTCTTCTCTAGAATGATGAGAAAATTATTGGATCCTCTGAATAATCCCTGTATAACAAATTTTATGGATGATATCCTTATAGCAACAGAAACATTTGAGGAACACATTGACTCTCTGAACATGCTGTTTGATCGACTTAGGGAGGCAAATTTAACAGCCCGACCAACCAAATGTTGCGTTGGATGTAAAGAATTGGAATTTTTGGGACACACAGTTTATCAGGGAAACATGACCCCTGACCCAAAGAATTTAGAGAAACTACAGAAAGCCCCGAGACCACAAACCAAGAAGGACGTGAGATCCTTTGTCTCATTATGTGGTTTCTACCAGAAGTATATCAAAAACTTTAATTCCATATGTGCACCGTTAACTGAATTGACACGTAAAGGACATCCAGATCGCATTACATGGACACCACAATGTGAAATGACTTACCAAGAATTGAAGGAAAAGCTCACAAGTAAACCCATTTTGAAATTACCTGACTTAAGTCAAGAATTCATAGTAAGGACGGATGCAAGTAATATTGGGTTAGGTGCAACTCTACTACAGAAATCAGATGCATTGGATGGGGAATTAAGCCCAGTGGCATATGCTAGCAGAAAGTTGAATAAAGCTGAAATCAACTACTCAACTAGCGAAAAAGAATGTCTTGCAGTAATATGGGCGATAAAGAAATTCAATATTTATCTATATGGGAAGGCATTTAAGTTGCAAACAGACCACAAACCTTTATCGTTTCTAGCACAGGCTAGGCATGAGAACTCCAGGTTACTCCGATGGTCTTTACTTTTGGCTCCATATAATTTTAGCATTGAGTATATATCTGGAAAAACCAATTTGGGAGCGGATTTTTTAAGCCGCCATCCGTGTGATGAGAATCACCGTAAACCCCAGAAATAATAATAAATTTCTCTATGTGTATATAGAATAAAGGACTGACATATAATGTCTGTTTTAAGAGGGGAGGTGTCGTGGAATATTCTAATCCACATATATAAATTATTAGGTAAATATAAAGCCTAATAAATACATATAATAAATAAAGGAAGAAGAATGGTAAAGAACAGTGCTGTCACAATGACAGTACTCGAAATCCCCTTGTTTTCTACTGCGTATGCAAATTGTAACGTTTCACGTTGATATTAAAGGCCTTCTGCAACATACACGCGTTTCCCAAACACACAATAAAATGTGCTGCCTTTCTAAGAAAAACCTTGAAATATGCAAGTTGACCTAAATTTTAAATTCCATTCATGTCTTTTTCTACACTGCGTTACCAAAACGAACGAACAGATGGACTAAAGGATAAAGAGAGAAGGGAGGGCTGAAAATCAGGAACGCATGCAACACGCTTCGCGCGATACACAAATGCTGCCATCACGCGTGTAAGACTACATGCACTAATTTTTTTTCAGACGGACAGTGATAAAATACACTACCCTTCCCAGACAGCACATCTTCGAAACAGGAGGTAGAAATTGCATATTTTGAACGCAGCCACGTAGCTCTTTTAAATTTGGATATTTGGGTTCCTTAGGGTTTGCTGACAAATAATATGTAAAACGTTACGCAAATAGTCCAGGAATTAACAAGTTATAACCAAAATAAAATATTGGGGATGCCTGACAGCATGGAATCATTTCTGCTCATAAAATTTTTTTATAACGTGTTTGAAAAAAATCTTACGTTACAGAAATAGCCTACCATGTAAACTCCAAATTGATTGGAGCGCAACAAATGAAAGACTAACCACGATTGGTCGGGCTATAAATACTATCTTGGTTGTTAGGGAGACGTAGAAAGGTAACATTTTTTCAAACACTTGTCGAAACGTGGCCTCATTGGCTAGACTCGCTGATATACTCACTTAGGAGCGTTAGTTCGAGACCACTTGTTTAAATAAGCTTGATAAAGCAACAGTGCGTTGAAGCCAGCTCATATTTGTGTTAAATAAAAGCCTGGAACATAAGCAGATGGGAATTTGTGCCAGTAATTGTGCCAGAATTCATTGCTAATCAACGTATCTGTGTTTATTTCCATGAAATTGTGGTAAGCTTGAACCATTCAGTATCTTTTAATGAAAATTGAATGTAAATTGTTAATTTATGCCTGTATATATATGTGTAGTTCAGTGGCAAACAGGAGATAAAGCCTATAATGCTCCAGCCTGAACAGAGGGTGTCGGAGGGAAGTAAAACGGCATGGAATGGCCAAATAGTACACTGACACCTGGATGATTGATTAGACAGAAATAATGCTGGAAGTGCAGAGGCGTGGTAACCATTAAGGAGGTAAATACTGGTATAAAGTATTTCAGATGAAGCTGACAGTTGGCCTAACGCTCTGAACTCAATGTTTGTGTTGTATTGTGCTCAGTGTAGAACTAGAGTATCAATTAGTTATGAAGTAGAAGGTACATCCTTCTTGTTTCAGGGACCGTGGTCTTGATGGTACTGAGCAGCACCTGGTCAGAGCTTTGCTGAATCCAGAGTCGGACAGCATACTCCTTGGTCCATTTAGCTATCAGTGAGGTGTCCAGAGCCCAGAGGAGAATTCGAGCAGAGGAGTCCTTTCCTGCCGCCATCACGCAAGATAAGCTGATTTGGCCAGCTGAGCTCAACATTATGTCCCCTCATCTTGAAATGACTTTATAAAAATAACATTCAGAGGGGAATTTAATTGTCTTAATATCAGGAACTGAGAACATCTCCAATACTAGTCCCTAAAGACAAACTATTGAAGTCATGATGACAATTACCAACAGAGCTTGAACAAAACAAAACCAGTATTACCTCATTTTACTACTACACAACTGACACACATAGGATATTTGTAATAATATATGTCACTACTATATTCATATTGATAAAGTCTGTACATATAACTTGTAATTTAAATTGATTGTGATTCCTGGTTCCCTTGTAGTTGAATCAGGACACATATTCATTCATGCCTGTAATGAATACATATTGTTATTTGAAAAGTTATCAGTGACTCCTTAAGATATCCTTTAGAGTGTTATATGTATGTGAGTGTCACAGTGTTGTCAAGTGTAGTGGAATAAATTAAATTGTTTATCCGTCTGTTGTTGTTATGACTTACACTTCATCATACACATACCCTAGACACATAACGTAGTCATCACACTATTCCAGAATAATTCTGACTGAGATATATAGATATGTGGTAGCAAGTAAGGTTATCTATAATACACTACTCTTCTTAGATATAGATACCTTCACAGCTGATCTCAGTCAGTACACTAAGTCCCCTATAAATATTTATACCATCCCACTTCACCACACTGTGTCAAGTCTTCCTGTTCTGTGTCAAGTCTTCCTGTTCTGTGTCAAGTCTTCCTGTTCTGTGTCAAGTCTTCCTGTTCTGTGTCAAGTCTTCCTGTTCTGTGTCAAGTCTTCCTGCTCTGTGTCATTAGTTCAAGATCTTTACAGGTCTTTTTTGATCCCCTTTATGTCTGTCTCCAGTTCTCTTCTCCATGTGTTTCTTGGTTTCCCTCTACTTCTCTTCCCCTGAGGATTCCAAAACAAGGACTGCCTTGTAATACTACCAGCACGTGTCCTCACTGTGTGACCTTTTAATTTCCAGTGTATTCTTGTCATCTCTTGTCTGGTTCTTGTCATCAGTTCACATTGTGATCTTGCCATACCACTTTGTCCTGTAACATACCACTAAGTCTGTAGCTTTTTGGTTATTGTTTGTTGTTCTCCATGTTTTAGAGCCGTTTATACTATGATGATGCTACATATGTTTACTTATTCTTTTTAAATAGGAGAGAGCAGCAGTGATGATGACAGTAGTGAAGAAGATGATGCTGAAACTGGTGAGAAAGAGGCAGATACATCAAAGGAAAGTGGTAAAGAGGACGGAGACAAACTGACAGGTAATGTATAATTATATATGTATGCACAATCACTCAGGTAAAATTCTAGTAATTTGTCTGCCAAAATTTGGCATGATCATACTTGAGATTTTTACCTGCTGAATTTGTCACTTTTATTTAACAGCGTGTAAACAAAAACAAAACCCCATGTTGTTCCAGGGGTTCTCGGAGGAGGAAAAGAAAGAATAGTTACTGCTTCTTCGGACATAAGGTCAGAGGTTACCTCTGTTATCATTCATGTTATCTAGCAGCAGCTGCTTCTGTAACAACTTATTGTGAGTGAAGAGGCTGACACTGATAGGCTGAGTGGATAGAGATCTTCTCAAGGCAAAGGCCAAACATGTACCTGATCGTCACAATGGGACCATCATTCTATCTTTCTAATATGAAGTTGTGCCTGTGGCTGGCTTATTATGTCAAACAAATTGCTGCAGACACAATCACTACAATAGTGGGACCCCAAGATGCAGCAATAGTGAATGCAGTCAGCGACTCATAGCTTGACTGCCTGCGTCAGGACCAGCGAACCAGAGCTGGTCAAGACCGTGCTCCACCTCCACGTGGTGGTCCTGGAAACAGTCTGCAGCAGTGCAGGCTGGCTGAGCGAGCATGGATCGAAATGGGAAGGCAAACCAGGTCCTTATAAAATGCCGTGCAGAAGTCGGATGTGTCGACCGAAAGGTGCAGATATCACAGCTTAGGCGCAAACAGACAAAACGCAACCACCGTCCTTTTCAGGACGAACGAAGAAGAAGAAGACTACAAGAGTACATGAATATGTTGGTACAGGTTTTTTGCTATGGGGAACAGCTACAGTGGTGGCATACTACATAAGAAGTGAGGAGGGAAATAACTGAATGATTGTTTTTGTTGATCAGAATTGACGTCAGTGCTTTCATGGCAAACCCATTCGTGCCCAGTCTCCCTCAGCAAAAGTGTTTATAGTAACCCAGAAAAGTTTATAGCAATCCAGAAAAGTTTATAGTAACCCAGAAAAGTTAGAAACATGTTTTTAGCAAAAAACACTTACAATCATGAGACGTAAAAGTTGTTAGCAAAGAACACATGAAATCATGAGGCATAAGAGATTTTAGCAAAGAATACGTGTGAGTTGATACCAGAATAAACAGATCATTCAGTGCATTCAGACTAACTTCCAGTGCAGGACTGGTTTTGTCAAGTTCTGAGGTATCATGTTATTTTCAGCTTGCAGATTAATTCTTTTGTTGCTCTTTTAATTTTTAAAACTTTTTCCAGTCTCTTTAAATTATTGTGTGAATGTAAAAACAAAGTTTTATGTATTTTCTGTTTCAGCTAAAGTTCGGTCTAAATTTGATGATCACTCTGATGCTGAGAGCCCTGGAAAGCTGTCTAAAGGTAGCAATTCTGACAACTACTTGCCTGAGTCACCTGAAATTTCTGATGTTGAGATGAAACCAGAAGACACCCTCCCTCTCTACCTGCCAGCTATACAGGTATTACTAGAACAACTTCCTCAACCTTGCAGTTCTGTAGACATTTAAAAAAAAAACCTGTACCATCTAAACTGATATTGCTTAACATACCTTTGTATTTGAACCTGCCATTTATACAAATACAATGCGATTGTGATTTACGTGAGTGTTACCTTCTGGGCATATGCGTGATTGATTTTGTTTTCTTCATGGAAATTCAGAGCTTTACTATCAGGAAATGCTTCTTCATAGCAGACTAAAACATTTTATAAAAAAAACGGCAGTAAACAAATATAAAACATGAAATTATGAATTTTAATCAAGAGAACACTGTTGATGAGACTTATTTATCTCTGCAGTAGGAAGCTCGCATTATTTCAGATGTGCTCAAAGTGAGGTTGAATAAGTCGTGATTGTATTGTCGTGCACTTTCTGTGCCTGTAACACCACAATAAAGAAAATATGACTGCACTCTTGTTTATTCACTGACATATTGGCATAATTCAGGTTTTGAGGACCATCTTCATTGCATATGGACAACTCAAAGAGTGGTCCAGTCTCCTCCATAAAATCACATAAGGAGGATCTCAGCACAGTGCATGAACTCTGTAGCACCGGCGAGGATCCCAATGTGTGAATACAGGAATTACACATTCTATAAATATTTGTGTGGTGGGTAGGTTTCTTAATTTTTAAATGTTGCCAGAGCAGCAGACGTATGGTCTACTCTTTACAATTTCCAACTGCTGAGGGATGTTTAACTTGCGCACGGGACCTTCTATGTTTTCACTTATCCGAGTAGGCATCCGATCTCACTACCCAGGAGATCAAGGGGGAGTATGACATCATTAGGAATCACTAGTTCTGAAAAAAATTTCCGTCAATTATATTCTATGTACTGGGGGGCAAACCAGTATTTTTAGAATTAGAAGCGGACTTAGCCACTCCGAAACCTACTGAGATATCTTTAGCAAATGAAAGGTTGGTCAGATATACAGTAGCATCTTGAAATATGTATTAATTCATTCATTATTCATTTTCCTTGTTTGCTGTTAGTGGAGCATGGAGCCAGGTTTTCATGTTGTTTTATGTCAGCCTTATCAGTATTTTTTGAAATATGTTTTTTAAATAAAAGGTAGTCATACCTAAAACTGGCCACTACTATACCTGCTTGTAAAGGACACATGCATATGAAACATGAAGAAGTAAGAAAAAGACCGCTGCTGATAACAGCCTCAAGTGATGTGCCGTGACAGTAGGTGATCTGGAGAAGTGACGAGATATGAAATAGCTGTTCTTGAGAAAGGTGCAATGAAGGTAGACAAGTGCAAACCTGCCAGATCAACTTATGGAGTTTATCTGGATGAGATCCAGCAGATTTTGTTGTGCCAGAATGGGTTGTTTAAAAGCTGAGCAAGCTATTTCTGACTATCTATACATGGTGCTGTCAACTTCATCATGTAAAATAAACTGCTACAAAAATTGAGGCTGCAAGAGCACATGTTTTGGGGCAGGCATCCTGGGAGGAGATCAACTGCGTTGGTTGCTGCATTCTCCACAAATAAATCAGTGAATTTGGGGGTCTGAGTGGCTAAGAGGTATGGCGTCTGTGTTGAATTCTAAAGGTATTGGGTTCGATTTCCAGTAGAGGGAATATAATTTATAGAAATTTTTGTTCAGAACCAGTGGTCCTAATGATGTCATACTCTTCCCTGGTCTCCTGGGTAGTGAGATCAGATGCATAGCCTTCTTGGATAAGGGTGAAAAAAATAGGAGGTCCCATATGCAAGTTGCGCACGTTTAAAATACCACAGCAGTTGGAAATCGCAAAGAGAAGGCCATAAGGCCGCTGACCTGGCAAAATTAAAAAAATTAGAAACCAGCCCGCCGCAAAAATATTTATAGATAAGTGTGATTCCTATATACACATATTGGGATTCTTGCCGGTGCTAAAGAGGTCATGCACTGTGCTGAGATCCTCTGTGTGTGATCAAAGGTAGGAGATCAGAGCACTAATGTTGTTGTCCGTGTTCAATGAAGATAGTACTTAAAACCAAACGAAATGAATGAATTTGTTTAAAAGTGTATGTACTAAAATAAAAATAGAATATACGCAGATTACAGCAGCAGAAAATGTGCCAGAGAAGGGCAGGGAGTAGTTTATCTGGAGTTCCTAACCATTTTGTTTAAAATCTGTTTAGCTTTCACTTGACAACCTTTTATCTTCTGTGCCTTGTGTTTAGTGAAGTGACTTGTTCTGAGATAATGGTATTTTAATTATTGAATGCCTGTTTTACCATCCATTCTGCAGGGCTGTCGAAGTGTGGAAGAGTTTAACTGTCTTAACAGAATAGAAGAAGGGACATATGGAGTTGTGTACCGGGCCCTTGACAAGAAGACACAGGAGATAGTAGCATTGAAGCGACTGAAGATGGAAAAGGAGAAGGAAGGTTTCCCCATAACGTCATTGAGGGAGATAAATACATTGTTGAAGGCACAGCATGAAAACATTGTCACTGTTAGGGTAAGTCTCAGAATTTTTGTTAGTTAAGTATAGTATGTTTATTTGCTTTATTGGTATAAGCTGTTACATTCATTTAAGTACCCCTACAACAAAGCACATTTTAAAACACCTAATCAACACTATCTACCCACCCAAATAGCAGAAGCCTTTACCATGTGGACATCTCATCCATGTGTCAACCTTTCTTATCCTCTCCATGTTTTTTGTGCATAAATAGTTTTTTTCTGGGAATAATTTTAATTATCTCACTGCAGTACAGTAGACATTCAAAAATCCGGCAACCTCCGGACCTGAGGAGTGCCGGATTTTTGAAAATGCCGGATTTTTTATGGTTATATATTCTGTATATATTTAACAGAAAATGACTACCTGTACACTTTATCTGCGATCGACAATGCACGATGTTTACGTTTTACACCACTTCTTTTATTTGCTGAATCCATAATGGGGCTAAACAGCAGCAAATAAATGATAAAATGAGAAGGAATGAGCAGGAATGCTTGTTAACACGTGCAAGCAAGACCCAACAGCTGCATCAAAACATAAACTGCTCCAGAAAACAGTGGCGCGCCAACGCGGTAAATTTAAAAATGCGCTCCGAAATCCATGCCGGAAATCTGAAGGAACCGGATTATCGATGGCCGGATTTTTGAATGTCAACTGTAATATGTAAATGAAGATGTAATTATTAATCACTGTACTTTAGAAGTATGTGATACTGTACTTTGTGTGACGTGCAAAGATAAGTACAAGAATAGGCTGATATACTTTTTTTTTAACGTGGTTAAAATGTTTTTCTGGCATATGAAAGTTATTTGTTTAGATTGTGCTAATTTGTGACAGATTGTGTTCATATATTTTTGCATTTAAAAATAACACAGATTAGTTGCTTATGCTTTGACAGCATAAGTGAGTGCCAAGATACAGGATGAAAGTTAAAACAAAGGACAGGATGTCAGAAGGGCCTGCATGACCAGTTCTTGACCACTGTGTTTTGTTTGTTTGTACTCTGTCGAAAGAGTTCTGCTTGTTCTGAATTATTTTTGTTCACTTCATTGATTTAACATTGTTTTCAACTACTCTGTGCTAAGAAAGTAAAGTAAAGTTAAAGACAAACTGTAATAGACTGTAGATCCCAAGTGTAGATTAAAAAATTGTCGATATACTAATATATTAATGTTGAACTATTAAAAATAAAATGTCTGAAACTGTGGGTTTACAGATGTATGAAGGGGAACCAGCTGGAGATTACAGGAGAAAAGTATATAGGACATACCTTCAGTCAGTGTAGGCAGACTTTTTCTTGATGAAAGTCACAGGGGAAATGAAGAATTGGGAAGCCAAATAGAACAGCCGTGTTTTGGAAATCAGATTTTTTTCGGTTTTCTGATCAGTTGTCACCCAAAATGTGTTCGAAAATTGACCAAAATGTCAGCCCAAACACGATTTTCTGAATATTTTGGTTTTTGGATTCTGGGATATTGACCTGTAGAGAAATGTGTTGGAACAGGAAGCCAAGGCAATGAGGATCTCATGGATAGATCTGAAGAAGATGGCCCATGTCGGTGGCAAACAGTAATCTACATCCTTTGTTCCACCGGGAATAGAAAGGATTGATGATGATGAAGGAGAAAAAAGGAGCACCAGCAGCTAAAATACATAATTTATAATTACAGGAAATTGTGGTCGGCAGTAATATGGATAAAATTTACATTGTCATGGACTTTGTAGAGCACGACCTAAAAAGTCTGATGGAAAACATGAAGAACCCTTTCCTTGTGGGTAAGTGAGTTTCCTTTGTGAATTAGTGCATCTTTGTTTTCGTCTTTGTCTCCCGTGTATTAGATCAAGAGATTTTCTTTTCTGTTGATGGTTAACTTGAGATACACTGATGGTACAGTCTTAATAGCAAAAAGTGAAAAGGAGCTGCAGGAAATGGTTGATACAGTGGTGATGGAAAGTAAAAATAAAGGCCTCAGTTTTAAAACAGGTCAATAAATTCAAATACTTGGGCTCATTAAGCTCAGTAATTTGTCTTTGGTAAGCTTGTATTCTGCAGTTAACTTTTTAGTGTTTTTCAATTTTACATGCAAAATGTTATAAGTATACTGAACGTACTTGTGTTAATACTACCAAAGACACTATATATTACAATTCTCTATCTTTTTCCCCACTGTTTGGTATATAATAAGTACATATTCACAGAAAAGATTAACATAAAATTTACATTAAAAGATAGTACACTTCACCGTTTAGAATTTGTGAAACAATAATTACAGCACAGGGTGGAAAATAATTATGGAGTCAAAGAGTTAAAGAATGAGAGGCCAGTCTTTGGGGCTGATTTTCTCAAGCGCTCATGATAGTAGGCCAGATTTTTTTGTTTTTCTTTGCCCTAGTTTTATATTTTATTAGTCCTCATTGAATTTCCTTTACTACTATATATAACATAACGGTAAGGGTAGTCTAATAGCAGATATTGCCATAGGGAAGTAAAATGTTAGAGTATACTTCACTATACTAGGTCCAGCATCAACAGATGGGGTGGCCAGTTCCCTTCCTCACTGCTGTTCCCTTCCTTAGCCCAAGAGCAGAGTAAGGTACACAATTACAGCTGGGTAGACTTCTTTCCCGTTAATGCTCTTGATGTTCCATGATCCATAAATAATTCATGCCAGTTCGTCACCTTTAAGATCATTCTGATTTTCTCAAAAAAGTGAAGTATCTGAGGAAGGTGGTTGAACCAGACGATACAACAAGGCCTTAAAACCCAGACCCTAGTAGAATATTCCCAACTACGATGGTTTGGCCATGTCTGCAGAATGGGAGAAGATCGACTACTACTACAAGTATGGGAAACTAAGAGCCAGGGATCCAGACCTCCAGGATGACCCAGAGTCTGCTAGGATGACATTGGTTGGTTGGTTGTTCGTCCATCACGGGTGATGAAGACCACTCTGTTCATCCAATTATTTAAGAATATGTTAGGTTAGTCTATGGGTACGAAGGTGACTGAAGAGCCCGATGCGGGCCTGGAAAGATCTTGGACAGTGTGGGCAGGGAATGTTTGCTTCATGCGAAGGTTTTATTTCACGGTCCTTTCTAGCTTGTCTCCGCTGTTCCGCTGCTGCTCTTCTGGATGATTCGCATGCTGCTGCACCTTTACGAAGAGATGTGCGCCAAGCAGTTCGGTCTTGCGCAGCAGCTTCCCATGTGTCTGGGTTTATGTCAAAGGTTTTCAATGACGTCTTTAACGTGTCTTTGAAGTGCTTCTTTTGGCCACCATGGGAGCGTTTACCCTTCTGCATCTCACCATAAAAGAGTATCTTTGGCAGTCGATGGTCTGGCATGCGGACTACATGACCTGCCCAGCGAATTTGTGACAGCATCAGAATAGTATCAATACTAGGGATACCAGCTCTGTCAAGAACGGCGGTATCCGGGATCTTGTCTTGCCATTTGATGTTCATTATCTTCCTGAGACAGACTGTATGGAAGTGGTTTAGCTTCTTTACGTGGCGCCTGTATACAGTCCATGTTTCACATGCATATAGCAGCTCTAGGATGACATTAGACAATCTCTGAAGGACTGAGGACTAGATTGGAACCAGGTCAGGAGGAAGACAGTTGATAGGATAGTTGGCGTTCTGTCTGGCAAACCTCTACACCCCAGGGTGGAAGAGATGACTAAGTAATTAAGCTTATTTTTTTTATGACAGTTCAGTTGTAATGAACCTCTAATTCAGTGACTTTCAGCTCCATGTGGATAATCAACAAACAACGTGTCAAGTCCTCTTGTACTGTGCTATCCATTCAAGGTTTTTTTTTTATCCCTGTCTTGTTTCTCTTCAGGTCTCTTCTACATGTGTTCTTGGTCTCCCACTGTTTCTTTTACCCTGGGGGTTCCAAAACAGGGACTGCCTTGTAAAGCTATTAACTAGTTTTCTTAGTGTGTGTCTGTCCTATCCATCACCAGAATCTTCTTCTCACCTCCTTTTCCACTGGTGTATCAGTTCCACATTGGTAATCTTGTCATACTGTTATGTTCAAGCACCCATTTGTAAAAGTTTTTGGTTATTTTTTTTTATTTCCAATGTTTTAGTCATACAATAGTACTGACTTGACCTTTTAGTTAAAGATTCTTATGTTTTTGTTGGACTTGACTTTGTCTGATGTTTACGATAACATTAATGGTAATGCATTCATGATGTATCTGGCCACACAACTTGCGTAAGAACATTGCTGAATCTGTCCACGATTCTTCATAACAGAATCAGGTAAGAAAGGAAGGTACTCATCTTACATGATATCATCATCATGTGATTATATTGAATGCTATGCTGATTTCATTTCATTTGTTCCATCATTTGTGCTTCTAAATATATAATTTTAGTATTTCTAATTTTATGTTGCGTCTTCCTAATCATCGCAGGTGAGGTAAAGACACTGCTGAAACAGTTGCTGCGGGCTGTACGGCATCTTCATGACAACTGGATTCTCCACAGAGACCTGAAGACTTCCAACCTCTTGCTCAGCCATAAGGGCATTCTTAAGGTACTGTTACTGTAGTTGACATCTGGTTTAGAATGATCCCCTGCTAGCACTTACTTACCACAATCTCAGTAGCTTAATATTCCATGAGTTACTAGATCATTGTTGAAATGTGGATATATAGAAGAATGGGGCGTATCTCATGGAAAGAGATGAAAACAAATAAGGAGGTCCTAGAAAATCTAGGTATGTGTAGCAATGTTATGCTGGGGAGGTTAAGATGTTATATTAAAATAGTACGTGTAACAGCGTGAGGTCCAGCTATGTAAGACCCTGAGTCTAATAGTTGAAATATTGTGATGAATTCTCAGAGGACCTAGCACTACCTCCCGAGATCTCACGCTGTGTTGTAATTCCCTTAACTAATTCAAAGTTTAACTGACAGGATGTCTAGGGGGATGAAAGTGTAATAATGAATGAATGAATGTAAACAACCACCAAGTTAACTCAATGAAACTAACAAGGCAGGGGTTAAAGTTAAAATATTATTTTACAATTTTAATTTCCTGTCCCTCCAAATCTTTTGGGGCAGGAATGTTTAAAACTTAAATTTGAAATTGGATCTTTGTACACAAGTTATTATACAAAATAATGGAAATGTCCATCACTCTTAATACTAAAATGTTCCAAGATTTCTTTTCATTGCTACACAATAATGAAGTATGAATGGTCTCTAATAGGAAAGACTGGTTGTCACATCATCTCATAAACACATTGTCTGTTATTGGTGGAGAATAAATTAGTTTGAATTGACATGTGGCCCAGCTATGAATCTTATCTGAGATTCTGTAGGCCCACAGGTAACTTGTTTGAGGTAATGGAACACTTCTACACCAAAGTGCTCTCTGGAATCAGTTGACAACCATCAGGCTTGAGATGGAACCAACCAGCAGGTTGACTCACACTCTGTCCCTCCAGATTCTGACACACTTGTTACTTTGGGATGGACCCTGCGAACAATAGGAACAATCTTCCTAAGCACTCTCATCATTTATCTCCATCTCTAATTATTTTACATTATCAAACATGTATTGTGATCAGATGAAAGAGCTAACCAAATTAGCTACAGTCTTTAATTTTATATTAACCATTCATATTCAGGGGTTATCTTCTTTTCTCCATATGGTTACAACGCCATTGTCATTTAAAATCTTCAATATATTCAGCTGGGATACTTTCTTTTCTTTTCTTTGGTCAAATAATAAGTTCAATCTCTTTGATGGGACATCTTATTTATGTTCTCAAGATTCAATTTAATATTGTTTTCTGCCAGCAACTTTCTGGTCTTACAGTAATAACAGTGCATAATAATATTCAACTCAATTTGTACTCTTATTGGCTCCATAATAGGCTTTTGGCATGTCTTTTGCCCCTTGGATATTTCAACACAAAGTTTTTATGTAGGGCCTTTATCTGAGTTTGCCTCTACATACATAAGAATATAAATATACATCAATAAAATGGTTCCTCTTACCGCTAATTCAATGAAATATTTCACAACTTAAGGTTACTGGCTATAAATTGGTACAGGTTCTAGGACTGCTGTTCCCGCCTGCAAAGGCAATCGCTCAAGTATTGCTCTGCTTAACCTTTCTCAATGAAATATCTTTACAAGTGGTACCCTAACTAAGCAAGATCGTGGTTTTATAACGCTTGCATGCTTTGCGAATCTCACCCAATCAAATTTAAACTAATCCCCACTACGTCTCTCATTCAAATAACAGCGCTATTTTGAAAAAGAAATACCCTCCCAAGGTTGGTTTCAAACCGAGAGGTTACGACCGTGTCTGTTAGTCTGTTGTCTCTTTCTATTTTCTTCAATAACTTTGTTAATAATTGGGTTATCGTAAAGTTGAAAACTGATTATTACTTAGATCACTATCATTCATATATATATATAAATTTTATTATCGTCTTCCTCATCGTTTGCGTTTTCATCTATTCTCGTTATTTATGGTTTTCTTTTACTGAGCTACAATATTACTGAGATAACTTCTTCAAAGGTTCATCGAAGTTATAATAAGAAATAATATAATAGTTTTGATAAGTAATATTATCGTAACCTTTTTCAAACATTCTTTTTGTAATTCGATACCATTCTTTATTTTGTGAAGGAAAAATATCAAGGTTTTCTCCTCTCTCCGTTTTTGTCCCTACTCTAGTGTGAATTCAAATTACAAGCTCTACCATCTCGGCTCCTCTCTCCATGTTTTTTCAAGACGGGCGATTCTGGACTAAGGCCAAATCGTTTTTTATGTTACGTTTAAAATTAGTACGGAGGTATGAAAAGGGGTTTATGACGGGGATTTTGCCCCCTCGCGCACAATTCAAATCCAACCACGCGTCTAGCGTTATACTGTCGCATGTCAGACCACCAACAAGTTCTAAGCATGCTTTAGTTAGTTTTTTTCTTTTTCTTTTTTTTTCTTTCTGCCTCTCACTCATTTTACACCGATCTAGGCATTGCGATTTTCCATCCGACTTTTATGTTAGTGATGAAAAAGCCAGTAGGTTTGGCATCGTTCAAACTGTGGCGTTAATGCCTTTACAAAGCCGCGCGTATCCTGGCGTCATCGATAAATGTCGGGCAAACAACTCAGGGCTATCATTATAGTAGTAGCGTTTATGGTTGTTACTAGTTTTAAAATGGGGAAATCTAGAGGTAAAATATTTGCGCGTGTTGTTCATACAGAGTTATATTACGACATAATCTCCCCCGTTAGAAAAGCTTGCATGGCAGTGCAACTTTCAATTATCTGGATGACAATCACGATCAAATTAACTTTACTCTGCCTTAGTGTGATCATGGAGTTCTGCAGTGGGGTCATTCAGAGTAAGCACAACTCAAGAAATCTGCCCCAGACCTCTGCAATCCAAGAATCTATTTCAGCTGCAGATATGACTGTCTGTCCTATGCTGATATAAATCAATTTTCACCATTCCTCTTCACGGAGTCTGTCCTATGACATATCCAGAGATAATTGATATCCCTCAAATTTGCAATAATTATGAGGGGATAATCTATAAAATGGTGATGGCAGAGTTATGCGGGTTTTCCAGTAACCTCATTATCAGCCTGTATAAACATTCGGAATATCCTCAATCAAAGAGGCAACTCAGGGATTCATTATGTTCCTCCGAAATGTTCACAGCCAACACTTTGACTGCGCGCCGGCTTGACTGAATGTGGAAACTCCCTGTACTATTTTTCATATATAATTCTATAAAGTGCCACTCAAATGGAGGCCATTTTCACCAACTATATTATCCGCCTTTCGTTAATTTGGTGATATAATATAATATATGGGGAAATGAATGTTTCTGCACCAGAAATCAATTCGCCCCGTTTTAGCATTGTTATATATGTGGGTAATCTCTAGCCAGGGTCCGTACAATACTTCCCCGTGGACTGTGTAGGGTCGGTTACTACCACTGTCACCGGTGCCCTGATAATGCTAACTTAATAGCCGTATTGTGAAGCGATTGGGTTCCTCTCCCAATTCCTCAATCGCCCACTCCCCACTTTTCTTATGTTAACCTTTTGTATCGGTTTCAAATTTGGCGGATTATCATCAATGTTAATTTGAGCCAGTTCCCGAACTGCGGCTTCAAAATGTACCGGGGATGACTGGGTTTTGTTTATATTTTCTCTGTGTGCCATACGCACGCAGAGATGCTAATGTAAACTTTTTCGGGGAAGACGGTTTTCGAAAAGAGGCGTTCCTATTCACTTTATCTACCGTTTCCTTATTAATTTTATTTATCCTTTTATTTTTAGGCCCATGTTTTTCTCCACACTGCTTACTCAGCAGGGGAGTATTATTTTTCCACCTTGTGGAATCTACCTTGCAACACTGGTCGCAGGCCTCGACAAATTTTTTTAATGTCTTCAGTTACGCCTGGCCAGAAAAATGACAGCTACATTTTGACAAGTAGTACCTAGTTTCTCATGTTCCCCATATGCACCATCATGTCTTTGCTTCATAGCGTGTTCCCTATACTTCCAGGGTAATACTAACTGTCCCCGTCCTTTGGATCCTGCCTTAGCTTTCCTGTAAAGCAGTCCCTCCTTCAGATAAAATTGTCCTTTTCTAGGGATGTTATGACTATTTGGCAATTTGCCAAAGCAAGGTTTTAAGGATTTGTCCTTTGCCTGGGCCTTTCTCATTTGTTTATGAGAATAACTTAGTGGTGGTATTTCCTCCCTACTAGGGGTCGACCTGACCTGGAGCATGGCCATTACCACAGGTTTTATAGGGCTCCCTAGAAACACATATTTACTTCCTAACACCAGCGGGTAATTAGGGTCGTCGCATACTGCAGCTTTAATTACTCCTTCCACGTACCTTGTCTTGACCTCGATCTCGGCAACGGGAAGTGTTATGGTGGCTATTCCCTTTACGGCCCCTTGTATCTCCACTTTCTCCGTGGTATACTGGTCAGGGTGCACCAGGGTTGCACTCACAACAGAGTCATATTCCAATCCGGAATCATAATGGCACCTGACTCTGGCACCATTACATATCACTTCTTCACAGATGGGGGGATGTTGAGGTTCCTGCTGTTCAATAGCCAGGTCCTTCTTTCTCCCCTTGTCCACTGTTTTCATGCTTGCAGCGCGGTATGGAGGAACTTTCCTACCACCTTCCATTGTATTTGGATTTTGCATCCTATAGTTTTTTTCCCCTTTTTCTTCTGGTTTTAAGGGTTTCCGTTCATTGAATTGCGAGTTTTTGTCACTATGATCAGATCTTGGCCTATCCCATGTTTGGTTACCTCTGAGGTTTTGATCCCTAGTTTTTTTGTTATGATACTCATCTGGGCCTTGGGGGGTTTTATTACTCTCTACCTGTTTGTATCTATGCAGTTGAAGTTCCATTTCTTTTAATCTTACTTCATGATCTCTTTCTAACCTGCTTTCTTCTCTATCCATAAATTTGTCACATTCTGATGTCACATATGAAATAAGACCTTGCCCCTCCATTCCCATTTCTTTTGCAGCCTGAACAGCAGCCGATCGAAACAGCGCCCAATATGCCATGTTCTACCTTGTACTAAAATTAATTAGTCTAACTATGACAGTTAACAAATGTTCTAACTAATTACTTTACTAGGGCAATGTCAACTCAAACAATTCTCCACACTCTTTATTTCTATAAATTTTACAATGGGGATACCCTGAATCTCTGGTGTTAAAATTCCAGACAGGACCCCAATATATGTAGCATATAGATTCCTATCTCAGACAAGTATCTAAATAGAAAAAAAAAATTCAAATCCCGGAGGAGCGTCCCACTTTATGTAGCAATGTTATGCTGGGGAGGTTAAGATGTTATATTAAAATAGTACGTGTAACAGCGTGAGGTCCAGCTATGTAAGACCCTGAGTCTAATAGTTGAAATATTGTGATGAATTCTCAGAGGACCTAGCACTACCTCCCGAGATCTCACGCTGTGTTGTAATTCCCTTAACTAATTCAAAGTTTAACTGACAGGATGTCTAGGGGGATGAAAGTGTAATAATGAATGAATGAATGTAAACAACCACCAAGTTAACTCAATGAAACTAACAAGGCAGGGGTTAAAGTTAAAATATTATTTTACAATTTTAATTTCCTGTCCCTCCAAATCTTTT